>CP092882.1:63964028-64336659 GCA_030710605.1 Cordylochernes scorpioides
TGAATTGTTTAAACTATAAATGATGATAAATAATGACTGATTATGGAATTTAGTAAGTTTTAATTTTTTTTTTATTTACATAGATGTCAAGCAATTTTATTTTTAAATTTCTAAAATATGTTATCACCCTTTAGAGAAAAATAAAATTAAAGAAGGCATATCCTGACCACGTTCACATGAACTTTTAGATGGCAGAGTGCCATCTAGTGGAACAGAAATCAACTAAACATTGATTTAACCTGTTCCCTGATATTTGGCCAACCCATTTTCTTGATAAATCAAGAAAAGTCAAACACGAACGTGTTTCGGGTAGTTGGCCCTCGTCAGCGTGGTGCAGACTGTACCTCTACAACCAAAAATATTTTGGTCCCAGAGGCTTCCTGAGAAATCAAGAAATGAGTATTTAACTTGCGTAAATACGCTAAACATGTGAAAAAATAATAAAAAATAATAATAAAAAAGGGTATTAAAAATACTATTATAATTCCTCAATATCTTTCTTAAAATCTCTAATTCAGATATGTTTTCATAAGAGACAAACAGTGTTTTTGATGTTTCTTATTCCCTTGTGTAAATATTACACAAATACCATGTGTCCATGCTCCTCGAACTGTTTGATGATAAACATCACAAAGGACAAAGGTCCTGTTTAGTACATCTAATATAAGCCAAAATGTGTTTGGGAGCTGCAGGTGCCAAGCTACATTTGGGCAAGTGGGTTCAATTTTGTTATTATTTTCTATCCTCAATTATGATAAGGCACAATTTGGATTATATATTATAAACACAAGGTAATAAAAACAAATCCAAATAAATAGTGTGTGATGTTTTGGTAACAGTGTTGTTAACATCTTCAGACAAAAGTACTGAACAGTACAAAGTACTGAAGATGGTAACAACGCTGTTACTGAAACCTTACACACTATTTATTTATTTGGATTTGGTCTTATTACCTTATGTTTATCTTGAATTGTATGAGATGACATACAGTAGAATCTCTCTGTAAAGGAAACACCTAGTTGCAGAGCCAAAGTATCACTTGTAGGTAGGAGACTAAACTGTACAAACAGAGATGATCCCATGTTTCCTATGGATATACATTAAGATTAAGTCTCACACATTAATTACCTGACATCCTCTGCATGAAATCGATATGTAATGTAGTTGTACACATCGACTTCATGAAGAGGATGTTGGGGACTTTTTTTTTTTTTGCTTATCCCTAGCACACGTGGTACAGGCCATTATAATCACGGTGGGTAGTTAGCGACTGCTTTTACTGTAAGCGCACCACATGTCTACACATGTGAAAAGCAGTTCGACTTTGCACTTACAAATGCCAGAGCCCCGTTTGGTTACTTGCACTCGCTGGTGGGGTTGGACTTTTGCAAGAATCGGGGGCCATTGGAGCATTTTTTTTTTAAACAGAAAAAAGTGCCCAATGCGGGAATCGAACCCGGGTCCTAGTGGTCGAAAACCAAACGGTTTACCCAGCCTTCTACCGACCCGGAGACCGAGAGTTAATCTTAGTGCGTATCCACAGGAAACATGGGATCACATTGACTCATGGAATTTGTCAATCATTGCACAAGGGTATAATAAACAACAACAACAGGTTTCTTTACACACTGTGCAAAAGATTAGACAAATTCCATGAGTCAATGTGATCTCTTCGTTGATCATGGCATCATGATCCAGGCACACTTTGGTGAAAGTTTGACTTTGGCCTATAATTTGAGGTTGTTCCTAACATGGAAGCCTTTGCTGCTGACTATAGCATGTAACAGATGCAGCCCCTCTGTATCCCCAGAGATGGACTATCAACTGATAGAGAAACCTAGTGTCTAATTCACAAGGTAATAAGACCAAATCCAAATAAATAAATAGTGTGTAACAATAGTGTGTCACACCCTATTTATTTATTTGGATTTGGTCTTATTACCTTGTGTTTATAATCTACTAGCTGAATGACCCGGGCAACGCCCGTGTTTTACCCGACTGTAGATGTTACAACGGTGATCCTTAGGTCGCTGGTTCAAATCCGGCTCGAGGGAGCCGGCGAGCACGTGACCTCCCTGTGCGCACGCATCCGTGACAGAGGCCGATGAGGAAAGACGGTCGTGACTATATATATATAATATAATATATATAATATATGTATGAGTACATTTTGTGTAGAAATAGGATTAGTTGACTTTATAAGGTAAACTTATTCATACAGTTTGTATCCCTCGATAGCTCAGTTGACAGAGCGGAGGACTGTAGATGTTACAACGGTGATCCTTAGGTCGCTGGTTCAAATCCGGCTCGAGGGAGTTTTTTTTTTTTTTAATTTTTATTGGCTGCCGGCGAGCACGTGACCTCCCTGTGCGCGCGCATCCGTGACAGAGGCCGATGAGGAAAGACGGTCGTGACTATATTAATCTATAATCCAAATTGTGCCTTATCAATAGTGTCTAATTGTGGGAGTGGGCAGGAGCCAGGTAGCTGGACAGACCTGGAGCCACAGACCATCAAAGGACAATGTGATCCCTGCGGTAAAGAGACCTTCGCCCAGTTCTACTTCAAATGTGGCAAAGGAGATAAGAATGTTCTGCCTCTTCCTTCAATCCGAACTAACTCCAGGCAGGTGTCCTGTCTGGGATGTTTCCACACTGCGTAAGTTTTCTACCTGCTCTATATAACAAATCATCTTTATAATACAATATAATACGGCTTATGATTGTAAAAACGACATTTGAAAATGATCTCGCATGTGTTTCTTTTAAAAGAAAAATCGAAATTTATTTTTAAAGAGAAATAACGATTATTTCTAATCTTAGGGATTAAGTATGAAAGGATGAATTGTGAAGAGTAATGATAAATGGAAAAATAATCATTATTTCTCCTCAAAAATAAATTTCAATTTTTTGTTTAAAAGAAACACATGCGGGATAATTTTCAAATGTCGTTTTACAAACCATCTTTATACTTCTTCTAGTCTTCTTCTTCTTCTTCTTTCTTATCTCCACTTAATCATATTAGGGTATCAAGTTGTGACCCTTGATGGTGTCTGTTTGACAACCATCATGACTGGGTGAAGTATAATGCGTCTGCCTTTGTCATTAAGACTGGGAGCACTACTCAGTGGCAGGCCGACTTAGCTCCAAAAGAAATGGCCGCCTCTGACATGAGGAACAGACGCCATGTGCAGCCACTCCTAACATGGAGTACAAACGCTGCTCATCCTGTATCCCTGGATTAGGAGCCCTTACAGGGTACTATCAGCCAAGCCAGCTGAACCCAGGTTTTTTAGCGAGCTTGTTACTGCTCCCCCTCCTCCTTTTTCATCCGGGCTTGGAACTGGCAAAGGTGGAGTTTCTTCTTCTAGTAAAAGAAAGATACAAGAGAACCCTAGCCACAGAAAAATAAACTTAATTTTAAAGAAATAGAGATAGTAGTCAAAACAAAAATAGACAAGAACTGTAGGATTGTAAGTATAATCTATAATCCAAATTGTGTGTTTACCATTTTTAATGTTATGTTGAAGTTACCTGTTCTGTGATGTATGCATTTTGGTTCTTCCTCTAAAGTTGGGGAAAGTTAGCGCAACTTGAATAGCTTCAAATGTTGAGTCCTTTGATAGAATCTTTTTTTTCTCCCGAACATTATATTCATTACATAATCATATATAGATAATTTTCAAAAATTTTGCTAAAGAATTTCAATCTTCTTTAATATAAAATCAAGAATATGAGTCATATTTCTTTATAAAAATTCTTCTTTTTGCTTTTTTTTTACTAAATGGGGAAACAAAAGATTCCTTTGGAATTACATTAAATGATTTGAGATCTATTTGAGATATAAAAAGATGGTTGGTCTGATACAACTCATATTTTTATAATAAGAAACTCTTTTAATGGTCATTGTTGCTTTCTTACAAAATATTAAAACAATTGTAAGACGAAGTTCGAAAATTATACCGCAAATATTTCTTTTTGAATGAAAAATCGAAGTTTAAGGAAAAATAACAATTTATTTCTAACCTTAGGGATGAAGTATGAAAAAATTAATTGTAAAGAGTAATGATAAGCGGAAAAATAAAGTATCCAGGGATGGGAATTTATCATTACTCTTCACAATTCATTCTTTCATACCTCATCTCTAAGGTTAGAAATAAATTGTTATATCTCCTTAAAATAAATTTAGATTTTTCGTTCAAAAGAAACATTTGCGGTATAATTTTCAAACTTCATTCTAAAAGCATAAGCCGCATTATATTGTATTAAAACAATTATGAAAACTTTGTTAGGATTCAATAAAATGTGAGTGTTCAAAGGATAAGGTACAATTTGGATTATAGATTAGAAACATAAGGTGACAAGACCAAATCCAAATAGGACCTTTGGAAGAGGCCTCTTGCTTATCATCAAACAACTCGAGGAGCATGGGCTCATGGAATTTGTGTAATCTTTACACAAAGGGGATAAGAAACAACAACAATCCAAATAAATAAATAGTATATGATGTTTTGGCAACAGCGTTTTTGAAACTAGGTGTCCTTTACAGGGCGGTTCTACTGTATATATATACTAGCCGAATGACCCGGGCAACGCCCGGGTTTACCCGATTAAATGTTTTTATTCAAATACTATTCATTTAATTATAAATTGGCGCCGTGGATGTCACTCTTGTGAAACGTCCCGCTCCAAACTTTTGTGTCTGAGAAGCGATATTTTTATAGAAAGATGATCTGGCTTTTGTTTTCTGCTCGAATGAATGTTTTTCTGTTAGAATTTTGTTCCTGCGTACAAAATAATGAACTGGTTTCACCCGTGGTCTCTGCTTTTTGGAATTTTTCCCGATATAATTTTGTATCTGATAATCAAACATGATACAGCAATATCATCATCATCATTTTCTGACTAAAAATATATAGTTTTAATAATTGATTTATATATTTTTAAAAATAGCCTATCGTCTTCCCCGTATTTTTTTACCTATGTATGGAAATTTTGGTTTGAATTAGTGAGCTACTGCGAATTTGTATACCGGACATACAAACCAACAAACAAACAGACAAACATACAAACATTCATTTTTATATATATAGAGATATTGAATTTGTCTGAAAATGGCAACAGAACTTTTACATTGAAATGTCACACTCTATTTATTTATTTTGATTTGGTCTTATTACCTTGTGTTTAAAATTCATATAGAAGTGAAAAGATTCCATTTTACTATACTGACATAGACCAAGCTTGAAAGCTTACTGGTTTTACTAAAGAAAATTATTTAAATGTAATTCTACTGTCTTAAATGCTTATGTCCATAGTTTTCCTAAATATCATTTCTAAGATTCCACCCTTCAGTGTTGCATATAAAAGCAGAATGATCCAATATACAGTATTAGAGCTCTAAAGAAGCGGTCTGGTAGATTAAATTGACGAAACCGCTGGAAGGGTTCGCCACTGATAAGCCAAGCTCTCCTAATATTTTCTCATTGCAGTAAGGACAGTAGAAGTTTGATTTATTTGTGAAAAGAAACATTCGCGTCTTAATGTTTTCATTTGTTATTTTGATGTAAACATGGATTCAACATCTAAAGGTATAATTATTTGATTTCCATTTAGTTTCATGTCAATAATATCTTCTTTGAATTCATAGGAGTTAACTTCAATCCCTATACCCACAATTATGGATGCATTAAACCATGTGATAAAAGAATCAAAAATAAATAATTTGCCAAAATTTGTTATTTTATTTGTAGCTATTGTACCACTGTGATTATATGATCTCTTCAACTGAATCTCTTTGCTTGATGGGATTTTCAGGAGTCCGGTGTTTGTTTTCTCCTGTCCCGAGTCCCATGTTACTTGTATGGACTGCTTCAAGTCCTACGTTCAGAGTAATCTGGACTCAAGGAGTTTCCAGCTCCATGACAAGTTTGGCTACACCCTAGGTTGTCCTGGTAAGTCCTTACATCCTTGTTGGGAGAGTTTTTTTTTAATTGCTTATCCCTAGTACATGTGGTACATTCGAACTGCTTTTCTCATGTGTAGACATGTGGTGCACTTACAGTAAAAGCAGTCACCTACTTCTACTCACCATGATTATCATGATCTTAGCCGGTCCCAAGCCCGGATGAAAAAGGAGGAGGGGAGCAGTAATAAGCTTGCTAAAGAACCTGGGTTCAGCTGGCCCGGCTGATAGTACCCTGTAAGGGCTCCTGATCCAGGGATACAGGATGAGCAGCATTTGTACTCCATGTTTGGAGCAGCTGCATATGGCGTCTGTTCCTCATGTCAGAGGCGGCCTTTTATTTTGGAGCTAAGTCGCCTGCCACTGAGTAGTGCTCCCAGTCTTAATGACAAAGGCAGACGCATTCTACTTCACACAGTCATGATGGTTGTCAAACAGACACCATCAAGGGTCACAACTTGATACCCTAATATGATTGAGTGGAGATAAGGAAGGAGAAGGAGGATCATGGCCTGTACCACATGTACTTGGGATAAGCAAAAAAAAAAAAAATGTGGTACAGGCCATGATAATCATGGTGGGTAGAAGTAGGCGACTGCTTTTACTGTAAGTGCACCACATGTCTACACATGTGAAAAGCAGTTCAACTTTACACTTACAAATGTGCAGTTGTAAGAGTAAAGAAGCTAAACAATATCATAAGTTTCTATAGATGAGTTTCTTTTCATTTTATTAATGTAATCTCTAGCTTTCAGGCATCTCAGCCCTACTACAGGAGTACATAAATAAATAAACACAAGGTAATAAGACCAAATCCAAATAAATATATAGTGTGTGACGTTTCGGCAACAGCATTGTTACCATCTTCAGACAAAAGTACTGAATTTTGTAGTATGTATATGTAACTGCATTCAGTACTTTTGTATACCATCTTCAGACAAATATAATGAATCCTTTCACTACACTGTCTGAAGTTGGTAACGACGCTGTTACCGAAACGCCACACACTATTTGTTTATTTAGATTTGGTCTTATTACCTTGTGTTTATAATCTATAATCCAAATTGTGTTGCCTTATCATATATAAATGAATAAAACGCCGCCTGATGCTAAAACTAACTACAGTTCCATACTGGCAATCTTACTCAGCCTGTGATTCAAATATATTGATCATATTTGAATTACTCAAACCTCCTTACTTAGTCTTCTATCCTGGCCATAGAATTTGGTCTAGCTCAGAGGTCAGCAACCTTTTGACTCAGAAGAGTCAACAATTACAATTTACAAAATTTATGGGGGTCAGTGTAAGGATGGTCTAAACCTTTGGTTTTCAACCGCTATGACCCGGGATCGAATCCCGCATTGGGCACTTTTTTCTAATTTAAAAAAAAAATGCTCCAATGGCCCTCGATTCTTGCAAAATCCAACCCCACCAGCGAGTGCAAGTAATGGGATTCTGGGACATTTGTAAGTGCAAAAGTCGAACTGCTTTTCACATGGTGTAGACATGTAGTGCACTTACAGTAAAAGCAGTCGCTAACTACCCACCATGATTATCATGGCCTGTACCACGTGTACTAGGGATAATACAAAAATAAAATCATAATTTTTAAAGAGCCACAAAATTTTTTTCATGCCAACAATAAATAGTACAGTAGAACCTCCATGAGAGGACACTCGCATTAGAGAACACCTCTAAAAATGACAGTTTCCATTTGCAAAATTACAATTTTTACTATCAAGCAACTCTCTGGTATGAGGATACCTCTCTTTCTAAAAAACACTTTGGCTCTGCAATTAGGTGTCTTTTACAGGGAGGTGCTACTGTACTTGCATAAATAAAGTTTTTATTCATGAGAGTACTACACGCAGCTTCAAATCCAAAGAGCGCCATGTGGCTTGCAAGCCGCAGGTTGCCGACCTCTGGTCTAGCTACTTTATTGGCTAAGCACCTTTTTGGAAAATTCCGGAGATTTAAGGAATCCCTGGTAGATATCAAGAAAATAGATCCCTTCATGGACTGACAAGGTCCATTTGCCCAAAACCACGGCCTCCAGGTTGGCATTCTGTATTTATCAAAGTCATACAGTCTTATCACCAACCTGAATTCACTAATTTGCAGAGATGGTCCTAAAATGATGCTTAGTTTTTTAATCTACACTCAAGAACAAAACTTAAGGAAGGAACTCCACCGGTCCCAAGCCCGGATGAAAAAGGAGGAGGGGGAGCAGTAACAAGCTCACTAAAAAACCTGGGCTCAGCTGGCCCGGCTGATAGTACTCTGTAAGGGCTCCTAATCCAGGGATATAGGATGAGCAGCGTTTGTACTCCATGTTAGGAGTGGCTGCACATGGCGTCTGTTCCTCATGTCAGAGGTGGCCATTTCATTTGGAGCTAATTCGGCCTGCCACTGAGTAGTGCTCCCAGTCTTAATGACAAAGGCAAACACTTTCAACTTCACCCAGTGTGGAGATAAGAAAGAAGAAGAAGACTTAAGGAAGTTGTACCTTTCAGCATGTATATCGGGATTCAGACAATAACTCTGAAAGATATTACAGTGACCTTTATTGAAAACACATGAGATAACAAAGTGTAAGCAAAATTTGCCTCTCTCTACTTAAAAAAAAAAAAAATAGATAACAGGCGCGCGCGATATAAAAGACTTTTTACCTCCTTTAGTTTTGTACATGAGTGTATATGCAAGTTTAATTCTTTTTTTGAAAAGTAGAAATTTGTTTTTATTTTCAAACCTATGTGTATTAATAGTTTATATGTAATATCTTGAATAAGAGCTCTAGTAATTTGATATTTAATAGGAAGTTGGCTCTTTGCATTTTTGTATCTCTCAAAGAATTTCCACTTCCTTAAGTTTTGACCATGAGCGTATATGCAAGTTTTTTTCTTTTTTTTTTTCGAAAAGTAAAAAAATCATTTTTATTTTCAAACCAATATGCATAAATAGTTTGTATGTAATCTTAATAAGAGCTCTTGTAGAGTTCTTTCACTAATAAATTATTTGGATTAGGTCTTATTTTCTTTTATTATAATCTATAATCCAAATTGTTCCTTATCAAGAGCTCTTGTAATTTGATAGTTAAATATGAAGTTAGCTCTTAGTAATTTTGTGCCTCTCTTAACAAACAATAGAGTTCCTTCTCCAAGCCATTTATATTGTCCTAGTACAGGGGTCGGCAAACTTTTGAGTCGGAAGAGTCAAAAATTACAATCTACAAAAATAAAAGAAAATAAGACCTAATCCAAATAATTTATTAGTGTGTGACGGTTCGGCAACAACATTGTCACCATCATCAGACCAAATTTTATTCTTTTGTCTGATGATGGTGGACAATGCTGTTGCAGAAATGTCACACACTAATAAATTATTTGGATTAGGTCTTATTTTCTTTTATTATAATCTATAATCTAAATTGTGCTTTATTACAATTTACAAAATTTCAAAGTTTCTAAGGGCTCACATTTATTTTTCTTGCCAACAATAAATAGTACTCGCATAAATAATATTTACGTATGGAACTATAAAAAGAACCACAGCTTCACATCCAAAGAGCCGCATGTGGCTCGCAAGTTGCAGTTTGCCGACCTCTGTTGTTTGAAGTTTATATGTTAATTTTGTAATTATTCTTAATTTTTTTGATTCATAGAAGCATTTTTCTGGCAGACATATTCAATTTTTTATCATCATCATTTTTTTTAAATTATTGTTTTTTTTTTCGCTTTGTTAGTTATCAAATCATTTTGTAATTGTAGTTTCTTTTTTGTTTTGTTGTGTTCCTTTTTAAGCAATAAAATATATATAGAACTAAGGTGTAATATTCAATTCAAGCATATGGAACCAACATCGATTCATTTTTAAAACAAAGCAAAATCATAAGCTTATGCAACTTTCACTTTTTCCTACACCTGTCCTAGTCCATGTGGTATAGTGGATCTTCTCGGCCTATTCCAATGTGACTTGTTGTGCAGTCGGCTGTGAGGACTCCCTTATTGAAGAGATTCACCATTTCCGTGTCCTGGATTCCCATCAGGTACATCTTCTATGTTTAGCTCCGTGGTAGAAGTATAGCTCTCTTCATATAGCCAGTCTTAACCATTAAGCTAACAAATAGTGAGTACAGTAGAACCTCCATGAAAGGACATTCTTGCTAGAGGACACCTCTCTACAAAGGGCAACATTTTCATTGCTAAAAATTACTCTATTTACTAATTAACACCTCTCCAGTATGAAGCCACCTTTTCTTAAAGGACACTGCCTCTCCAACTAGGTGTTGTCATTTAGAAAGAGGTAGTTCTGCTGATAAGGCACAATTTGGATTATAGATTATAAACACAAGGTAATAAGACCAAATCCAAATAAATAAATAGTATGTGACGTTTCGGTAACAGCGTTGTTACCATCTTCAGACAAAAGTACTGAATGAGAAATTTAAACTATTTAAAACATGCTGGGGTAAAATTTCTCATTCAGTACGTTTGTCTGAAGATGGTAACAACGCTGTTACCAAAACGTCACACACTATTTATATATTTGGATTTGGTCTTATTACCTTGTGTAGTTCTGCTGTATTTGAAAAAAAAAATGTTTTTTAAAATAATTTAAAAGAGTATACACCAGAACCTCCCTGTAAAAAACATCTAATTGCAGAGCCAAAGTGTCCTTTAGGGAAAGGTGTCCTATTACCGGAGAGTTGTTAAATAGTAACAAATGATAATTTTGCAAATAAAAATTGTCCTTTATAGAGAGGTGTCCTTTAACATGAGTGTCCTCTCATGGAGGTTCTACTGTATATTGTTAGTGTAGAGAAATCGCCCCAAAAAGTGGAAGAGCCAAACTTATCTGGTCAACAGCATTGATAGAAGAAGACACGGGTACATTATTTCTGTATTAAGCGCGCACTGCTTAGAAACCTATATGAACTAAGTATCTAATTGACAAACTGTATTGGCTGTCATACAGGATAATCAGAGGGGGGTTGGTGGAAGGATGGTCTAAACCATTGGTTTTCGACTGCTACGACCTGTGATTGAATCCCGCATTGGACACTTTTTGCTCCAATGGTTTCTGATTTTTGCAAAAGTCCAACCCCACCAGCGAATGCAAGTAACCAAACAGGGCTTTGGCACATTTGTAAGTGGTGGTGGTGGTGCTTATCTTTATGGTTAAACCAAATCCTGAAGTCCACTCCTCTCAATGCACATTTGTAAGGGCAAAGTCGAACTGCTTTTCACATGTGTTCACATATAGCCATTGATATTTTCTTGTGTAAATACTACTATGTAAATAATGTTATGTAGTTGATAGTTTTTTTTTTTTGCTAATCCCTAGTAGACATGGTACAGGCCATGATAATCATGGTGGGTAGAAGTAGGTGACTGATTTTACTGTAAGTGCACCACATGTCTCCACATGTGAAAAGCAGTTCGACTTTGCACTTACAAATGTGCCAGAGCCCCGTTTGGTTACTTGCACTCGTTGGTGGGGTTGGACTTTTGCAAGAATCGGGGGCCATTGGAGCATTTTTTTTTTAATCAGAAAAAAGTGCCCAATGCGGGAATCGAACCCGGGTCGTAGCTGTTGAAAACCAACAGTTTAGACCATCCTTCCACCTACCCCCGCGTAGAGAGTTAATAGTAATTTCTGAATTAGAGTTTTAACACATGTGTAGACATGTGGTGTACTTACAGTAAAAGCAGTCGCTAACTACCCACCATGATTTACATGGCTTGTACCACGTGTACTAGGGAATGGAATAGATATAATACAACTGCTATAAAATAAATAAAGCTTCCAGGGTTAAGTTTCTTGTACAACTTTTTATTTTCAAGCTTTCGGACTTGTCAGTCCTTCAACAGGATTATCACGTTAACAGCTTAATAATAAATACATTTTTTTATATACATATTATTATATTTTCAAAATAAGGCTTATTTTGGATTGTAATAAGATTATTTATTAATCTGATATTTCGATTGACCAATCGTCCATCTTTTACGAGGTATTTTGTTGTGAAGTACGCACCAGGCCACGGACGTCTGATGGTTTATCGCCCAATAAGCTTGCAAGACGTCTGTGGCCTGCTGCGTGCTTCACAACAAAATACCTCGTAAAAGATGGATGATTGGTCCATCGAAATATTGGATTAATAAATAATCTTATTACAATCCAAAATAAACCTTACTTTTAAAATATACACTGCGTGACATTGAAAATGGAACACCAAGAAATAGTGGCCAGAAAGTGATGAAACTCGGCAGACAGAGAGAGACAGGGACGAACAATAAGTGAGCTTTATTTCAAAATGATAGCCATAATACAGAGCGAGAACGGCGTCGGCTTAGTAGCAAGTAGGACCACCGCGAACGGCGATGCACGCAGCAACACGTCTAGGTAGAGAGTCATTCAGAGTACGGATGGCGTCCTGAGGGATGGCTCTCCATTCCCTCTCAACCATTTGCCACAGTTCGTCTTCTGAATGCGGCTGTGGCAAGGCATGCAAACGGCGTCCAATGATGTCCCAGACGTGCTCAATTGGTGAGAGATCAGGAGAGTACGGTGGCCAGGGAAGCATCTGTACATCTTGCAGAGCTTGTTGGCTAATGCGAGCAGTGTGCGGTCGGGCGTTATCCTGCTGATAAAGGGCATTGGGTACCCCCTGAAGGTAGGGGAGTGTCACCGGTCGCAGCACATCATCAACGTATCGTTGGGCCGTCATAGTGCCCTGAATACGAAGTAAAGGTGACCTGGAATCATACGCGATTGCGCCCCAAACCATGATTCCACGTTGTCGCACGGTGGGGCGTTCCACAATTGCTGCCGGATTGGACCTTTCTCCACGTCGACGCCACACGCGTACACGGCGACTATCACTGGACAAGCAGAAACGTGACTCATCTGAGAACACGACCCTGTGCCATTCCATCATCCACGTCGATCTAGCCCGGCACCATTCCAAACGTTGGTGCCTATTCGGTGGGGTCAATGGCAGTCTTCTTAGCGGACGGCATGAGTGCAAGCCATTAGCAACCAATCGACGGGAAATGGTTCTGGTCGAGATGGAATGATCTTAGGGTGTCTTGCACATGTTGCAGGATGGCGGTACAAGTGGCTTGTGGGGCCGCCACTGCTTGTCGAAGGATACGCCGATCCACACGTGCTGACGTCACTCTGGTTGCACCGACATTCCTATAAATTGCCACATTTCCTTTTTCCAAACATCTTCTCCACAGTCGGTGCACCGTGGACGCACCAAGGTGTGTATCAGCTGCGATTTGACGTATGGACCAACCTGCTCTTTTCAGTCCGATCACCATGCCCCTCGTAAAAGCGTCTGTCTGCTTGAACTGTCTCCGTTTACGATGACCTGGCATTCTCTGTTATTACACGTGTCTTTTGACACAAGAACAAAATTTCTACGATGATTTTCCTTGAAGAAATAACGACACGAATACTGTCCTTTCTGCAAGTTCCTTCCCTTATATCTTACTCCATGTGCGCACGAGAGCTGCGCATTTTACATAATTTGCATAACTCGGTTAGGAGCGTCTACCCTGAAATTTGCATAATTTTCTGGCCACTATTTCTTGGTGTTCCATTTTCAATGTCACGCAGTGTATATATATTATGGATTGCTCTATATTCAGAACATATTATTATATACATATTTTAAATACTTATTATATATTGAGAGAAAAATATATTACATTATTTCTGTATGAAAAATGTATTAAGTTGTTAACGTGATAATCCTGTTGAAGGACTGACAAGTCCGAAAACTTGAAAATAAAAAGTTATACAAGAAACTTAGCCCTGGAAGCTTTATTTATTTTATAATATTATATATCAGGGAAGAATGTTTATTTACAATACAACTATATGATGCACTAGTGCGCCATCTGTTATCAAAATTCAAAACTATTTTAAAGGCGTAAGATTCTTTTTGAAATTAATAAATTTATACTGCCCCCTTACTGCAATGGAAAAATTAATGGGAGGGCCACTGGTGAGTCAGGCCCTCCCATTAATTTTTCCATTGCAGTAAGGGCAGTAGAAATTGTTTAATTTCAAAAAGAATCTTACGCCTTTAAAATAGTTTTGAATTTTATAATGCAACTATGTTTGTGGTGGCAGTATGGAAGATACAAGAGGTTTGGAGCTGAGGAGTGTCTCCGAGCCGCAGGGGGAGTACAGTGTCCTCAGCCTGGGTGTGGGAGTGGCTACATGCTGGAGGAAGGAGATGACTTCAACCTGGGACTGATGTGTAAAGATTGTGGGGTAAGTCTCAACTCTATCTCTTGGCTGGATAGAGGGATAGCAGAATCTATTTTCTTGAGTCAAATCTCTTTCTCTCCACCTGGTAAAATTACTATAATGATCTATATACAGTAGAAGCTCCCTGTAAAGGACACCTAATTGCAGAGCTAAAGTATCCTTTAGGGAAAGGTGTCCTCTTACGGGGGATTTGCTAAATTGTAAAACTGGTAATTTTGCAAATGAAAACTGTTCTTTATGGAGAGGTGTCCGTCCGCTAGCGGGGTGTCTGCTAAAGGGAGGTTCTAATATATATATATATAATAATCTAGATAACACATCAAATAACACCAACAAGATTTAGAACAGGCCATTTAAAGCCATTGAAGATAGAAAATAACAACAAAATCTACCCCACTTGCCCAAAATGTAGCTTGGCACCTGCATCTCCAGAACACACTTTGGCTTGCATTAGATGCACTAAACAGGACCTTTAGAAGAAGCCGCTGCTTATCATAAAACAGCTTGAGGAGCATGGATTCATGGAATTCGTGTAATTTTTACACAAGAAGATAAGAAGCGACAACACTATAATAATATTTTTTTTTTTCTGGACACTATGGTAAAAGGAACACCTGAAAAAATTTAAGGTGGTATTTATTCAGAGAACTCCCACTGTATTTAAAAAGGGGGGTCGGTGGAAGGATGGTTTAAACTGTTGGTTTTCGACCGCTACGGCCCGGGTTTAATTCCCGCATGGGTCACTTTTTTCTGATAAAAAAAAAATGCTCCAATGGCTCCTGATTCTTGTAAAATCCAACCAAACCACCAGAGAGTGCAAGTAACCAAAGGGGGCTTTGGCACATTTGTAAGTGCAAAGTCGAACTGCTTTTCACATGTGTAGACATGTGGTGCGCATACAGTAAAAGCAGTCGCCTACCTCTACCCACCATGATTATCATGGCCTGTACCACGTGTACTAGGGATAAGAAAAAAAAAACAGTTTTCCCTCAGTTTGTGAAACTCTCCCAGTTTGCAGAAAAAGTTGTACAAGTCATCATCCTATGTAATGTTTATAATCTTGTAGTTTTATCCTCTTATTTTATCTCTCTCTTAGCCATGAGCAAAAATGTGGTTTCTATATTTAATCAGTACAGTAGAACCTCCCCGTAAAGGACACCTAGTTGAAGAGCCAAAGTGTCCTTTAGGGAGAGGTGTCCTCTTACCGGAGAGTTTCTAAATAGTAAAAATGGTAATTTTGCAAATGGAAACTGTCCTTTGTAGAGAGGTGTCTGCTAGCGGGGTGACTGCTAAAGGGAGGTTCTACTGTAATAAAAATTCTGGGAGGGCCTCGCTCATCAGTGGCAAACTCTCCCAGTGGTTTCACTAATTCAATCCAACATACTGTTTCTTAGAGCTCTAATACTGTATTAGATGATTCTACTTATATAATCTTATTACCTTGTGTTTTAATCTATGATCCAATTTGTGTCTTATCACTAGATAATTTGTGTGTCCTCTCCCCAGTTCCTGTTCTGCAAGAAGTGCCTCCAGGCCTACCACAGTGGACCATGTGACCAGTGCCAGGTGAGGAGAAGCTACAGCAGGAATAGCTAGCAGTATCCTGACCTCTGTGATCTCCCAGAATACAGCCGCAGAGATTCCATCTTCTCTTCTAAAAAACCTCTCATCCTGGGACATTGCCTCAAGGAAGACAATCCTTGGCTCCACCAAACCTTGTCCAGGCTGCCGGGTTCCTACAGAGAAGAATGGTGAGTCTATCTGTCTGTCTGTTTGTCCTAAGTCAGGGGTCGGCAACCTGCGGCTCGCGAGCCACATGTGGTTTTTGGGTGTGAAGCTGAGTGTAGTACTTGCATAAATAAGAGTTTATAAATTAAATAGGATTACAGGCAAGGTCAGGCTTTCACCAAAGTGTGCCTGGATCATGGTGCCATGATCAACGAAAGTTGCACCCCTACACCCCATTCCATGAACTCATGGAATTCATGTAATCTTTACACAAGGGGATAATAAACAACAACAACAACAGAGTTTTTATTTATGTGAGTACAGTAGAACTTCTCTGTAAAGGATACCTAGTTGCAGCCAGAGTGTCCTTTATGGAGAGGTGTCCTCTTACCAGAGAGTTACTATATAGTAAAAAATTGTAATTTTTGGTGATGAAGCCTGTCCTTTATAGAAAGGTGTCTTCTAGCAGGCGTGTCCTCTCATGGAGGTTCTACTGTACTGTTTATTGTTGGCGATAAAACATTTTTTATGGCTCTTTAAAAACTTTGTAATTTTGTAAATTTTAATTTTTGACTCTTACGACTCAAAAGGTTGTTGATCTCTGTCCTAGGTTATTTGAAGGCTGTGCTGAACTAAGCACATGCTGGAAACAAATACTATATACAGTTAAACCTGACTATAGCACCCCCTCTTGGGACTCACCAAAATAGGGTGCAATAGACAGGTCACTTTTAATGTAAATCACATCGTACTATGTATTTAAAATCGGGCATTATATAGAGGGAGGCGCTATTTAGAGGGGGCGCTATAGACAGGTTTAACTGTACTCGTACTCAACTTAGTCTATTGTCATTCCATTGCTGCTTGTCCGGGATGTACCAATGAGCATGCAGGATTGATAAGGATCTCTGTTCAACTTCCCTTTGTAGACAATTGAAATAATTTTATTGAAATCTTGTCAATACATGCAAAAGTACACAGTCTGCACTATTTTAAAAAGATAATTATATATAGTAGAACCTCCATGAGAGGACACTCATGCTAAAGGACACCTCTTCACAAAGGACAGTTTTTATTTGCAAAATTACCATTTTTACCATTTAGCAATTCTCTGGTAAGAGGACACCTCTCTCTAAAGGACACCTTGACTCTGCAATTAGGTGTCCTTTACAGGGAGGTTCTACTGTATAATGAAAATAATTATACCATGTTTTCTCCTGTAGTAGGGTGTTCGTTCCCGAAAGCTAAAGATTAAAAAGTTTTTGAAAATATACTTCTCCCTGGAGGTCTGATTTTTTACTTAATATTGATACAAGGAACATTTTATAGAATTGTCAACAATCTGGATTATAGATTAGAACTACAAGGTAATAAGACCAAATCCAAATAAATTGTGTGTGACATTTCATTAACAACACTGTTACTGAAACGTCACACTATTAATTTATTTGTATTTGGTCTTATTACCTTTTAGTTTAGATAAAAAGATTGAAAAGAAAAAAAAAAGAATAATTGTGTATGTACTGGGATTAGTTTGATAAATTGAGAATAAAAGCAACTTCTGATGGCTCTCATGCCATCTGTAAACATCTTCTTCTTTCTTATCTCCATATTAGGATATCAAGTTGTGCACCTTGATGGTATCTATTTGACAACCATCATGACTGGGTGAAGTAGAATGAAGGAAAATGAAAATAAAATGAAAGAAGGCCCTCTACACCTGGCCAAAAGAAATGAATTTTTAAAATATAAAGTGGAAAAAAATTATTTAGCAGAAAAAATTTCTCCATGCAAACCACTACAAAATGTTATTTTTAATGCCACTTTAAATGAACCCACCAACAAACAATACCAAAATCCAGAATACTTAAAACAATTATCATTAGAAATAATTACTAACATTCCTAAAAATGCAATAACTATCTATACCGATGGTAGCAGAGACGAGCTAGGACACACTGGCAGTGGCTGTCTCATCAAAACCACAAATGGCATTGAGAAAATGAACAGAAGAAACCCAGATTTTTGCTCAGTCTTCAGATCAGAACTTATAGCCATCTATGAAGCCTTAAAATCCATCAGAAATACTCATTATCAAGATATCTGGATTCTTACTGATAGTAGAAGTGCCATACAACACTTGAGTCACACAGGGGAACTCAGAGACAAAGTAAGCAGGAACATAATTGGTTATCTCCAAAAACTCTCATAAACCTCAAAAATTCACCTTCAATGGATACCCTCACACGTTGGCATTGAAGGCAATGAAGCTGCTGATGTGCTAGCGAAAAAGGGCACAAAAGAACCCTTGCCACAGAAAAATAAACTTACTTTTAAAGAAATAGAAACAATAGCCAAAACAAAAATAAACAAGAACTGGAGGATCCCACCTAAGCACAGTTGGTACAGTGGAGTGAACCCAGGAGGAGCTCTGAACATCAGAAATAGACAGCATCAAACAACACTAACAAGATTTAGAACAGGCCATCTCAAGCCATTGAAGATAGAAAATAATAACAAAATTTATCCCACTTGCCCAAAATGTAGTTTGGTACCTGCAGCTCCAGAACACATTTTGGCTTGCATTAGATGCACTAAACAGGACCTTTGGGAGAGGCCGCTGCTCATCATAAAACAGCTCGAGGAGCATGAACTCATGGAATTCGTGTAATCTTTACACAAGGGGATAAGAAACAACAACAACAACAGAATGTCTGCCTTTGTCATTAAGACATTGGCAGGCCGACATAGCTCCAAAAGATATGGGTGCCTCTGACATGGAGCAGCTGCTCCTAACATGGAGTACAAACTCATCCTGTATCTCTGGATCAGGAGCCCTTACAGAGTACTATCAGCCGGGCCAGCTGAACCCAGGTTTTTTACCGAGCTTGTTACTGCTTCCCCTCCTCCATTTTCATCTGGGCTTGGGACTGGCAAAGGCAGAGTTATCTGTAAACATAAATATCAACTAATGATAAGGTGTAATGATGTGTTTATCATATCTTTTCATCCAGTAATTCTACTCTGTGTGTCCAGAGGGGTGCAATCACATGACCTGCCCTAGATGCTCTACAGGCTGGTGCTGGATTTGTCAGGATATCTGGGCCACCTCCTGCAGCGCCTCCCACTGGTTCGACTTTTAAACTCGTTCATGGACTACTTTTAACCTCTTCTTTGGATCCCCGTTCTTTAGATTTTATTAAATTATTTAAATATTTGATGTGTCACATCAAATGGAGTTGTCATATTACAAACACAAGGATTCCCAGAATGGATGTCACCATAGCACGGAAGGACAAATGTATGACCCAATATGTTCTCAAATTGCTATTGCAATAATTTCTCCCCAACCTTTTTTTTTTTCTAGTGAATCAAGCTAAAACCTCTTGCTGTATTTGGCCCCCATCAAATACATTTCATTCAAAGGAAGTTAAAAGTAAGATATGGAGTTGTTGTTGTTGTCGTGTCCAAAGAAGAGTCTCAGATGTCTCCATGCATCTCCATCCAGCAGCAGCAATATCCACTATCTTGGGTGTGTAAAGCTGCTGCTCTGGGTCCAAGTCAATTTTCTGCAAGGCTGCGGCCATTGCTGGGCATGAGAATATGTGAGTAGGTGTTAGTTCCACACCAGGACAATTGTTGTATGTCCTGTAGGTTCTTGTTCCATCTGGATGTATTGTCATTCCTTTATAGTGTTTAAGTCTTGTTATAGTTTTTGTCAGTTTTCTCTCCGAGATATGGAGTCACAAGGTAATAAGACCAAATCCAAATAAATAAACAGTAACAGCATTGTTACTGAAACTATTATTATTTTAATATTATAAACTCAAAAGGAGCTTCTTTTATAAAAATACTCTTTACACCCGTTGAAGAACGAATTTGCTTGAAAGCTAGCGAAATAAACATGGTCTATAGAAGAAGCTCCTTTTGAGTTTATAATATTACAATATATATATATATATTTTGCTTATCCCTAGTACACGTAATACAGACCATTGTAATCATGGTGGGTAGAAGTTGGCGACTGCTTTTACTGTAAGTGCACCACATGTCTACACATGTGAAAAGCAGTTCAACTTAGCACTTACAAATGTGCCAGAGCCCCGTTTGGTTACTTGCACTCGCAGGTAGGGTTGGACTTTTGGAATAATCGGGAGCCATTGGAGCATTTTTTTTTTTTGACGTGACAACGTCTTAAATTAGGTTGCGGCTGGGAGTCACTTATGAAAAAGTGTAACGCCCGGTAACGTTACGATGAGTCATCGAACGAGAGTGCTGCGCGCGCAGCGCTAGAGAATTAGTCGCATTGAATCGGCGCATGCTTGTCTCTGTCTTTGTCGAACGTTCTTGGCGTTGGAAAAACAAGAAAGCGTCATAATACAAGTTCACACGTGTGGTTAAAGTATCGTCAGCTGTGTCTGTAGTGAAAATGTGGAGTGCTTAGATTCGTCATTTACAACAACTACAACAATAAAGGTAAATAATTGTACACCGATATTTCATTATCGTAAACTATGATTGATTGATTAATTGTTAGATTGACACAAAAGTTGAGAAACTGAGTTTATAGGTTATGTCATACTATTGATAAATGTTGATAGTGTTAAGTAAATTATTAGTTTAAAATTAATTAATTAATTAATTATTATTTTACAAATTTTAAATAGTTTCAAATTTATTTAGCAAAAATTTGAACCTTCGATCTGAATAAATGTTTTGATTTTCGAATTGATTCTTTAAAATTACAAATATTAAGAAAAAGTGGCAGATATAAGAAAACTTTATTTAAACTGTGTTGAGCAAGAATTTTAACATCTAATTTAAGTAAATGTTTTAATTTTCAACTTCATCATTTACAATTACAAATTTTATTTAATTTCAAATTTATTTAGCAAAAATTTGAACCTTCGATCTGAATAAGTGTTTTGATTTTCAAATACCAACGCGGCTGGTGGAGTGGCGATCTATCGTAAATTATCATCGACATCTACGGCGGAAGTGTTCCAAGTTGCGATTACAGACGTAACTCGTGTCATTAAAACCAAGGGTGACATGTGCATGACTGAAGTTACTTGCTTCGCCGCTAATACTAGCTTCAAGTTTATACTCGGTGCTGTATATATTCATCCAGGAGCTAGTATGCAGGATATTGGAATGTTACTATGGCAAGGACTCGGTCCGTACATTCACAACAGCCAGTACGTGCCACCGTTCGTGCAAGTTGATTCTAGTATACCGATTCTTCTGTGTGGTGATTTTAACAAAAACGTAAAGCCTGACAACTCGTTTCTTAAATTCATGAAAAATACGTATAATCTTGATTGCGTATCAAACGTTTCTAAGTCAACTACGTTAAAAGGAACAACTATCGACTTGACTTTCGCAAGACACATTACAGCAGAAACACTTCCTTTCATTTCATATTTCTCCTATCATCGTCCTATCCTCAACAAAATCACTCAAATAGGAATTAGTTAAGTTTAAGTTTACATGTACAATGTTTTAGTAAACAAAATATATTTCTATAGTTAAAATTTGTGCAATTCTTATTTTCATTCAATTCCTTGTTCCTATTGTGCAATTTAATTATATTCATATCAATAAATATTCTACCGTTGTCACGTAAAATCTTCGCCCGTAAAACCGACTTTACAGGCAACCATTGTTTTTTTTTTTAATTAGAAAAAGTGTCCAATGCGGGAATCAAACCCGGGTCGTAGTGGTCAAAAACCAACGGTTTAGATCATCCTTCCACCGACCCCCTATCTTATAATATAGTTATGATAATCAAAATTTGTTGTCTACATTGTTACTGAAACATCACACACTATTTACTAACTTGGATTTGTTCTTATTACCTTGTGTTAACATTCTATAATCCTAATTGTATGCCTTATCATTAAGATATAGAGTACTCATTTATCCTTTTCATTTTAGCTTGCATTAGATGTACTAAACAGGACCTTGGAGAGAGACCACTTATCATCAAACTAGCCGAATGACCCGGGCAACACCCGTGTTTTACCCGAATGTAGATGTTACAACGGTGATCCTTAGGTTGCTGGTTCAAATCCGGCTCGAGGGAGCCGGCGAGCACGTGACCTCCCTGTGCACGCGCATCTGTGACAGAAGCCGATGAGGAAAGAGGGTCGTGACTATATATATATATAACAGCTCAAGAAGCATGGACTCATGAAATTAGTGTAATCTTTGTACAAGAGGATAAGAAACAACAATTATCATGGCCATTCACATTTTTTATATATGAGGTACAGTCTGCACCACACTGATGAAGGCCAACAGTATGAAATGCGTTCGTGGTTGGCTTTTCTGGATTTATAAAGAAAATGGATTGGGCAAATATCAAGGAACAAGTTTTCTTCTTTCTTATCTCCACTCAATCATATTAGGGTATCAAGTTGTGACCCTTGATGGTGTCTGTTTGACAACCATCATGACTGGGTGAAGTAGAATGCGTCTGCCTGCCTTTGTCATTAAGACTGGGAGCACTACTCAGTGGCAGGCCGAAGGAACAAGTTGAATTGTTTAGTTGATTTTTGTTCCACTAGATGGCACTCTGCCATTTAAAAAGCACATGTGAGCAATCAGGATATGCCTCTGTTCCTCATGTCAGAGGCGGCCATTTCTTTTGGAGCTAAGTCAGCCTGCCACTGAGTAGTGCTCCCAGTCTTAATGACAAAGGCAGATGCATTCTACTTCACCCAGTCATGATGGTTGTCAGACACCATCAAGGGTCACAACTTGATACCTCAATATAATTGAGTGGAGATAAGAAAGAAGAAGAAGACTAATTATTCTGTGACAATAAAAGAAATGGAATCATTAAAGTATGAATGTTTATTTTAAAATATAAAACAAATGTCTACTGTCATTACTGCGATGAAAAGATTTTTTTTAAGTTTATTGCACAATAAATTGATAACGAGGGAGCAATCCGTTCCAACTTGATCAACTTTCTCTCTCCACTATACTAATTATTACAGATAACTTCATTAAATAAACTTCCAATTAAAAGATGCATTCTACTTCACCCAGTCATGATGGTTGTCAAACAGACATCATCAAGGGTCACAACTTGATATCCTAATATGATTGAGTAGAGATAAGAAAAGAAGAAGAGTGGATATGCCTATTTTGTTTTTAATGTTTATTTAGAATTGAGGCCTGAACTTTTTTACCTTCCTTTACCACACATCTGTTGGTGTGCTTGCTACTACAGTGTATTGTTTTAACAAGGATACAATCAGTCTAGATAAGTGCTTATGTCCATAGTTAATTTAAAATCCCTTTCCAAGAGTCTAGCTTCAGTATCAGTATAAAAGGAAAACCAAAAAATGCTATATTACAGTCGTTTCTGTGTTGTCGTGTCCAAAGAAGAGTCCAAAGAAGTATGGTAATGATAAGGCACAATTTGGATTATAAAGACAAGGTAATAAGACCAAATCCAAATAAATAAATAGTGTGTGATGTTTCAGTAACAACGCTGTTACCGAAACGTCACACACTATTTATTTATTTGAATTTGGTCTTATTACCTTGAGTGGTAAGGTAGATTAAACTGGCTAAACCGCTGGGAGGGTTTACCACTGATGAGCCAGGCCCTCCTATTATTTTACCATTGCAATAAGGGCAATAGAAAATTGATTTATTAAAAAAAAAAAAAAAAGAATCATAGGCATCAAAAATAATTCAAATTTTCTTACAAGTATGTATTACGATGCACTAGCTAGGCATCTGTTATGAAAATTAGAAACTATTTTAGACGCGTAATATTCTTTTTGAAATTAAACAATTTCTACTGCCCTTACTGCAATAGAAAAATTAATGGGAGGGCCTGGCTCATCAGTGGTGAACCCTCCCAAGGTTTTCGCCAGTTTAATCTACCATACCACTGTTATATTGCATTTTTCAATCTTCCTTTTATAGTGATACTGTTGCTAGACTCTTGGAATGGGTATTTTAGATGAACTATGGACATAAGCTTTGAGGACAGGTAGAATTACATATAATTATAAATATATAATATGCATCGAGCAAACGCTCTTCCACAAATATCAAATTGAGTCTTTTATTGGAACATTTATATTACGATGCACTAGCGCGCCATCTGTTATGAAAATTAGAATCTATTTTAGACGCGTAAGATTCTTTTTGAAATATATTTATAATTGTATGCAATTCTGCTGTCCTTAAGCTTATGTCCATAGTTCATCTAAAATACCCATTCCAAGAGTTTAGCATCAGTATCACTATAAAAGGAAGATAGAAAAATGCAATATAACAGCGGTATGGTAGATGTAAACTGGCGAAACCGCTGGGAGGGTTCACCACTGATGAGCCAGGCCCTCCCATTAATTTTTCCATTTCAGTAAGGACAGTAGAAATTGTTTAATTTCAAAAAGAATCTTACGCCTTTAAAATAGTTTCTAATTTTTACAAGTATGTATAAGTATAAAGAGAAATAATACAAATTTAATAAAAATATTTTTTTATTTGAATCCAGAAATGTTTACAAATCTCAAATAATGTGGTTTTTTTAAAGAATGAATAAGAATAAAATACAGAGAGAAAGGTTTTTTTTTTTAATGAAGGATTTATGAATTAATAAATATGGGGGGAACATCATATATACAAATTGATACGTTATTTGATGGTGGAACAAGTTAAAAAAAAAACACAATAAGAGAAATAGGGGAGAGATCAACATTGAAATAGAATTTGTTTTTGTGTGGGGGGAGGGAAAACATTTAGAGAGAAGTTGCTAGAAGCTGAGAGATGTAAAACAGTACAAAGATGATCACAAAGAAAGGGTTTCACAGCATTACTTTGATATCAAGACAGTTCATGCACAACATGGGAGAAAAAACATCTAGAGCATGAGGTAAGTTAATAAAAATGTGGCACCAAAATTTTTTTTTTTCCAGTTTTTTTTTTTATTATTATAGTAAAACCTCTGTGAGAGGATACTCTTGCTAGAGAATACTTCTCTATATAGGACAGTTTTCATTGACAAAAATGACCCATTTTTATGACTTTCCCAATATGTACCAAGTGTCAACCTGTAACCCCAAAACACATTATTGACTGTATTGAATCATCCATTGATGAATTCTACTCTTCCCCGGCAGACACCATCAACAAGCGTTACCTATGGACAATGACTTTCCAGAATGGTTGCAAGGTTTTCCCACTATGTACTAAGTGTTAACCTGTAACCCCAAAACACATTATTGACTGTATTGAATCATCCATTGATGAGTTCTACTCATCCCCGGCAGACACCATCAACAAGCTTTACAAGCTTGATACCTTAATATAATTGAGTGGAGATAAGAAAGAAGACCATTTTTATTATTTAGAAACTCCAGTATGAAAAGACACCTCTCTCTAAAAGACACTTTGTGCAACTATAGGTGTCCTTTATAGAGAGGTTCTAATGTATAAAGAATTTTATAAGAAATTAAATTTAATTGCCATCTATCGTTAAAATTTTACACAAATAAATTTTTACTGGCAATGCGTTTCTTTTAAATATCATCAAATATTATCTCTACAAGACCTTTCTGCAATTCTAGCCCTCTCATTCAATAACTCATATCATTGCAGTAAGGTCTGTAGAGATAATATTTGATGATATTTAAAAGAAACGCATTGCCAGTAAATTTATTTGTGTAAAATTTTATAATAGTTTTTTTTTTAAATATTGTAAATATGTAATTAGGGGGGAGAGAAATCCCACACCTTAATTATTATTATAATTCTGTTTGGGCCAAGTTGACTTGAGGTAATAGCATTTAGTCCTGTAGCAAAGAATGAAGCACTCTACTTATTGTTTTATTAATTCAATTGGTGATCTTAGAGAAGGCCATGCACATATAGTAAATATATTTAGGTAGAAGAAGAAAAACATTGAAAATTATTAGCAAATTACATTTATAAATCAAATTGCCATTTCGATAAATTTGTTACAAATTTGACTAAAAATTATTTAGTTTTTATATGAAAAAAGAGAGGTGTGTACATACAATTAGATTCATATACCTTATAAATCAATTTTAAAAAAGCGATTTTTAAAAAAATTTATCCCTCCAAAACTAATTGCATCTAAGGATAGATAGCTTGTGAGGATTGAGTTTTTCTCCTCTAGCTTTCTGTCTTTCTCTCACAGTAAAACCATCAGAGAAAATAGAAAGATTTAAATATAGACACACTTTTCTCCTTTTTTAATAAATTCATTAAAAATTGCATTATCAAAAGGAAAAGGTACTTTTTGACTGGAATACCACGTTCCCACATTTTTATATAATACAGTAGAACCTCCGTGAGAGGACACTCAAGCTTGAAGACACTTCTCTATAAAGTACAGTTTTCATTTTTGTAAAATTACCAATTTCACCATATAGCAACTCTCTGGTAAGAGGAAACCTCTCCTTAAAAAAAAAAAAAAGACACCTCAGCTATGAAAATAGGTGTCCTTTACAGGGAGATTCTACTGTATATATTGTAGAACATCCATGAGAGGACACTTCTCTATAAAGGACAGTTTTCATTGCCAAAATTACCATTTTTACTATTTAGTAACTCTCTGGTAAGAAGACACCTCTCCCTAAAGGACACTTTGGCTCTGAAACTAGGTGTCCTTTACAGGGAGGTTCTACTGTATACATAGCAGAACCCCTATGAGAGGACACCTCTCTACAAAGGACAGTTTTCATTGCCAATATTACTATTTAATAACTCTGGTAAGAGGACACCTCTCCCTAAAGGACACTTTGGCTCTGAAACTAGGTGTTGTCCTTTATAGGGAGGTTTTTTTTTTTGTTCTACTGTATTGTAGTAAATTATTTGATAAGAATTTTATAAAATACTTATTTCAGGTTTTTAATTAATCTTTTTTATCGGTTGAATTAAAGTTGGTTTTTTGAATGCTATAGAATCTGTTGAATTGAAGAGATTATACTGAATATTCAAAGAATATTTCCTATTTAAAAATGCATTAAAGCAATGTCTTGCTTTTTAAAGAATATTTCACAACACATAAGATTTGAAGAATTCAGACCGTGGTATAACATGATTTCAGGTTATGATCTTCATCAGTACAGGGACAAATTTGATTTTATAAATCCTACGAGGGAATTTCCAAGATCGGTAGAATTTGCCATGAAGGTGAAGTGGGCTCTGATATATAATGCCCCATTTTGGCAAATTTGACTGATTTTTATAACTCCTCTTGTAGGAAGGAAGATAGGCACAATTTGGTTTATAGATTATAAATAGGTCTTATTACCTTGTGTACCAAATTGTGCCTTTCCTTCTGTAGGATGTTACAAAATGGATGAAGGACCATGTTGTACAAGTTTGTCTGAATTTGGTTCATACAAGTCAGTATTCTGAAGAGTTTTAAACAAAGAGAGGTAGGTGCCCTATTTCTGTAAGCATCAGTATCTTTTTCTTTTTATAAAATGGCAATATACATATATATAAATGTGGGAAGTAGTGATCTGAACGAGTGTCTTTTTTTTTTGGCTTATCCCTAGTACACGTGGTACAGGCAATGATAATCATGGTGGGTAGAAGTAGGCGACTGCTTTTACTGTAAGTGCACCGCATGTGAGTCTAAGTACACTAAGTATCTCACCTAGCATGTCACCAATTCACCCCAAGTTTGGGATAAAAACAAATGAAGAGTTATATAAAATGGCCAGAAGGACAAGTGTCCCATATAACCACAAATTTGTAAACCAAAACTCTATCCTTATGGATGAGTTTTTTTTTTTTTTGCTTATCCCTAGTACACGTGGTACAGGCCATGATAATCATGGTGGGTAGTTAGCGACTGCTTTTACTGTAAGCGCACCACATGTCTACGCATGTGAAAAGCAGAGGTGGATGAGGTAACAGCAGGCTGTTTGGTTCGATAAGTTGGTCATCTTATTACAATAACAGCAAATCTTCATTCATATATGAATACACCGATATGCCTATAAGTTTTAGTGGGAACAAAAATCATTTCATTGAAAAATTAAACGTCAAAAGGAGAGAGAAAGAAGGATTCACCAATCAGATCCTTTTCAATAATTGTGCTAAAGCAGAAAGGACATTAAGAAATCATTTTGGGGGAAGAAAAACTTTTTTTTTGCCTATAAGCTTTCTATTTCATGAGAATTGGTGAGATAAAAATTTGTTCAAATAGGTATCATACCAATCATGATTTGCATAAAAACACCTCATAGAGCATTTCTTTTAAATAGGGGCAAGGAATTTTACCAATCTTCGAATAATGATTTGCATAAAAACACCTCATCAAAAATCATTTGTTTTCAAGTTTTCATACTACTAGCTCAATATGCAATATGCAGTAAAACTTTGCAATAATAAACCTAGGATATAGAGAACCTTCCTTTATAACAAACCTGAAATAACATCCCTCATTTTTATTTAATAATACAATAAACTATGGCTATATAATGAAACATGGCTATATTGAACTGTAAGTTCAGTTCCATTGAGGGTTTGCTATAGAAGGTTTTTACTGAATATGAAAATTTCCTTTAATAACAAACATTTCTGAAATTTACAAAGAAGAAGAAAACATTTCATTGATTATAAACACAAGGTAATAAGACCAAATTCTTTTTTTCTTTTGCTTATCCCTAGTACACGTTGTACAGGCCATGATAATCATGGTGGGTAGAAGTAGGCGACTGCTTTTACTGTAAGTGCACCACAGGTCTATACATGTGAGAAGCAGTTCGATTTTTGCACTTACAAATGTGCCAGTGCCCCGTTTGGTTACTTGCACTCGCTGGTGGGATTGGACTTTTGCAAGAATGGGGGGCTATCGGAGCATTTTATTTATTTTTTTAATCAGAAAAATGTGCCCAATGCGTGAATCGAACCCAGGTCGTAGCGGTCAAAAACAAATGATTTAGACCATCCTTCCACCGACCCCCCCATAAGACCAAATTAAAATAAATAAATATCCCAATAAAAAATTTACACATTATTTATTTGGATTTGGTCTTATTTCATTGTGTTTATAAATCTATAATTCAAATTGTACCATATCATTACATTGAATATTCCTTAACTTCTACACTTCTGTATATGTTTCTTTAAATAATATTTCAAACCCCATTATCCTATAATAATATACAAAAACAAACAATTCTATATTCCTAATCAGATAAAAAATTAGAAAAAATTCAATTAATAAATCTCCATTTTTTTTTTTGTTTAGGAACTTAAAAAGATATTGATATATATTATTTTGATATATATATTTATATAAAAAAATGGAGATAAATATATATGTAATGGCTTTCTCTAGCTATCTGTTTTTTTTTTATAAGGCAATGTGGGTATGTAATGGTCACTTATTTACATACAAGTATATATATATATATATGGAACACATGTATAGAGAATTCTACTAAAGATATCTAGGGATGGAGCAGCTAAAGGAGAAAATACTTTAGAGAGAGAGAGATACAAGAAGGTATCACACCATGCTTGTATACAAGGAAGGCATGCAGATTAAAAAGTCCCCAATGACTTGTTTTTTAAAAGTTATGGGGCTACTGAGTTTATAATAGCAAATTTTTTTTTCTCTCCACTTATACATCTTTAAAAAAATGGTAGAAAAAAAAAAGTGCTTTGATCTTTGTTGTAATTATACCAGTCATATCAAAATACACTGATATTTGATGTAGTTATTATTATTTAGGGTAGATTGGCTCTTTCAGAAATGTTTTAACCGATTTCTGGAATCTTCATTTTTTTTTAGTCATCTTTGTCAGCTTTGAAGGCAAGCGCAGCTCCATCAGTGTAAAAAAAATTTCCTCTAAGAAAGAAATTTGTTTGTACAGTAGAACCTCCATGAGAGGACACTCACACTAGAGGACACCTCTCTATAAAGGACAGTTTTCTTTTACAAAATTACCATTTTTACTATTCAGTAACTCTCCGGTAAGAAGACACCTTTCCCTAAATGACACTTTGGCTCTGTAATTTGGTGTCCTTTAAACAGGAAGGTTCTACTGTATACCAAAAAGAAAGAAAGAGTTTTTTTTAATGATATTTTTTTTCAACAACTTTTCTTTCACATATTATACAAGCTTAAATGCTAAGTCAAGCTTTGCTAAAGACAAACAAATTAGAATAACAAAGTTTTTTTTTATCAGTTAGCACAAAATTTCATTTATAACACAGAGCAAGTTTGAAAAAAAAATATAACTTAAACAAATTTGAATAAACCTTCAATCTGAGTTTTGTTGGTGGGCTCCATATATAGAAGAGGTATGATTTACCATAAAAAATTTTTCAACATTTTTATATTTCATTGGTGCAACAAAAAAACCATACTCTGGCACCTATCTCATCAGTTCGAGCACACACCTCAATAATTGAACTCGGAGAGCACCACCATCTTTATCTTTACAATGAATCGATGAACTTGTAAAAAAAAATGGACATATTATATATAGAAGTATACAAATACATTGAAATTAATTTTTTTACAAAAACATTTATATATATAGATATATAATAAGAGATATTCTTTAATTTGTACAATAGAATGGGGAAGGAAAAAAAGGTTTCTTTTTATATATACAGTAGAACCTCTATGATAGAACACTCCTGTTAGAGGACACCTCTCTACAAAGGACAGTTTCCATTGTCAATATTACCATTTTTTACTATTTAGTAACTCTTTAGTAAGAGGACACCTCTCTACAAAGGACAGTTTCCATTGTCATTATTACCATTTTTTACTATTTAGTAAATCTTTAGTAAGAGGACACCTCTCTACAATGGACAGTTTCCATTGTCAATATTACCTTTTTTTACTATTTAGTAACTCTTTAAGTAAGAGGATACCTCTCTACAATGGACAGTTTCCATTGTCATTATTACCATTTTTTACTATATAGTAACTCTTTAAGTAAGAGGATACCTCTCTACAATGGACAGTTTCCATTGTCATTATTACCTTTTTTTACTATATAGTAACTCTTTAGTAAGAGGATACCTCTCTACAATGGACAGTTTCCATTGTCATTATTACCTTTTTTTACTATATAGTAACTCTTTAAGTAAGAGGATACCTCTCTACAATGGACAGTTTCCATTGTCAATATTACCTTTTTTTACTATATAGTAACTCTTTAAGTAAGAGGATACCTCTCTACAATGGACAGTTTCCATTGTCATTATTACCATTTTTTACTATATAGTAACTCTTTAAGTAAGAGGATACCTCTCTACAATGGACAGTTTCCATTGTCAATATTACCTTTTTTTACTATATAGTAACTCTCTAATAAGAGGACACACCTCTCCATAAAAGAGGACACTTTAGCTATACAACTAGGTATCCTTTACAGAGAGAGGTTCTACTGTATATAGGAAAAAAAAACAGAAAAAAGAAAAAAGCATAATGAGAAAAAAATAAATAAAAAAATCTATATTACAGTTCTCTATGTACAGAAACTTTGAGGTATAGTGTTGACAACAAGAGTTTTTTCAGTTTTTTTCCTCTCTTTCTATCTATATATATATATTAATCCAAGTGACTAGCAATGGTAATATAAGACTTCAGGTACTCACCCTTCTTTGTTGGAAAAATGGGAGGTTGTTAAAGAGAAACTTGTACGTAGCATACAATTCCTTAATTATATATATTAATATGTGTTTTTTTGTACCAGCTTTGTTATATCTTTTTTTTTAAGAACATTTGAACTTGTTTTAAAATATATAATATATTGTGTATGTTATTGGTGAATTTTTTAGATTATAATAATAATTAATAAATGCATTAAATTTCTATCTACAACTTTGGCACTTAAAAAAAAAAAAAAGAAAAAATGGACTTAGTAAAAAAAAATCATAAACAAATTCTTGTAGTATTAAACACAAATATAAGGGGGGAAGGTTTGTAGTAACTAACAAAAGAACGGAGGGAGGTGACACACACAATAAATAGATGGAGGTACTTTGAAAAGCCTCCAAGGTAAGGGACCTATATACCCTCAGATGAAGACTTGGGTCTGGACTTGGCCCTACGCCGCGCAAGCTCTGAGGCATCCACAGGCTCCAGGCTTGGAGGAGTTGGGTGGCAGTTGTTGAGGAGCCGGAATGTGGTGGCAACTGCTGCCTGCGCAGGTTTAATACATCCTTGTTACATACTGGTGGAGAGAAGTGAGAAAAAACTGTCTCATTTTTGATAGCCTTGATGACCAAAGATCAAATCCCAAATTTTCACTCGCTACTGAAGCCCTACCCCCATATCCCAGTCGAAACAGACAACATTTCTCACATTTTTTTTTTAAATTTATTTATTACAAAACTCACGCTATATCCTATGTGGATATTTGTGTGCAAATATTTAATCTATTTTATGTACATAGTTTTTAAATATATATATACAAATTATTTATAGTTTTAGAGAGATAGAGTGAAAGTTATTGCTAGAATTCTAGCACATGCTAGATCTAGCTGGACGTTCCGCCATGAAAACTAGATGATAGACCATATTGGAGGTGAGGCCGCAAAGTTAGAAAATCCTCCCTTGCCGACCAGAGTAGAAATAAAAAACTACATTGACATAAATATGGACATATCAAGCCCTCAAGAAGAAGATATCTCAACTGAAAGAAGACATCCACCGCAGACACCTGAAAATTCCCTGGCCCTAGTACTAGTTCTTAAGACTAACAATGTAAGTCTTCTGCTGAGCATTGGGTCAATGCTCTTTATAGGAGGAGGCTATGTGGTGAAGAAATAATTTATTATTTAATATAATTATTCAATGAAAATATTCAACAGATTATATACCAGGTCTATTAGTATGAAACGCGAAAATGGCTGCCAGAGGGCGCTGTGCAACTTTATTTGAGCCGACGGTGACGCTGTTGAAGGCATTTTGTTTTTTGACTCACGTGGCATCAGTATGCGTGGAGTTTTAGAAAAATTCAAATCGTGGAAAATTTCTGGAGCCTGTGGAAAATGGTGATGTCCGAGCCAAAAAGTGCCCATTTGTGCGAAGTTCTGTTGTTCGCTTTCAACTGGAAGAAAAGTGCCACTGAAGCCCACCGAATGCTCGAGGAAGTTCACGGTGACCACGCTCTGAGCAAATCGCAGTGTTACAGGTGGTTTAAAAAATTCCAAAGTGGCGATTCCGAACTTGATAATGAACCACGTGGAAAACCGCACCAAAAGTTCGAGGACGCTGAACTGCAAGCTTTGTTGGATGACGACAGTACCCAAACGCAGGAGAAACTTGCGAAACAGCTCCAGGTGTCTCAAGGTTCTGTTTCCCTACGTTTAAACAGCCTCAGAATGACCCAAAAGCTTTCCAGATAGGTCCCCCACGAGTTGAGCGAAAGGCAGCAAGAACGGCGTCTGGTAACCTGCGAAGGGCTGCTCGCCAGGCATGAAAAGAAGTCATTTTTGCACCGAATCGTAACTTCTGATGAGAAATCGATCCACTTCAGCAATCCTATGCGCCAAAAGTCGTGGGGCCTGCTCGGCCAATTTCCAAAACGGAAGCCTAGGCCCAATCGCTTAGGAAAAAAGGCAATGCTTTGCGTATGGTGGGACCAGACCGGCTTAGTATATTTCAAGCTCCTGAAACCTGGCGAAACGGTCAATACTAAGCGCTACCAACAACAAATGCACAGTTTGAGAGAGGCATTGAATGAAAAAAGACCGGAATTGCGTGAAAAGCACAACAAGCTGATACTGCAGCATGACAACGCTCCAGCCCACAACGCTACAGTGGTCAAAAACACCATAAAAGACTTGGGCTGGGAACTCTCACCCCACCCGCCGTACTCACCAGACTTAGTGCCGTCGGACTACCACATTTTCACATCTTTAGGACACGCCCTAAAAAAACAGGAATTTTCGAACTCAGACATACCCAGAAAATGGCTTGTTGACTGGTTCGACTCAAAAGGAATATAATTTTTCAGACAAGGAATTCGAAAATTGCCTGAAAGGTGGTCCAAGTGTATAGCTAATCAGGGCAATTACTTTGAATAAAAAATCTTTTGTTGTATGGAATTGGTGAACTTTTGAATTCACTGAAAATTTTCGCGTTTCATACTAATAGACCTGGTATTTATACATTACTCTGTATTTGTAAGATCATCATCAAAATATTCCTTTGCTTGCTTGTTCAAGATTCTCTAGCTGTAGATAGTTTGGTTGATAATTGTCAACTGGTCGTGGTGACGTCATCAATAAATACTTTCACATCTTCAGATATTCAGAGACTTGATTTCTACGCTACAACTGGGGCATTATTTTTTCTAAAGAAAAATTGCTTCAATGCCCCCTAAACTTTTAGTCATCCTCAAATAACACTTATCAATTATAAAACAAGATGAAATTAAAAATATAATTTCTGTAGTATTAAGTATTATTATAAAGTCTCCAGGGCTAAGTGTCTTGTTCAAATTTTATTCTCTAGCTTTCGGACCTGTCAGTCCTTCCACAGGAGTATCACGATAACTCAAGTATCATTATTTTAATATATAGATTATAAATAATATACAGTAGAATTACTTCTCTGTAAAAGGACAACATGAGTTGCTAAGCCAAAGTCCTCTTTTACTGGAAAATTACTAATGACCAAAAATGAAAATTATGGAGAAGAAAACTTGTCTTTCCTAGAGAGAGGGGTCTTCCCTCATGAAGGTTCTACTATATACACTCATGGACCAAACTTAAGGAAGTTGTACCTTTTAACATGTATATCGGGATTCAGACAATAACTCTGAAATATATTACAGTGACCTTTATTGAAGACACATAACCAAGTGTGGACAAAATTGCCTCTGTCTCCTTAAAAAAAAAAAAAAAAAAATAGATGACTGGCGACATCAAAGTCATTTCACTTCCTGAAGCTTTGTCCATAAGTGTATATAATCTCCGATGGTACTCTTTCTCTCCTAGAATCTCTTGGCTTACCTTGACTTGGTGAGTAGGGGCAGAATGGGACAGGGGCAGGCTGGGCAGTTTCTCCCGCCCACACACCCACTCGTGGCTGAGGATGTCTGCGGCGCAGTAGCGCTGCTTGGGATCTACATGGAGCATCTTCTGTACCAGGTGCTGTACAACCAGTCACTTAGCCTACACTGATGGTGGTGTGGACGTCAGACTTCTCTTACCTTGGCAGCGCGGGTGATGTTGACCCAGTTGCCACTCACCAGGTCATATCTGCCCTCCCCCATTCTGGCTAAGATCTCATTGGGAGTGTCGTTGGGACCATTGGCAAAGGGGGTTTTGCTGTATGCACACATCCCTGTGAGTGGAAGGCAGGTCCCGGGGAGAGAACACACCTACCCAGCCAACATGGTGTACAGTAGCACCCCCAGACTCCAGATGTCACAAGCCTGGTCGTAGCCCTGTCTCCTCAGCACCTCCGGGGCCACAAAGTTGGCAGTGTAGCAGGGAGTCATTAGCAGCCCATTCTCTGCCCGGATCTGCTTGGCAAACCCAAAGTCTACCAGCCGTAGAGATTCTGGCCTCCCGGATTCATCCGCAAACACCAAGTTGGAGGGCTTCAAGTCCCGGTGGACTACCTACATCCCACCAGTTGTGTCATGAAAACCTACAAAACCTACCCAGTCATCTATAACACAAGGTACCGGGGAAAATATAGTTTTGGTCTGCTGGTTTTGCATATAGTTAAAAACTAATCATTGCATAAGTTCATAAAATAGCTAAGTATACAAAATTTGCAGGGATAAAATTATATTATCAAAAATAAAAATGGCATATCCTGACCAGGAGCACATGTGCTTTACAGAAGGCAGAACGCCATCTGGTGGAACAGAAATCAACTAAACATTGATTTAGCTTGTATATATATACGTTTTTAAAAATATGTAAAATAGATTTTAGAAAGTGAGAAGCATATATTTTTCTAAACTTGTATATAAATTTGGCATGTTATAATTGGCTAGAAGTAATACTTCTAGGTCTCAGTGTTGAAGGGCATGTTATAGCCAGAAAGCTCGAGAAATAAAAAATCACAAAAAGAAACCTAGCCGTAGATTCCTTATTGATTTTGAAATGCACCTGTTCCAATTGAAAGTATAGCCTACCCCATTGTCATGGAGGTACTTGAGAGTCCGAGCCAACACCTCCAAGATGGCACTGGCCTCCCTCTCTGAGATACACCGCTGGGACTGGATCTTGTCCAGTAGTTCTCCCCCAGTCAGTAACTCCATCACCAGGTAGACTGAGTTGTGGTCCTCGTACACCTGGATAACATTGCTCACTATATATATACATTTGATAATTATGTCTGGGATATCTAGTTTTTCGAGTGTCTCGATCACTAGATCTCTCTCTCTCTCTAGATAATCGAAGGCTTTCTCTAGTTCGAGGACTACCAGGATGAGGGGCGTATATACATTGCCATCCACAGTAATAAGGTACAATTTGGATCATAGATTAGAAACTCAAGTGTAATAAGACCAAATACATAGTGTGTGAAGTTTTGGTAACAACATTTTTACTGAAATTTCACACACGATTTATTTATTTAAATTTGGTCTTATTACCTTGTGTATCACCACTCACAACTATAAGAATACCTAGGAAGCAAATTCTTTAATGGCAACATTCTCTTAAATATGCCAAATATCTAGGAAGAAACTATTAAGCCATCATATGAATGTTGATACCAAGAAAAGATGTTATAAAGAGATTCAACTGTTGTTGGGATTTTTGAAAAATTGAATTAAAGTGAGTTGTTAAGAATTATAGTTGGCTAAATTATGAACACAATAAGACCAAATCCAAATAAATAAATAGTGTGGGATAGTTCTATAAAAGAATTGTTACCGAAACATCACAATCATCAGTTAAATTAATGTGGTTATACTGTATTCTCATTTCTTGGAACTCCAGGACATGTCAATATAAAGATGAGATGTCTAAGAAGATTTTTCAAAAAGTCAAAATACCTCAAAAAGCAATCTAGCAACCTGAAAACTTAATAAGAAAATAAGACCTAATTCAAATAAAATAATAGTGTATGACGTTTTGGTAACAGCGCTGTTACCAAAATGTCATACACTATTATTTTATTTGAATTAGATCTTATTATCTTGTAGCTATAATCTATGATCTCCAAATTGTGATTTATCATTAAATAATAAAAGTTTTTCTTAGATACCTCTCCCATCAAAAAATCTCTTTTGCATATTTGAGTATGAGTATTTGCATATGAGTTGGGTCACTAAATGTACATAACTAACTATGGATCCCCAAAGTTGAAGGCACCGAAGAGTTTTAGTTGTTGTTATTTCCATTGAAGAACCTCAGATGTCTCTATGCATCTCTATCACAGCAGTCGCAATGTCCACTATCTTGAGTGTTTAAAGCTGCTGCTCTGGGTTCATGTCAATTTTCTGCAAGGCTGCGGCCATTGCTGGGCATGAGAATATGTGGGTAGGTGTTAGTTCCACACCAGGACAGTTGTTACATGTTCTATAGGTTCTTGTGCCATCTGGATGTATTGTCATTCCTTTATAGTGTTTCATTCTGAGTCTTGTTATAGTTTTAAGTTTTAGTGGGGAAGAGGTATATTGATAAAGGGGGGACAGAGATCTCCTCCAAGCTATGAATGTTCCCAAAGGTACTCACATCGTATAGGGTCACAATGTTGGGGTATTTGCCGTAGCGGAGGAGGATGTCAATCTCTTCCTGGGAGTTCATCTCCTTGTCGATGATCTGCAGACAGTCCAACACTTGTGAGGTCCGCTGTGGTCCAGTGGTGACTACCTACCTTCACTGCAAACATCTCCCCAGTACCTCGGTGGAGGCACTTCTTGCACACTGAGTATGTGCCGGACCCCAGGTCTTCTAGGAACTCATACTCTGTAGTGATAGAGTCCTTGAACTTGTGGAGCCTCTCTGAGATTTGCTGCAGCCCACATGCAAGGTTTCTTCATAACTCATTGGTAAAGCTGAGAGTCAACACCTCAATCCTAGTACACTGTTGGCTTTGCAAGAAAATTCAATAATCCTTTGTAACTATATTAAGGTCAAATCATCAGGCTTCCAGAGATATAAGTTTCTTTTTTTATTTTTACTTTATTATTACTGTAGAACCTCCCTTAAAGGACACCTAATTGCAGAGCCAAAGTGTCCTTTAGGGAGAGGTGTCCTCTTACCAAAGAGCTACTTAATAGTAAAAATAGTAAATATGCAAATGAAAACTGTCCTTTATAGATAGGTGTCCTCATTGAGGTTCTACAGTAATTTTTAAAAAAGAATATCTTTAAAAATAAACTAATCCCTGGAAGTCTGATGTCTTCACCTTAATAACTGTTGGCTTTTATACAATAGAACAACCTCCATCAGTTGACACTCTTGCTTGAGGACACCTCTCTACCATAGGACAGTTTTTTAATCCTCAAAATTAACATTTTTACTATTTAGCTGCTCTCTGGTAAGAGAACACCTCTCTCTAAAGAACACTTTGGCTCTGCAACTAGGTGTCCTTTACAGAGAGTGTGTTCTAATGTATAAATAAATGAGAATCTATATTGAGAGTTGGTTTTCATTTGGAGAGAGGCAGTGTGTCAGCAATGTTTAGTAGATCCATGCTCAGGTAATTTCATACCTCTCTATTCTTCAATTAACTCCAACAATTGAAACTTTCTGAAAATAAACATTTCTATCTAGAGAGGTACATATGGTCTGGATATAAAACTTGATTAATTCCTAAAGAGATGGAGATGGGCCCCTGAGAATATCAACAGAAAACTTGCTCCTACAGAAATCTACCCACAGTTTATAGCTTCAAAAACATAATCATAAATAAGTAGACCATGTAAATCAATATAGGTATTAAACACATATTTGCATATTCTCAAAGACTTGTAAATACATCTACAACACAGCCTTGCCATAGTAGTAGATGTACCTTGGTAGATATGTGCCTGCTCATAACAAGATTATTTTAGATCCAAAATGCTCTATGTATAAAAGAAATGCTGTAAAGTGCCCTCCAAAATTGTGACTATTACTAAGTTTAAAAGAGAACATTGAATTCTATAAAATCTATCTGTGGTAAAAATGTACAAACAAATATTTTAAATACTGAACCTGACATGATTTGTGCAGGCCTAGAGAAACATAATGGTTATTGAAATTTGTGATAATCATTTTTGGAAATGTGTTTCTTTTCATGCATCAAATACTATCTCTACAGACCTTTCTGCAATGATAAACCAATTGTGCCAAGCCGTCTCATCTCAAAGGTATGTAAAAGAATATTTGATGATATATGTAAAAAGAAACGTGCATTGCCAAAAATAATTATTACAAATTTTAATGATAGATGGCAAATGAATTTATAAATTATAATTTGTCTAATAATGGTTAGTGTTGTCAAGGTTGAACGTATGTTGCAAAAACAATGTGAGGTCTCTCAAGTTGAAAATGTTTGAAAGGAAAGTTTCTCACTAGTGTTTCATTCCCCACTGAGGGAGGAGTTTCAAATCCCATGGGTAGATAGGGAAATTAGAAGAGTGTCCTAGAGAGGGAACAAGGCAGGGAGGCAGCTGGAACAACAAAGACGTGATATAGGGCTGACCTGATGGATATGGTGGTCAGTGGTCCCATTGTTCTCCTCATTCAGAAGACTGGGGGCAATGAAGCTGAAGCCCCTGAAGAGTTCGTGGGCCGCAGCACTGGGAGGGATGCCTGGAGAGTCTTCCACACAAGACACCAAAACATTTTATTGGGGGGATCAACTTTCCTCTTTATAGAGAGGAGTAATGTCTCAGAAATAACAAGGTAACAAGACCAAATCTAAATAAATTCATAGAGTGGGATGATGTTTCGGCAACAGCGTTGTTACCATCAAAAGAATAAATTATTTTATTCACATTTTGCTAAGGCACAATTTGGATTATAGATTATAAACACAAGGTAATAAGACCAAATCTAAATAAATAAATAGTAAGTGGCGTCACGGTAACAACGCTGTTAGCGAAACAGCACACACTATTAATATATTTGGATTTAATGTAATAAAACCTTGTAGTTATAATCTATAATCCAAATTGTACCCTTTCATCTCAGAAAGAACTAGGCGATTCACAAAACTTATCTATTATATCATCTTCTTTCACTTTAGCTCTCTCTCTATATGGGACTCTCTAAAAGTGTCCCAATTACCAGGAGTATGAGCTAATAAGTTTATAAACACAAGGTAATAAGACAAAATCCAAAAAAAAAAAAATAGTGTGTGATGTTTCGGTAACAGCATTGTTACCGAAACATCACACACTATTTATCTATTTGGATTTGGTCTTATTACCTTGTGTTTATAATCTGTAATCCAAATTGTTCCTTATCAGCTAATAAGTTTATTATTTGTTATAAGTTTATTGTGGAAGGTGATTTTGAGGCAAACAAAATCAGTATTACAACCTGATAATTGGGACAGTTTTGTTCAACCAACAAATCTCAAATAGTGGAAGTTGACAAAACATTATACCAATCAGTATTTATACACTATATATATATATATATACACTCATGGACAAAACTTAAGGAAGTGTCTTTCATGTCACCAGTCATCTATTTTTTTAAAGAAAGCAGAAGTGTTCACACTTGGTTACCTCATGTGTCTTCAATAAAGGTCACTGTGTATCAAATAACATTCAGAGTTATTGTTTGAATCCCGATATACATGGTAAAAGGTACAACTTCCTTAAGTTTTGTCCATGTGAGTCTAGTACCAGTGATTACAGCCCTTCTTATAAATAACTTAATAAAATAGATATCTTCTAAAAGCAAAAAAAAAATGCTTGTTAAGAATCACACAATAAACACAAGCTAATAAGTCCAAATTTACAAATAAATAAATAGTGTGTGACATTTCGGTAACAGCATTGTTACCTTTTTGTCTGAAGATGGTAACAACGCTGTTACTAAATGTCACACTTTATTTATTTGGTCTTATTACCTTGTGTTTTCAATCTATAATCCAAATTGAGCCTTATCGAATCACACAATAGTTAACACTTTCAAAATACAGTAGAACCTCCCTTTAGCGGACACCTCTCCACAAAGGACAGTTTTCATTTGCAAAATTATTATTTTTACAAACACAAGGTAATAAGACCAAATCCAAATAAATAAATAGTGTGCGACATTTCAGTAACAGCATTGTTACCATCTTCAGATGCTACCGTTACCGACGTAGCTGTTACCGAAACGTCACACACTATTTATTTATTTGGATTTGGTCTTATTACCTTTGTGTTTATAATCTATAATCTAAATTGTGCCTTATGATTACTATTTTTACAATTTAGTAACTCTCCCGTAAGAGGACACCTTTCCTTAAAGGACACTTTAGCTCTGCAATTAGGTGTTGTTCTTTACAGGAAGGTTCTACTGTATTAGGTAAATGACTGAAAGTTTTGGTATCCAGTAGAAGACCTACCTTCGGGAGTACGAGTGGTGAACTCCTTGTCGAAGTAGAAAGTGTGGTCGGAGCGGGAGACTGCTGGGATGAAAGGCGGGGTGGTCTCCCTGTTGTAGAGCCGCACCCAGTCAATGGACGCAAAAAATGGATGGCTCTTCACCTCCCCGTCACTGCCTGCCACCCACAGTGTTATTGGGGGATATGCTGGTCACAGCCTGTTGTTTCTTATATCCCATTGTGCAAGGATTACACAAATATAAGTTTCTTTTTATATATATCAATTGATTGCATAATAACTTGGTAGAGGGAGTAATTCCTTGTCAACTATTTTAAGACAAAATCCTTTTCCTTTCACAAATCCAGTTAAGTCTTTTTAATATAAAAATATAGATTTTTTTTTGCTTATCCTTAGTACACGTTGTACAGGCCATGATAATCATGGTGGGTAGACGTAGGTGACTGCTTTTACTGTAAGTGCACCACATGTCTACACATGTGAAAAGCAGTTCGACTTTGCATTGGTTTGGTTACTTGCACTCACTGGTGGGGTTGGACTTTTGCAAGAATCGGGGGCCATTGGAGCATTTTTTTTTTTAATCATAAAAAAAGTGCCCAATGCGGGAATTGAACCCAGGTCGTAGCGGTCGAAAACCAATGGTTTAGACCATCCTTCCACCTAACCCCATAACAGCAAAGTGGTTATAAGATGTCGTGCAGTCATAACATCATAATTGTAGGGTGTATCCCAATAGCTATAACCATTATTATAACAACATAAAATCATGGTCCCAAGTTGAGTTGTTATAGCTGAATTCACTCTGTATTCAAGATTAAGCAGGAGATATGTAGGCTCAACAAGAATATAAAGAGGATGGCATACCAAGACGGTTAGCAGGATTCCTCTTGAAGAGAGCTCGTAGGAGAGATTGGGCTTCTGCTGTGAGGAACTGGGGCATTCCCAACTTGGCTCTGCAACACCATCATTTTGATTCTTCTCTTACAATCTACTTTCTTCTTACTTTACTACCAATTGATAAGGCACAATTTGAATTATAGATTATAAAACAAGGTAATAAGACCAAATCCAAATAGTGTGACGTTTCGGTAACAGCCTTGTTACCATATTCAGATAAAACTTCAGACTTTTGTCTGAAGATGGTAACAACGATGTTACCGAAATGTCACACACTATTTATTTATTTGGATTTGGTCTTATTACCTTGTTTTACTTTACTACCAAGTGTTGTGTTGTACATTGGTAACAAAATTAACAGCCTGCTTGAATTCAAAGCTGGAAACTTCTGGTAAGTAAGAAGACATGTCAGCCATTGCACACCACAGCTATATTGTCTCATTATTTTATCATAAGGATTCACTAGGACTTGGGTTCGATTTCCGCATTGGACACTTTTTCCTGATAAAAAAAACAAAAAATGCTCCAATGGCCCCCGATTCTTGCAAAAGTCCAACCCCACCAGCGAGTGCAAGTAACCAAACGGGGCTCTGGCACATTTGTAAGTGCAAAGTCAAACTGCTTTTCACATGTTTAGACATGTGGTGCGCTTACAGTAAAAGCAGTCGCTAACTACCCACCATGATTATCATGGCCTGTACCACGTGTACTAGGGATAAGCAAAAAAAAAATCATAAGGATTACAGGTTCTCCTGTATTTTAAATCTTAATTTTGTGGGAGGAAGGTGTTGATGTGAAATAAAGGCATATCTTCCTTTTAACAAATGTATTTAAAATAATTTTGAATATTCAGTAAATGCCCTGTAATTAAGAGGTGATTAAATAATTTAGTTTCAAATACCATTTGTTTGTAGTACAACTGATAAGGAATCATAGAGATAGTTTCCATCATTCTTGGTACCAAATAGAAAACCCCAAAAAACAGACCCTCCAACTAAACAGAAGGGAGTCGACACAGTTGGCCAGATGGAAATCTGGTCACCTGCGCCCTCTAGTATATAAAGAAAGCGCCAAAAGCTTCCCCATGTGCACTAGGTGCAAAACCGAAGAGGCCACTCCCCAACATATACTAAATTGTATTTGAAAGGACAAAAGATCCCTGTACAGAGAACCAAGAAGAGTTCTTGAACTTCTTTATGAGCATGACCTTCCAAGATCTTGCCTAATTTAGACTAAAAAAAGGATAAGTAAAAAAAAAAAAAAAATTTGTTGTAGGAAGTTTGTTTGGAAAAGATATGGCTACATCAAACAATTTTTTTATTTAGTTTCCGACGTTTCAGTGACGCGCTGTCACTCTCCTCGGGGGAAAACAAGGTAATAAGACCAAATCCAAATAAATAAATAGTGTGTGACGTTTCAGTAACAGCGTTGTTACCATCTTCAGACAAAAGTCCCTCAGGGGAATGATTGTGTGAGTGACAGCGCATCACTGAAAAACGTCGTGAAATAAATAAATAATTGTTTGGTGTAGCCATATCTTTTTTTCCTAAAGATAATTTGGATTAAAGATAAAAATTACAACATGACAATTGACAATTAAAACAGCTTTATTGACATCTCGTCAATATCTACACTCAAGGAGAGTTATAATAGTAAAATTAATTAGATTTAAAATAAAGTGAAAATATTTACAACAGACGGAGTCTTCTTCGAAGGGACGTCTGAATCTTATCAGGAGTTTAAAAATTGCACATGGCTAAAACTAGAAAGGTGGATTAATAAAAAAATGATAAAAGTTTAATGATAAGGCACAATTTGGATTATAGATTATCAACACAAGGTAATAAGACCAAATCCAAATAAATAAATAGTGTGTAATATTTCGGTAACAGCGTTGTTACAGAAACATCACACACTATTTATTTATTTGGATTTGGTCTTATTGCCTTTGGGTTGATAAAAGTTTAATAGAAAAAAAAAATAATAATAATAAAGAAGGAAAAAGAAACCATCTGGCAACTTTTTTTTTTTCAATAAAAATGGCAACCAAAACAAACATTTGCACCAAGTATGAAATGAGAACAGTAATAAGTTTTCTTTATCATGAAGGAGTTAAACAATTTGAAATTTACTCCGGTATGAAAGCTGTTTACGGTGGTAAATGTTTATCTCAAAATATAATTTTTGAATGGGTTAAAACATTCTCAAGCGGTATAGAAAGTTTAGATGACACACAGCGACCTGGCGCCCCGGTCAAGGTTAGTGATGACGCAACCACCATTGACGAGATGATACAGAACGATTGTAACATTAGTATTAGAGTTATTTCTGCCGAACTTAACCTTAGTTATGGTAGTGTTCAAAATATCATTACAAAACATTTAAAGTATAGAAACACAAGATGGGTGCCTCGGCTGCTCACAATGGAAATGAAGGAAAAACGTCTTAACGCTTGTAAAGAGCTTTTGGAACGTTATGAAATTGAGGGTGAAGGTTTTATTGATAGAATAATGACTGGAGATGAACCATGGATACACCATCACATGCCTGACTCTAAAAGATCAAGTGCAGAAAAGGGGGTCGGTGGAAGGCTGGTTAAACCATTTGGTTTTCGACCATTACGACCCGGGTTCGATTCCCGCATTGGACACTTTTTTCTGATTAAAAAAAAAAAAAAAAATGCTCCAATGGCCCCCGATTCTTGCAAAAGTCCAACCCCACCAGCGAGTGCAAGTAACCAAACGGGGCTCTGGCATATTTGTAAGTGCAAAGTCAAACTGCTTTTCACATGTGTAGACACGTGGTGCGCTTACAGTAAAAGCAGTCGCTAACCATGATTATCACGTGTACTAGGGATAATTAAAAAAAAAAAAGTGCAGAGGGGCATCCCAAGGGTTCACCAACACCAAAGAAACCAAGGATAACAGCTTCTGCTGGAAAAGTACTCTTGACTATTTTTTTAAAGGATGCATCTTAGAAGATTACATTCCTAAAGGCCAAACAGTTAATAGCATAGTTTATTCTGATCTCTTTGAAAATAAATTAAAGCCAAAAATTCCTTTCAAAAGGCGTGGTTTGCTGAGTAAAGGTGTTTGCCTACACCATGATAATGCTCGGCCCCATGTGGCAAATCTCACCATTGAAACCATCAATAAATTAAATTTTATAATTCTAATCTCCATCCCCCTTACTCTCCTGATTTAGCCCTGGGTGATTATTATTTATTTGGACACTTGAGAAGATTTTTATGAGACATGACTTCCAAGACTGATGATGAGGTTAAAAACATGGTGCATGGATGGCTTGCCCAACACACACAAGATTTTTTCTTAAAGGGAATTTACAAGCTACCTGACCTTTGGAAGAAGTGTATAGAAACGGAGGGGGTTATGTAGAGGATTAAAAAGTAAGATTGTATTTTAGCTTGCACTTTTTTAAAATGTTTTTATCATTTTTTATTGATCCACCCTTGTATAAATACAATAAATGAACAAAACAAGGTAATAAGACCAAATCCAAATAAATAAATAGTGTGTGACGTTTCGGTAACAGCATTGTTACCATCTTCAGACAAAAGTACTGAATGAGAAATTTTACCACAGCATGTTTTGCAAATGTTCAGCAAACATGCTGTGGTAAAATTTCTCATTCAGTACTTTTGTCTGAAGATGGTAACAACGCTGTTACCGAAACGTCACACACTATTTATTTATATGGATTTGGTCTTATTACCTTGTTTTAAGTGCACATTTGTAAGTGCAAAGTCGAACTGCTTTCACATGTGTAGACATGTGGTGCGCTTACAGAAAAAAGCAGTCGCTAACTACCCACCATGATTATCATGGCCTGTACCACGTGTACTAGGGATAAGCAAAAAAAAAAAAAAAAAACCTTGTTTTATAATCTATAATCCAAATTGTGCCTTATCAATAAATAAACAAAATATATACAGTAAAGGTTAAAGACTCTTCCAGTAAGGTATATCAATTAAGAAGTTTCAGAAGATGAGTTTCTTTATTCTGAAACTTCTTAATTGATATAAAATATATACAGTGTTTAGATTTGGTCTCATTACCTTGTTCGAGTTATGGCAAGCAAGGTATTAGGGGACTCCCACAATGGGATGATGGACTTACTTGAGAATCTGCATCATGGTTTCCTTCCGGTTGCTCCCTTGGAATGGCAGGGCCCCCGTCAGCATTTCAAACTGTCACCAGGCATTTATTTATTACCATCAAATCAGACGCGATATCCCCACAAGGGATGCTTACATCAAGAAACAACACTAAATTCAGAGAACTATTTTACATAAACAATTGGTGTATTACATGGTTTGAGTAGAAGTTTAAAGAAGAAAAGAAAGGACATTAAAATCATGGATTCCACATCCTACCTAGGAACAACCACAATGAAATAAATACAAAAATATAAATGAAAATTCAAAACTATTATAGACGCATATGATTCTTTTTAAAATTAAACAATCACTACTGCCCTTACTGTAATGGAAAAATTAAAGAATCATACGCGTCTATAATATTTTCGAATTTTCATAACAGATGGCGCACTAATGCATCATAATACAAATATATATACATAGCTCAGCAATTAGTTTTTTTAACCAAGAGAAAAACATAGATATATTTACAGAATTTTAAGTATAAATTATGAGTCCTTACTTGTGTGGTCCACCAACATTCCACACACACTCACCATGAGAACACCAAACGACCACCAATCAGCAGCTGTAGTGTGGCCCTTGCGGTTGACCACCTCGGGAGCCATGTACTCTACGGTGCCGCAGAAGGAATAAGCCTTCTCATCACTGAGGGCTTCTTTACTGAGTCCAAAGTCTGTCAGCCGGATGTGGCCCTCTGCATCCAGGAGTATGCTGCTCACAGTCACACACTAGGTATAAACACCACACAGCTACTGAGGGAGGAGGGGGTAAATGACATAAAGGAAGGGTTTACATATCCCTAGTACGATAAGGCACAATTTGGATTATAGATTATAAACACAAGGTAATAAGACCAAATCCAAATAAATATTTATGCTGTTACCGAAACGTCGCACATTATTTAATTTATTTGGATTTGGTCTTATTACCTTGTGTTTATATATCCCAAGTACATATAACCATGATAATTATGGAGGTAGTTAGTTTTAACACGCAGACAAAAAAGCCTTTATTAATACATACAGTCGATAAGGCACAGTTTGGATTATAAACACAAGGTAATAAGACCAAATTCATTAGTGTGTGACATTTCGGTAACTGTGTTGTTACCATCTTCACCATCATTCAGTACTTTTGTCTGAAGATGGTAACAACACTGTTACCAAAATGTCACACACTATTTATTTATTTGGTGTTATTACCTTGTGTTTAAGGCAGTCTTATAAGATGATGATGTTGGGAAAATTGAAGGAAGAAGAAAGAGAGTAAGACCAGCAATGTGCTGGCTAGAAGGGGTCAAAGAACCTACCGGAATATCACTAGATAAGCTGTGAGTGATTGGTCACCAACAGTTTAATTAGAGAATATTTATCTATCTAGTCACCAAGGATTGAACTCAACTTGAAAGACACTAACAATCTATAATCCAAATTGTATCAAGCAGGGCAGTGACCTACTTCTCAGGTTTGAGGTCCCGGTAGATGATGCCCAGCTGGTGGAGATGGTCCAGAGCCAGTGCCAGTTCTGCCAGGTAGAACTTCACGTCCTCCTCCGTGAACATCACCTGTCACCACAGTCAAATCTTCTTCATCATTCCTTAAACCTTTCTATACCAACAACACTTGGGATCAAGAATTCCATGTTGTTATAACCACAATTGGTCATTGTTAGAAAAGAGAAAGATCTCATTAAAAATGCTGAGTTAAATTAATCCAGTTGATAGACCTCAGAGCAAGGGCCCTCTCCAGAGATATGGAGGAGCTGCGTCTGTACTCATGTTAGAGTCAGCAGCAAAGGCATCTGCTTCGTTAGGAATGGCCTCAAATTACAGGTAAAGTAAGATTTTCACCAAATTTTGCCTGGATCATGATCAACAAAAGCTGCACCCCATTCAATGAGCTTTGGGAGAGCCTGCTACTTGTCATCAAACAGCTCGAGGAGCACGGACTCATGGAATTTGTGTAATCATTGCACAAGGGGATAAGAAACAACAAATAACAACAAACAATTTAGGACTTTAAAAGTGGGATCTTGGAACTATGATGTTTATTCAGAGAGAGAGAGAGAGATTTATAACCCAGGATCCTGGAGTGTAGAATGCATACTACCCAGGAATTGGGACTTGAAAGTGGAACCTTAGAACTATGATGTTATAACCAAATTGCTGTTATAAAAGATAGAGACTGTTATAGCAAGATTCCACTGTAGATATAGCTACAGTAAAGCTTTATAATTACAGAGCCTCTTTTATATAACACATCAACTTGATTACAACATCATAAATAAAAGTGCCAATTGTTTTAATTGTAATTATATTGTTTCTATAACTACAGTTAAAACAATTGGCACTTTTATCTATGATGTTATAATCAAGTTGGTGTTATATAAAGGGCTATTTAAACATAAAATCTTGAACCCCAATGATGTTGTTATAGCAAGGTGTAAGTGCAATGTGGGCCGCACTCAGCCAAATATACAAATGATAAAATTGTTATTCACACAACAAGCATTAATAACAGAATCCAAAAGAAAAAGAGGATTGCCACTGACTTTGCAACCATCGGTAGTAAATGTCACTAGTTATTGCCAAGATACAATTGATGGCATGAATAATTGATGAGAAGGCTTGTGATGTCCTTTTTACATTGGCTTCTAATAAACCACTTTGTTAGAAGTTATTGATTCCTGTTAAACTGGAAAAGAATACTGCACATATAAAATATTGGGACAGTCTTGTGAGGATTAAAGTCAAGTTTGGAGAAAGTTCTTGGAAAATGAACCATCATTGAAAACTATTTAGTTTTGGATTACTGAATTTAAACATGTGGTCAAATTTAAAAATTGACCCCAATTTGAATGTTCAATCAAGGTCACCATTTTAAAATCGATCTAAAAATAAACTCCTGGGAGATAAGGCACAATTTAGATTATAGATTATAAACACAAGATAATAAGACCTAATCTAAATAAATTAATAGTGCGCGACATTTTGGTAAAAGAAGTGTAACCAAAATGTTACACACAATTAATTTATTTGGATTAGGTCTTATTACCTTGTGTTTAAACTCCTGGGAGAAATATAGCCTGGTGGAGGCAAGTTAAATAGGTAAGAACATCTTGGTAGGTTGAAGCCTCAATGTCTCGCATGAATAATTAGGAGTTCAATAAGCTTTGTGGTCAATGGGTATGCTCACCACAATGACCAAAAAGTGAACAGCCAGAGTAGCATGGACTCATGGAATTTGTGTATTCTTTGCACAAGGGAATAAGAAACAACAACAACATGACCAAAGAGTAGGTTAATATTCACTTCTGAGCAGAGTTTCATCCATGTTTTCTCGGGACATATGGTGTTGATTTGTGACAGTAGACATGAATACATCAAGAAGTTTAAATAGCATTGGTATAATGAAGAGGAACATTGTAAAAGTGCTCTAAAATAAGGGTTTGGTTTTGGGATTCCCAATGATTGATATCAAGGCAACCTCTATCTTTACCTCAGAGTAAATTTTAACACCTTGCCAAATACTTTATTTTTGTTTTTCCTGACGAGAACAAGAGATTTTAATCGAAATGTTGAGAAAATAAAAATTTATATGGCCAAAGTGTCTATTATTTTATAAATATGAATGTCAGGCAGGGGGGGGCAACCTCTACTTTCAAGATATCAATAGTTCCTTGAAAATGGTAAACCAACAGAGGAAGGACTACCTCCTTGCTGAGTCGAGTGAAGAGGTCCCCTCCCTTCAAGAAATCCAGGATCAGGTAGAGCTTGCCTTCTGTCTGGAAAGCTGCAACCACAAACCAATCATGATCCCACATCTCTCTTAACCCAACACAACTTGGGTCACAAGTCACAAAAACATAATGTCAAAAACTGAAAATCTATATTCGGACTCTTTCAAATCATCTAAATTCGATTGTATAAATAGAAATATTGACACCCCCCATAATTTGTATATACAGTAGAACCATGAAACTTTCTGATAAACAATGGCATTTGGGACCGCCTAAAATGGCTGCTTGAGAAATGGGAAATGAGAAATACGTTCTTAAATTTCATTTTAAATAGTAGAATGAAATCCAGTGCAATTAAGAAATTTCCCAAAAAAGACCCCGGAGGATGGATCATATCACTTCTTACTTGGAAAAGGTGGTGGCTCTGAAAGGAGGTGTCTTGTGCAAGCACAAACTATTATAAAGGTAAATATATGGTCACAAGGTAAAAGGACCAAATCTGATGGTCTTTGGATGAATTTGGTCTTATTACCTTGTGTTTATAATCTATAATCCAAATTGTGCCTTATCATAAATATATGGTAAGCATAAAGGAAATATCCAGTGAGTTTAGAGTTGTTAGTTTCCATTAAATCGATTTTGACTTATAGTGACCATATGGACATATACACTTATGGACAAAACCTAAGAAAGTGGAAAGTCTGATATCATCGGTCAGTTATTTTTTAAGGAGACAGAGGCAATTTTGTTCAAACTTGGTTATCTCGTGTATCTTCAATAAAGGTCACTGTGTATCAAATATCTTTCAGAGTTATTGTCTGAATCCTGATACATGCTAAAAGGTACAACTTCCTTAATTTTTGTCCATGGATGTATTCTCCAATTTAATCTGATATTTGGTTCATATAGTTTTCTCAGCAGTGCTTGATACAGAAATAGTTTGCCAGTGTCTTTGTCCAACTATTGAGATTGAAATTTGAGTCTTCCTTTTTTAGGGGCGATTTCTCCTCCCCCAAGAACACGAGAGTGTCCTTCTCTTCTTCTTTCTTATCTCCACTCAATCACACTAAGGTATCAAGCTTGTAAAGCTTGAGATTTTTGATGGTGTCTGCTGGGGAAGAGTAGAGCTCATCAATGGATGAGTCAATACAGTCAATAATATGTCTTGGGGTTGCAGGCTGAGAATTGCACTTAGTACATAGTGGGAAAACCCTGCAACCATTCGAGTGTCCTTCTTTATTACAAGAATGAAATTCAGAGCTTATTATCTCTAGGTTTTGTATTAGTCATCCCACATTAGGATATTGTGTGTATGACCACCATCATTCTACCGGAGTTTAAGAGTAGATATACAATAAGTGCCACATAAAAATGTAGTAAGTATAAAATAAATAGGTATTAAGTCCCCCACAAAGTACCTCTATATAAAGTACATATACAACAAACACCTCCTATGGGCTGTTAGGTTACGTACATGACCTATATGTTGAAGAACTACCATACTCCGATCACTTACCTTTAACAATAAAAATGAATACGTGTTAGGGGAGTAAACAAGTGATGAACTTTTCTTCAATATACAACAAACACACTGAAATTGATCAGTGACTATAAAGTAAAATTATTACACAGTTTAAAAAAAGCACTCTGGAAAAATCGGGAAGTTGTACCTTTTAGCATATATATCAAGATTCAGACAATAACTCTGAAAGATACTTGATACACAGTGACCTTTATTGAAGATATGCGATATAACCAAAGTGTGAACAAAATTACCTCTTTCTCCTTCAAAAAAAAATAGATGACCGGAGGCATCAGAGAATTTTCATTTCCTTAAGTGTTGTCCATTAGTGTACAAGTAAAGGAGACTATATATATATATAGCCATGAGGCGTATTCAGCTATTTCATCACCATGGTCAACTAGGACATGAAGTAACAAAGAACACTGCTTGAAAAAAAGGATTGATTTCATAGTGCTACAAGTGCAGAATTCTCAATTTTATTCCATTTTATCAAAAAAAGAACTAATCAATGAAGATTTTCCCATCAAATTGATAGAAAGAATAATAGAAGACATGAACCAAAAAAATGAGAATAATACTTTAATTCAAAATCTAAAGTGCAAAAACAAAGAAGCTAAATTCATCACATTACCATTTATAAACCAAAAGTTTGCAAGAAATTTTACTAATATATTCAAAAAGTATGAAAAAATAAAAATTGCATGGAAACTATGTAACCCTATCTCAGGGTTGATTTCAGTAAGAGATGAACTCACCATAATGGAGCTTGACCACAAAGGGATGGCTGACTTCAGCGAGGATGTCCCTCTCCATCTTGGTCCTCATTCTGTCCCGCACTGCCACAACACTCACAATTTGACGGCTTCACAATGATCAACAGCAGCAAAGTTGATTATGAAATATACAATATTTAAGCACATGTTTTTTTAATATAAATGGTAAGGTACAATTAGGATTAATGATTAGAACTACAAGATAATAAGACCATATCCAAATAAATAATATGTTTCGGTAACAGCGTTGTTACCATCATTAGATAGAAGACTAAATGAATTCAGTCTTTTGTCTGATGATGGTTGTGTGTAGCAATGCAGTTACTGAAACATCACACACTATTTATTTGGTCTTATTACGTTGTAGTTCTTTTCAAAATAAGACAATTTCCTGCTGACCTTACTGCAAGGATAAAAAATATTGGGAAGTCCTGGCTCATCGGTGGTGAACCCTCCCAGCAATTTCGCCTAGTTAAGGGGTCGGCAAACTTTTGAGTAGGAAGAGAACAAAAATGACAATTTACAAAATTTCAAAGTTTTTAATGAGCCACAAAATTTTTTCTTGCCAACAAAAATAGTACTCACATAAATAATATTTACGTATGGAACTATATAAAGAGCTTCACATCCAAAGAGCCGCATGTGGTGGCTCACGAGCCGCAGTTTGCCAACCCCTGGCTTAGTTTAATCTACCGTATTGCTCTACTATTGTATTGAGCTGTTATATATCCAACACACACTTTGGAGGAGAATTCTTGTGGTAAATTTGAGGAAACTATGGACATAAGCTTTGAGGAGACACTGATTCACCATTGATCAGCCAGGCCTTCCCAATATATTTGTCATTGCAGTAAGGATAGTAAGAAACTATTTTATTTTTAAAAATGAACATCATAACACTTGAATAGATTATATTTTATAATAGATGGCAGATATTTTGCTTTATAAGCAAAACTGATAACCTCACAAATGTGCTGGCACAATTTGGATTATAGGTTATAAGTGTTTTTAACATAATTTGACAATAAAACTTAAATGAAATATTGTGCTTCCTTATCTGTACTTAAATATACAATCAAAACTCTCATTACATCAGTACCACAAGGTAATAAGACCAAATCCAAATAAATAAATAGATTTGGTCTTATTAACTTGTATTTCTAATCTATTATCCAAATTGTGGCCTTATCATCTCATTATATTATAACAAGTTAACTTGAGACCAAGCCTTTATGTGGTTATAACCATGTTGGTTTTATGAGCATGGTTAAAACATAATTGAGACTTAAAGCTTGGTAATTTAGAATACAGTAGAACCTCCATGAGAGGACACTCACGCTAGAGGACACCTCTCTATAAAGGACAGTTTTCATTTACAAAATTACCATTTTTACTCTATAGAAACTCTCTGGTAAGAGGACACCTCTCCCTAAAGGACACTTTGGCTCTGCAATTGGGTGTCCTTTACAGGGAGGTTCTATAAAGAGATATATATCATGATTAGATGGCGCTCTGCCATCTAAAAAAGCTCATGTGCTCATCGTGGTCAGGATGTGCCTTTTTTGATTATAATATTTCATATTGTATATTTATTTATTAAAGTAGAACCTCCCTGTAAAGGACAACACCTAATTGCAGAGCCAAAGTGTCCTTTAGGGAGAGGTATCCTCTTACCGGAGAGTTACTAAATGGTAAAAATGGTAATTTTGAAAATGAAAACTGTCCTTTGTAGAGTAGTGTCTGCTAAAGGGAGGTTCTACTGTATTAAAATATTTTATTTAAATATGTTGTTGTTTCTTATCCCCTTGTGTAAAGATTACACGAATTCCATGAGTTCATGCTCCTCGAGCTGTTTTATGATGAGCAGCGGCCTCTCCCAAAGGTCCTGATTATAGTACATCTAATACAAGCCAAAATGTGTTCTGGAGCTGCAGGTGCCAAAGCTACATTTTGGGCAAGTGGGGTAGATTTTGTTATTATTTAAATATATATATAGTGTGTTTAAGTGAAACCTATCATGGTTTGTAGGCAGGTTGTAGAGTTTATTAACCTGAGTGTAACACATCCAGGCCTCAAACATCTTCAATCAACACCCAAGGTCTTATACCACCTGTCACCCAGATAGAACTCACCAACTAGGTGGTCTTTCCCAAAATAAGGTTGGAAAATTTAGACACATTTTTTTAATAAAAACTTTCTTTTGGTTTATACAAGGATAGAGAATATAAAAGTTTTATATATTCAAAGCTCAATAAACACAAGGTAATGAGACCAAATCCAAATAAATAAATAGTGTGTGACGTTTCGGTAACAGTGTTGTTACCATCTTCAGACAAAAGTACTGAATGATACATACAGCGTTGTTACCGAAACGTCACACACTATTTATTTATTTGGATTTGGTCTTATTACCTTGTGTTTATATTCTATAATCCAAATTGTGCCTTATCCTTCAAAGCCCAATATAACAACATCACGTGGAACATAAGGTAACAAGACCAAATATTGGATTGAGTCTTGTTACCTTATGTTTCTAACCTATAATCTATAATTCTAAACTAAAATTGTACCTTATCAACATCACTTGGGATGTTATGTAAAATAATGTTATAATCAAGTTTCTGTTATAAAGGTAAGGCAGTTCGAAGGAGGTTTTACTGTAGTTTCTTTTTGTCTATTGACTCATTTTATAAAAGGCTTTTCTACTAATGCCATAACTTTACTTTTGATTTCTTCTTAAGTGGATATGGAAGTTTTATAGTAGAGATAAACAGTATAACATATTCCAAGATAGGACACTATCACTAGGGGACACCACTCTACAATACCCCTTGGCAGAGCTGACTGCTATAGGGCGCGTCCCCAGGTGGCGGATAGGGGAACGACCTTCAGATATGAAGGCCAGCTGCGAAACGAGCAGAATAACTCTGACGAATAAGCAGTCGCGGACCAACAGCAGCATTGTTAGAAGAGGAGTAGACCTCTTTAAAAATCCTGACTTCAACTGACCCAGTTGATAGACCTCAGCAAGGGTCCCACTCCAGGGATACGGAGGAGCTGCGTCTGTACTCATGTTAGAGTCGGCAGCAAAGGCGTCTGCTTCCATGTTAGGAACGGCCTCAAACTACAGGCAAAGTCAGACTTTCACCAAAGTGTGCCTGGATCATGGTGCCATGATCAACGAAAGCTGCACCCCTATACCCCATTCCATGAGATCAGATGTTGATTTGCATGCTGCATCGCCCGTCGCGCAGAATAAACAGGGCCGCGGTCAGGACTTAGGTAGAGGGTTCTGTCCGATAAGTATAATACAGTCTCCACAAACTTCTAACTTTGCAGCTTCCAAGCAATTGAGAATTTTGCAGTGCAACATAAATGGATTGTGCTCAACAGCAACAAAAATAAAATTAGAAGAAATAATGGAAATAGCTGAAAAACAAAAGATACAAATTATAGCCTTACAGGAAACCAAATTAAATGAAAAGTACAATCTCAAATATAAAAACTATAATATCCTCAGAAAAGACAGAAATAAAGAAGGGGGTGGCTTTGCATTTTTAATCAAGAATTTGTACTATGAAGACATAGCCATTAATATTCCAAACACATCAGACCTCGAAGCCCAAGGTATCAAAGTCTACCTCAGTCAAAACAAAACCATCAACATATTCAATATGTATCACCCACCAAACAATAAACTTATTGACGATGGAACAATGGCTCAATTTCTTACAGACAACACAATTATTGTAGGTGACCTTAATGCCAAACATCAACTATGGGGATGTTCCATGCCAAACCCAAGAGGCAAAATACTTTCAAACATATTTGACGACAATGCCTTCATGTGCTTAAATGATGGGAATCCCACCCACCATTCCTACAGCTATAATACTGCACAAGCACTTGATATAAGTTTCTCCAGTCCTGACATTTTCCACAAATGCAAATGGCAAATATTAAAAAGTATTGGAAGTGATCATTTGCCTATTTTGATAGAAATTAGCACCAAGACCAAAACCAGCTCAATTAAAGAAAAATTCTGGAACTTCAAAAAGGCTAATTGGAATCTTTACCAGAAAAACACCAATGAAGACTTTAGAAAAGCACCCACTAGAATAAAAGATCTGGAACAAAATTGGATATCTTTCAAAAACACCATTATTAAAGCAGCCAAAGTTTCAATACCAAGAGGTAATATTAAGAAATGGATTCCAAATTATACACACCAGGCAAAAGATATTCAAACACTTATAACTAAAAGAAATGAACTACAAAAAAAGTGCACCCAAAACCAAACAAATTGTAGAACTGAACTGAACATTGTGAATGCAAAAATAAAAAGGTTATACGTAAATATGAAAAGGGAAAAATGGAAACAAACTTGTGAAAACCTGAACCCAAGAAACCCGAATACAAAACTTTGGCATTTGGCAAAACAAATTGACAGAGCCCAGCCACAAACTGAAAACACAAATATGATTAAGAATACGGATGGTACCCCAGCAACTAATGACAAAAATGCTGCTAATCTTTTAGGTAATTCATATCAAATAAGTAGTAAAATCAAATTCGAAATAAAAGATAAGAAAGTTGAAAAAAAGGCCCGAAAGATTATTCATGACTGTAAAAATTTCACCAGCACTCATAATATTTTCCATGAAAAAATCAATATGAAAGAGCTAGATTATGCATTAGAAAACACTGACCTAAACAAGACTCCTGGGCCAGATGGAATCCATGGCCAAATGATATCAAACTTGGGCAAAAATGGCAAAGAAATACTTCTTGATATTTTCAATAACTCCTGGAAAACTGGAAAATTGCCTCAAGACTGGAAAACTGCAACAATAATTCCTATTAAAAAACTTGACAAATCTGCTGATGACCCAAAAAACTACCGACCTATCTCCCTCACAAGTATTTGCTGCAAATTAATGGAAAAAATTATACTCAGACGACTTACCTACCACCTTGACACAAGAAATCTCTTACCAGAAGAACAATATGGATTTAGGAAAGGACATGGGACAATAGACCAACTCTTATTTTTCACACAAAAGGTAAAAGATGCACAAAACAGAAAACCAACTAGCCACACCATAGCTGCTTTTTTAGACCTTACACAAGCTTTTGATAAAGTATGGAAAAACAAGTTGATTACAAAATTATACAAGCATTTCAAAATTGATGGAAAAGCTATCACTTGGATAAATGATTTCCTTAAAAATAGATACATCAGGGTCAAATATAATGGAACTCTATCTAAAACCTTCAAATTGTACCAAGGATTACCACAAGGATCAGTCCTTAGCCCAACTCTCTTCACCCTATTTATTGCAGGCATAGAAGAAAAAATTTCACATAAAACCAATATTGGACTTTTCGCTGATGACATTATTCTATGGAGCAGTAACACTAACTGGAAAAAAGCTGAAAGGGATTTGAACAAGACTCTTCTCCACCTAGAAAAATTTGCTAATAAACATAAATTAGAATTTAACCCCCAAAAATCTGAAACCTGTCTTTTTACTACCGATAAGAAACTATACAAAATAAGGCCAAAAATTATTCTGAAAGAACAACAATTACAATATAATAAACATCCTAAATATCTTGGCTACACCCTGGATCCAGAAATTAACTCCAGTAAACATATTGAAGAAGTTATTAGAAAAGGAAGAGACCGACTAAAAATCCTGAAATATATTTCAGGAAGAGAGTGGGGAGCCGATGCAACCACACTAAAATTAACTTACACATCTCTAATTAGACCTATCCTGGAATATGGATATCAAATCTATGGTACAGCATCTGAAACAAATCTAAAATCACTGGAAAGGATACAACTAAGTGCAGCTAGAATTATTACAGGTCTTTGAAATACCTGCCCTAACGATATTGTACTTTACGAGGCAGACATTATGCCCTTAAAGGATAGAAGAAGCTACAATCTGCCAAAATATATAAACAAAATCAAGAGTTATGGAAACAAACACAGAACTTCCAATTACATACTTAATTGGGAATCCAATCTAAGACTCAAAAAAGAAGGTCCTCTCCACCTGGCCAAAAGAAATGGATTTTTAAAATATAAAGTAGAAAAAAATTATTTAGCAGAAAAAATTTCTCCATGCGAACCACTACAAAATGTTATTTTTAATGACACTTTAAATGAACCCACCAACAAAAATACCAAAATCCAGAATACTTAAAACAATTATCATTAGAAATAATTAATAACATTCCTAAAAATGCAATAACTATTTATACCGATGGTAGCAGAGATGAGTTGGGACACACTGGCAGTGGCTGTCTCATCAAAACTACAAATGGCATTGAGAAAATGAACAGAAGAAACCCAGATTTTTGCTCAGTCTTCAGATCAGAACTTATAGCCATCTATGAAGCCTTAAAATCCATCAGAAATACTAATTATCAAGATATCTGGATTCTTACTGATAGTAGAAGTGCCATACAACACTTGAGTCACACAGGGGAACTCAGAGACAAAGTAAGCAGGAACATAATTGGTTATCTCCAAAAACTCTCAAAAACCTCAAAAATTCACCTTCAATGGATACCCTCACATGTTGGAATTGAAGGCAATGAAGCTGCTGATGTTCTAGCGAAAAAAGGCACAAAAGAACCCTTGCCACAGAAAAATAAACTTACTTTTAAAGAAATAGAAACAGTAGCCAAAACAAAAATAAACAAGAACTGGAGGATCCCACCTAAGCACAGTTGGTACAGTGGAGTGAAACCAGGAGGAGCTCTAAACATCAGAAATAGACAGCATCAAACAACACTAACAAGATTTAGAACAGGCCATCTCAAGCCATTGAAGATAGAAAATAATAACAAAATCTACCCCACTTGCCCAAAATGTAGCTTGTCACCTGCAGCTCCAGAACACATTTTAGCTTGCATTAGATGCACTAAACAGGACCTTTGGGAGAGGCCGCTGCTCATCATAAAACAGCTCGAGGAGCATGAACTCATGGAATTCGTGTAATCTTTACACAAGGGGATAAGAAACAACAACAACAACAACAACTCTACAATACAGTAGAACATAATCCATGAGAAGACACCTCTCTACAAAGGAGTTTTCATTGCCATTTTTATTAGTTAGCAGCTCTCCAATAAGAGGGCATGACCTTTAAAAGACACCTAGCTTTGCAATAAGATATATTTTAAAGAGAGGTTCTACTGTATTCTATTTTTAAAAAGAAAGGAGGGGGAGGGTGGCGGCAGTAGTATTTCTTCAACAGTAGGTTAGGTACAATTTGGATTATAGATTAGAAAACAAGGTAATAAGATCAAATCCAAATAAATAAATAAATAGTGTATGACATTTTGGTAACAACATTATTATTTATTTATATTCATAATTATATGTAGATGGAAGATTTGGCCCAGCCACTTTGCCAGCTAAACACCTCTTTGGCAGATTGTCAAGATTCCATTAGATCCCGTGTGGATCTCATGGAATAAAGTCCGCCCTAGACTGACGAGGGCCATTAGCCCGAAACCATGGTCTCTAGGTGGACGCTTTTCAGTTTGCCAAAGCTGGTGTTGTGGCTTTGTCACCGACCCGAGACCGCTAGTTTGCGGCGACGGTCAATAGATGGCGTCTAGTTTTGATGTCTATTTTGACGGGAGAGGCGACCTTTGTCTCTTTAGATAATTATATGTATATCTATATACTGTCCTCAAAACACCAATGTCCATATTTTAATTAAAATAAATTTTCCAAGAGGTCAGCTTCAGTATTGGTATAAAAGGAAAATAGCAAAATGCAATATTACAGCGGTATGGTAGATTAAACTGACAAAACTGTTGGGAGGGTTCATCACTGATGAGCCAGGGGCCCTCCCATTTATTTATCATTGCAGTAAGGGCAGTAATAAAGGAAATAAGGCCTAATCCAAATAATTTATTAGTGTGTAGAGGAGAGCGCTTCAGATCCTGAACTCTTTAAAATAGAATCTTCAAGTGATGGCTTAGCATCAACATTGATATTCACTTTGGAATTCTTCAGCTCATAGGAAGAATAACTTCTTAGGTCCATTGAAGTCTATCAAAAATGATAAAGCACAATTTGGATTAAAGATTATAATAAAGGAAATAAGGCCTAATCCAAATAATTTATTAGTGTGTAGAGGAGAGCGCTTCAGATCCTGAACTCTTTAAAATAGAATCTTCAAGTGATGGCTTAGCATCAACATTGATATTCACTTTGGAATTCTTCAGCTCATAGGAAGAATAACTTCTTAGGTCCATTGAAGTCTATCAAAAATGATAAAGCACAATTTGGATTAAAGATTATAATAAAGGAAATAAAAGACCTAATCCAAATAATTTATTAGTGTGTAGAGGAGAGCTTCAGATCCTGAACTCTTTAAAATAGAAATCTTCAAATGATGGCTTAGCATCAACATTGATATTCACTTTGGAATTCTTCAGCTCATAGGAAGAATAACTTCTTAGGTCCATTGAAGTCTATCAAAAAATGATAAAGCATAATTTGGATTATAGATTATAATAAAAGGAAATAAAAGACCTAATCCAAATAATTTATTACACATATACACACTAATAAATTATTTGGATTAGGTCTTATTTCCTTTATTATAATCTATAATCCAAATTGTGCTTTATCAGTAAGGGCAGTAGAAAATTGTTTAATTTAAAAAAGAATCACGCGTCTAAAAAGGCTTCAGTTTCTTATATAACAGATAGCGTGCTAATGCATTATATTATTTGGATTTGTTCTTATTACCTTATGTTTCTCCAATAGTTTCTGTGGAGACAGACCTACCTTTCAATGTAGCCTTCTTGAGCACCTTCATGGCGTAGAGTGTGCCGGCATCTGGTCCAGTGATCTTCTTGACGAGGAAAACCTGCTCCCAGAGTCACACAGAGTCCTTCCCCAACTAGTGTAACAAACAGTACCTTGCCGAATGACCCCTGACCAAGCACCCGGACTAGCTTGAACTGGCTGGGGTCAGCCTTGGGATGTCCCTCCTTGGTGACGCTGGTGACTTCGATCTCTCTCTCTTCTTCCTGCGGGGGATCTGTCTCCATGTTCTCCACCACCTGGTACAACATCCCAACACTTGGTACAACACACTTGTACCACTGCTTATATAAACCACATAACTCCACCTTTGCCGGTCCCAAGCCCGGATGAAAAAGGAGGAGGGGGAGCAGTAACAAGCTCACTAAAAAACCTGGGCTCAGCTGGCCCGGCTGATAGTACCCTGTAAGGGCTCCTAATCCAGAGATACAGGATGAGCAGCGTCTGTACTCCATGTTAGGAGCGGCTGCACATAGTGTCTGTTCCTCATGTCAGAGGTGGCCATTTCTTTTGGAGCTAAGTCAGCCTGCCACTGAGTAGTGCTCCCAGTCTTAATGACAAAGGCAGACGCATTCTACTTCACCCAGTGTGGAGATAAGAAAGAAGAAGACATCTGTTCCATTGCTTATATGGACACAGTGCTGTAAACCACATTGTGTTATCTCTTCCATTGCTTAGTACATCCCCACCTTGTCTCTCCAACACCACACTTGTACAACACACGAATGATGATTTTTACCCAGCCACACACTGGATTTGAGTTGTGCTGCTATGTGAAGACATCCTGAAATTGGATTTTTCAAATTGAGGTGGTTTATAAACCTTTTATGAGGGTTAGTGGACGAGTGGTCTGAATCATTGGTTTTCGGCAGCTACGACCTGGGATCAAATCCCTTCCTCTTTCGTTGGGCACTTTTTTCTAATTAAAAAAAAAAAAAAAAAACACAAGGAAATAAGACCAAATCCAAATAAATAAATAGTGTGTGACGTTTTGGTAACAGCGTCACACAAAACGTCACACACTATTTATTTATTTGGATTTGGTCTTATTTCCTTGTGTTTATAATCTATAATCCAAATTGTGCCTTATCATAATTTAAAAAATAATTATAAAATGCTCCACTGCCCCCTTGATTCTTGTAAAAGTTAAACCCCACCAGTGAGTGCAAGTAACCAAACGGTGCTCTGGCACACTTACAAGTGCAAAACATGTTTACAAGTGTAAACACATGGTGCACTTACAGTAAAGCGGTCGCCAACTTCTACTCACCATAATTATCATGGCCTGTACCCAATGTGTACTAGAGATAATAATAAATAAAGCTCCTATTGTCAGGCTTGTAGCTCCATGAATGCTAATTTAACTCTATTCCCTTTGGATTTGGCAAGGGTGAGAGATACTTCCTCTGTTTTCCCCTGACTGAACTAGGTTCTGTCTTTGGTTTCTAATATTCTTAAGAAGTTGATGAAACTTGGATTGAAGAAAAAAAAAAGGGAATAAAATCTACATTGTTCCTATTACAGTAAACATACTCCAAGAGTGGACACTCATGCTAGAAGACACCTCTCTATAAAGGACAGTGTTCATTGTCAAAATGATCATTTTTACTATTTAGCAACCCTCCGAATTTGTTCTTGAAGTGAAGCGCAGCATGACTGTTTGTCGTAGTTAAAGGGTATCCTAAAAAATTATATTTGGATGATACAATTAAAGGATCTTGCACCCAGGACCACCTGTCATACTGAGCTAATTAGCTACCATTACGGAACACCACTATTTTAGATTTGCCTTGAATCCACAGTTGAGCCTCGCTTTAACAACATTGTATGGAATGAAGATAGTTGAGACATGCAGTTTAAAATAATTAGCACTTAATTCAACTCCGCCTTTGCTGGTCCCAAGCCCGGATGAAAAAGGAGGAGGGAGAGCAGTAACAAGCTCACTAAAAAACCTGGGCTCAGCTGGCCCGGCTGATAGTACCCTGTAAGGGCTCCTAATCCAGGGATACAGGATAAGCAGCATTTGTACTCCATGTTAGGAGCGGCTGCACATGGCGTCTGTTCCTCATGTCAGAGGTGGCCATTTCTTTTGGAGCTAAGTCGGCCTGCCACTGAGTAGTGCTCCCAGTCTTAATGACAAAGGCAGACGCATTCTACTTCACCCAGTGTGGAGATAAGAAAGAAGAAGAAGCAGCTCTTAAATCTGCTCATGGCGCAGGGTTTAATTGTCGGTTGATATGGGGGAGGAGGTGAAACCAATGACTTTCAACTTTATTGTCTTTATTTTAAAACTCATGGGAATTTTACATAAACAAAATTAGACCCATTTTTAAAAAAATATTGTCGCAAGGAAAATATTTAACTAGGCCTTCGAATTACTTTAAATATTTATTTAATGAGTTATATGAGAGATTTTAAATATAAAATAAGAGTTACTATGTACATGAGCCAAATCGACCCAGCCGTTAGAGCAAAAGGGGAGAACTCAGATCTTTCCTCCTTTTCCGTGGCGCCACTGTTTTCCCTGACCGGTCGGTCCAGTCCAGATAAGAGGGAATACCAGGAAACTCTGTCCCCCTGACAATATTAAATCCAGATGACAATTAATAAAGGACATATGACAAATCAATGTAAAAAATGTATGCGTCATATTCCTTATATTCTAACTAGCCAAGAATTAATCCCACATTTTCGGAAGAAAAAAAATTGTGCCTCAATGCCCCCTGAATCTTGTAGATGTCCAACCCCACCAGTGAGTGCCAGTAACTACAAACGAGGCTCTGGCATATTAAGCACAAAGGTCTTAGCTGCTTTCTACATCTGTAGAGAAGTAGTGCACACTTACTGTAAGAGGGGGTTAGTGGAAGAGTGGTCTAAACCATAGGTTACGACCCGGGATCAAATCCCGTATTGGGCACTTTTTCTAATTGAAAAAAAAAAAAAAAAAAAAAAAAAAAAAATGCTCCAATGGCCTTTGTTTTTTCTTCTTTTTTTTTTTTGCTTATCCCTAGTACATGTGGTACAGGCCATGATAATCATGGCGGGTAGAAGTAGGCAACTGCTTTTACTGTAAGTGTACCACATGTCTACACATGTGAACGCCATCACCATCTCCTCAGCGGCAAAGTACATGATCAACGTATTCTTCGTAGATCGCGAAATATGTGGTGTCGCTGGAGACCCGCTGGTGATTCTCCACCAAACTGCAGAGCTGGCAGAGGCGCCATATTCATTGTACATAGTGTATATAATCCATATTATCTTTTTTTTTTTAAATAGTGCTGACTGTGCACTTTGCATGTATTGACAAGATGTCAATAAAATTATTTTAATTGTCAAATTGTCTACACATGTGAAAAGCAGTTCGACTTTGCACTTACAAATTTGCCCCCGATTCTTGCAAAAGTGCAACCCCACCTACGAGTGCAAGTAACCAAACGGGGCTATGGCACATTTGTAAGTACAAAAGTCGATCTGCTTTTCACTTGTGTAGACATATGGTGCACTTACAGTAAAAGCAGTCTCTAACTTCTACCCACCATGATTATCATGGCCTGTATCACGTGTACTAGGGATAATAATAATAATACAGAAAGAGGAGTCACTAAATACCTTCCATGATTATCATTGACTTGTACCAAGTGTATTTGGAATATGATTTTTTGAAAATGTTTTCTATTAGGGAGTGAGTACAAGTAAGTCTCTGAAACAACTGGGAGATTTAAACATACGACACACAGGACAGATAAATGTACTCATCATTTGGATGAAATAATCCTTTAGTTTTTGAGTCAAAGTATCAAGAGAGAGAAATTGTTAGGTTTCAAAATGAAGCAGTTTCAGGCATGACACACACACACACATTCATTCATAAAATTAGAAGAATTCAAATAATTATTAATATCAACAATACAAAGAAATGGATATGAATGCATTCTGATAAAATGGAGGGAAAAAAGGTTATGGAAAAGAAGATGCAATCACAATGATAAGGTACAATTTGGATTATAGATATTATAAACACAAGGTAATAAGACCAAATCAGACCAAATCCAAATAAATAAATAGTGTGTGATGTTTTGGTAACAGCATTGTTACCATCTTCAGACAAAAGTACTGAATGGTACTATCTGAAGATGGTAACAACGCTGTTACTGAAACGACTATTTATTTATTTGGATTTGGTCTTATTACCTTGTGTTTATAATATCTATAATCCAAATTTTGCCTTATCAAACTAAAGAAAGAAATCCTTTAAAAAAAAAAAGGAAGTAGAAATTAGAGAGAAAGAGAGAGAAGGTGGAAAAGACTGCAGCAAATACCTCGGAATCATTAAGGGAGGATGGCACGTGACAGGTGCCATTTGTAGGCATGGCAGGGGTGTAGCCGGAACACAAGGCCTACACAGAATTCACTGAGGTTGGTACTTGGAGGGAGGGTTAGTAGGACACACAAAATACAAACTGCCACTGCTTCAGAGAAAAACTTTCCATTGTTCCCATTTAGCAGCAATTTTGGTAATTTGAAACAAGGAGTTGAGCATTACTGTCACTAGAGTTGGACATAACACATTTATTTCAGAGAAACTTTCACACATCACATAATCTTTCAAGAGATTTAACATTAAAGGAAACAATGAGATCCCATTATAATAGCAACTTTGTTAGAACATCATCATAAAGTTTTGTAATTCCAACTATTTTAATGTGGTTATAACACAATAACCTATGTATTGTATATTTACTGTCACTGCTTCAAAGAAAAACTTTCCATTGTTCCCATTTAGCAGCAATTTTGATAATTTGAAGTAAGGAGATAGTTGAGCATTATTGTCAATGTCTAAAAAAAAAATTGGATATAACACATTTATTTCAGAAAAACTTTCAGACATCACAGAATCTTCAAGAGATTTAACATTAAAGTAAACAATAAGAACCCATTATAATAGCAACTTGGTTAGAACATCGTCATAAAGTTTTGTCAAAATTCAAAACTATTATAGACGCGTATGATTATTTTAAAAATAAAACAATTTCTACTGCCCTTACTGCAATGGAAATTATTTTATTTTTAATAGAATCATACGTGTCTAATAGTAGTTTCGAATTATGATAACAGATGGCGCAGTAATACATCATAAGGTTTTGTAATTCCAACTATTTTAACATGGTTATAAAACAATAGTTATAATAATAAATATAATCTTGGTCCCAAGTAATGTTGCTATAGTAAGGTTTGATTGTATATTTGACTGCCACTGCTAAGACGAAAAAAAATTCCATTGTTCCCTTTAGCAGCAATTTTGATAATTTGAAGTAAGGAGAGTTGAGCATTATTGTCACTGTCTAATTGGACATAACACATTTATTTCAGATAAACTTTCACACATTGCAGAATCTTCAGAGCTTTAACGTTAACATTAAAGGAAAAAGATAAGGCACAATTTGGATTATAGATTATAAAACAAGGTAATAAGACCAAATCCAAATAAATAAATAGTGTGTGACATTTCGGTAACAGCGTTGTTACCATCTTCAGACAAAAGTACTGAATGAGAAATTTTACCACAGCAAACAGTAGCCATTTAAAACATGCTGTGGTAAAATTTCTCATTCAGTACTTTTGTCTGAAGATGGTAACAAAGCTGTTACCGAAACGTCACACACTATTTATTTATTTGGATTTGGTCTTATTACCTTGTATTAAAGGAAATAATGAGACCCAAATATAATAGTAACTTGGTTAAAACATCATAAAGTCCTCAATTGATAAGGCACAATTTGGATTATAGATTATAAAATAAGGTAATAAGACCAAATCCAAATAAATAAATAGTGTGTGACATTTCGGTAACAGCATTGTTACCATCTTCAGACAAAAGTACTGATTCAGTCATTCAGTACTTTTGTCTGAAGATGGTAAAAACGCTGTTACCGAAACGTCACACACTATTTATTTATTTGGATTTGGTCTTATTACCTTGTTTTGTAATCTTTAAACCAAATTGTGCCTTATCAACCTTGTAGATAGAGAGATGTCTATCTATAGGAGTAATAATCTCTCATACACTCAGTAATGATGGAAGAGTTTCAAATTAAGATAAGACAAGGGGATGGAAGACTGGAGTGATGGCTTGCTCAACTACAAAGTGTGATTAGAGAAGGGTGACTATTGTCACAATGTAGAGAGGAATGAGGGAGTACCTGGCTTGAAGAGTCCTCCAAGGTCTCTTCTTGCACCACCATCTGCCACACAAACATACACTGATGCTACATACATACATCTCATGGATTCCTGGCACCAGAGAGATGTTTACTTCATAGACAATTGGTGGCTTGAACTGCTGACAGCAGCTTTCTTTTATTATCAATTTGATTCCATTCAAGGTCACAAGATTTATTATACCCTAAAGCACTTAACCTATCAAGTCCTAATAGTGGAAGGAACAGATATGGTTATAAAACCAGTAACATGCACCAATCACACAATGAAAGACTAGAAAATATCTACAATATAGAATTTAGGGTGAGGAGGTTTCAAGGAAACTGGCCAACCTGAACTACACTAAAAAACCTTGAATACAGGAGATTGGAAAAAGCTGTAGTTGATGCTACATACATCTCATGGATTCCTGGCACCAGTGAGATGTTTACTTCATTGACAATCGGTGGCTTGAACAGCTGACAGCCGCTTTCTTTTTTATCAATTTGATTCCATTCAAGGTCACAAGATTTATTATACCCTGAAGCACTTGGCCTATCAAGTCCTTATAGTGGAAGGAACAGAAATGGCTATAAAACCAGCAACATGAACCAAGCACACAATGAAAGATGCATCAAGTACACAATTAAAGACAATAAATTATCTACAAATAGAATTAGGGTGAGGAGGTTTCAAGAAAACTGACCAACCTGGACTACACTAAAAACCTTGAATGCATGAGATTGGAAAAAGGTGCAGCTGATGCTACATACATCCAATACATCTCATACATTCCTGGCACCACAGAAACTGTAAGGTGTTTACTTCATTGACAATCGGTGACTTGAACTGCTGACAGCAGCTTTCTTTTTTTATCAATTTGATTCCATTCAAGGTCACAAGATTTATTATACCCTAAAGTACTTGGCCAATCAAAAAGCAACTATCTAATACCAGAAGGAACGGAAATGATTATATATAAAACTAACATGCATCAACCACACAATGAAAGACCAGAAAATATATCTACAATATAGAATTACCAATTCAAGGAGATAAGAAAGAAGAAGACCAATTCAAGGTCACAAGATATTAAACAGTAGAACCTCCCTTTAGCGAACACCTCTCCACAAAGGACAGTTTTCATTTGCAAAATTACCATTTTTAAAAATTTATCAACTCTCCGGTAAGATGACACCTCTCCCTAAAGGACACTTTGGCTCTGCAATTAGGTGTTCTTTACAGGGAGGTTCTACTGTACCTTAAACTACTTGGCCTATCAAAAAGCAACTTCCTAATAAGAGGAAGGAACAGAAATGATTATAAAACCAACATGCACCAAGCACATAATGATAGACCAGAAAATATATACAATATAGAATTAGAGTGAGAAGGTTTCAAGAAAACTGACCATCCTGGAATACACTACTAAGAAACCTTGAATGCAGGTGATTGAAAGGAGAAAAAAAAAAAAAAAGAATTTCAAAAAATGCCATACAAAAATACACTGACAGTTCTTTGATGGTTCCTCTGGTATAGTAGAATTTTTTCTTGGAAAAAAAAAGGAATTTTTATTTTTCCTGAAGAGGACAAAAGAATTTTGTCGAAACTTCGAGAGAATAAAAACATTTATTGGCTGAAGTGTTGTTGTTGTCGTGTCCAAAGAAGAGTTTCAGATGTCTCCATGCATTTCCATCACAGCAGCAGCAATATCCACTATCTTGGGTGTGTATACTGTATTGTTGTTGTTGTGTCCAAAGAAGAGTCTCAGATGTCTCCATGCATTTCCATCACAGCAGCAGCAATATCCACTATCTTGGGTGTGTATACTGTATTGTTGTTGTTGTCGTGTCCAAAGAAGAGTCTCAGATGTCTCCATGCATTTCCATCACAGCAGCAGCAATATCCACTATCTTGGGTGTGTATACTGTATTGTTGTTGTTGTTGTGTCCAAGGAAGAGTCTCAGATGTCTCCATGCATTTCCATCACAGCAGCAGCAATATCCACTATCTTGGGTGTGTATACTGTATTGTTGTTGTTGTTGTGTCCAAAGAAGAGTCTCAGATGTCTCCATGCATTTCCATCACAGCAGCAGCAATATCCACTATCTTGGGTGTGTATACTGTATTGTTGTTGTTGTTGTGTCCAAAGAAGAGTCTCAGATGTCTCCATGCATTTCCATCACAGCAGCAGCAATATCCACTATCTTGGGTGTGTATACTGTATTGTTGTTGTTGTCGTGTCCAAAGAAGAGTCTCAGATGTCTCCATGCATTTCCATCACAGCAGCAGCAATATCCACTATCTTGGGTGTGTATACTGTATTGTTGTTGTTGTTGTGTCCAAAGAAGAGTCTCAGATGTCTCCATGCATTTCCATCACAGCAGCAGCAATATCCACTATCTTGGGTGTGTATACTGTATTGTTGTTGTTGTCGTGTCCAAAGAAGAGTCTCAGATGTCTCCATGCATCTCCATCACAGCAGCAGCAATATCCACTATCTTGGGTGTGTATACTGTATTGTTGTTGTTGTCGTGTCCAAAGAAGAGTCTCAGATGTCTCCATGCATTTCCATCACAGCAGCAGCAATATCCACTATCTTGGGTGTGTATACTGTATTGTTGTTGTTGTTGTGTCCAAAGAAGAGTCTCAGATGTCTCCATGCATTTCCATCACAGCAGCAGCAATATCCACTATCTTGGGTGTGTATACTGTATTGTTGTTGTTGTTGTGTCCAAAGAAGAGTCTCAGATGTCTCCATGCATTTCCATCACAGCAGCAGCAATATCCACTATCTTGGGTGTGTATACTGTATTGTTGTTGTTGTTGTGTCCAAAGAAGAGTCTCAGATGTCTCCATGCATTTCCATCACAGCAGCAGCAATATCCACTATCTTGGGTGTGTATACTGTATTGTTGTTGTTGTCGTGTCCAAAGAAGAGTCTCAGATGTCTCCATGCATTTCCATCACAGCAGCAGCAATATCCACTATCTTGGGTGTGTATACTGTATTGTTGTTGTTGTTGTGTCCAAAGAAGAGTCTCAGATGTCTCCATGCATTTCCATCACAGCAGCAGCAATATCCACTATCTTGGGTGTGTATACTGTATTGTTGTTGTTGTCGTGTCCAAAGAAGAGTCTCAGATGTCTCCATGCATCTCCATCACAGCAGCAGCAATATCCACTATCTTGGGTGTGTATACTGTATTGTTGTTGTTGTCGTGTCCAAAGAAGAGTCTCAGATGTCTCCATGCATCTCCATCACAGCAGCAGCAATATCCACTATCTTGGGTGTGTATACTGTATTGTTGTTGTTGTCGTGTCCAAAGAAGAGTCTCAGATGTCTCCATGCATCTCCATCACAGCAGCAGCAATATCCACTATCTTGGGTGGCTGAAGTGTCTTTTAATTTAAAGAACTATGAATGCCGGTATGGCAAAAACCTCTATCTTCAATATACCATAACCAAATAGTTAAATCTCACTATAACATTACCATTTGGTACCAAAATTTTATGATGTTATAACCCCAAATTTAAACCATTGATACTTTAAAACTTTAGAATTATGATGTTATAACAGAGTTAAGAAGGTTTTTCTATTGAGGTTTCACTGTAGCTAGAATGGACCACTACAATAATATTGGCTTCAAATTACAAGAAGGGAAATCACCGGTAATCATTTCAAGGAAGGAATAAAAGCTAACAGATTCTTTATTAATCTCGTTGATGTTATCCTTTATTGCTTCTTCAAAATAATATTGGCATTAAAGCATGAATATTTCTTTAACACATAAAATAAACCTCAACTGTGATGCATTAGTGCGCCATCTGATATGAAAATTCAAAACTATTTTAGACACGTAAGATTCTTTTTGAAATTAAATAATTTGCGGAATAGCGATTGCTCGAACTATATTATATATTTATAATTGTATGTAATTCTACTGTCCTCAAAGCTTATGTTTATAGTTCATCTAAAATACCCATTCCAAGAGTCTGGCATCAGTATCACTATAAAAGAAAGATTGAAAAATTCAATATATAAGCAGTGTGGTAGATTAAACTGGTGAAACCGCTGAGAGGGTTCACCACTAATGAGCCAGGCCCTCCCATTAATTTTTCCATTGCAGTAAGGGCATTAGAAATTATTTAATTTCAAAAAGAATCTTAGGCATCTAAAATAGTTTCGAATTTTCAAAACCTTTACTGTCCTTACTGCGATGAAAAAATATTGGGAGGGCTTGGCTCTAGTGATGAACCCTCTCAGAGGATTTGTAAACATTTGAGCTTTAATTTCTTATGTATAGATGGTGTGTTATTGCTTTATAAAAATAATGTTGGGCAGGAATCCTACTTGTGGAGGGCATTAGTAGTGTGGGTAGAGAGAAACTGGTAACAAATAATCAAGTCCTCGATCGAATAGGTACAGAACGGAGGCTTATAAAGTTCATAAAACAATGAAAACTGACATTTGCTGGACATGTGATGTGCCGATCAGCAGGAGAGACATTGCTGACAGTGTTGGAGGGAAAGCTCCAGGGGAAGAGATCGAGGGGAAAGAGACGACAGGGATACACAGACGATCTAAAACAACGGACTGGATGATATACCTACGAGGAGATGAAGAGGATGGCAGAGGGGGTATGGAGAGACCATGTCCCTCAGTAGAGGAAGGCATTGAAGGAGGGAGATATGGAGAGATCATGTGGCCCACCCTCAGTAGAGGAAGGCATTGAAGGAGGGAGATATGGAGAGACCATGTGGCCCACCCTCAGTAGAGGAAGGCATTGAAGGAGGGAGATATGGAGAGATCATGTGGCCCACCCTCAGTAGAGGAAGGCATTGAAGGAGGGAGATATGGAGAGACCATGTGGCCCACCCTCAGTAGAGGAAGGCATTGAAGGAGGAGGAGAGAGAAAAATAATGAGAGAGGATGCTAGCAGGTTTACTGCTGTGTGCTGGGCCAGTGTAATTGATGCCACACGTGGTATACTGGTGTTATTCTACGCACCGAACAGTTGGAAGTGGCCGACTTCCTCACCACTTGTGTTCTCAGAAAATGGTAATAAAGTACAATTACAATTTTACAAAATTTATTTTGTCCGTAATATAAATATCAATTTTTTTTCTCCCCATTGAATATAACAAAATATTTCTAAAACTTAATTCTGTTGACGTTACTTGGCTCTGAGTTTGTTGTTGACACACATTAAATATGTTATAATACATGGTTGGCGTTCAGCTAACTGAAATATTGGTAAAATAAATGATAATTTGATCCAATATATATGCCTTTTTAATTAAACAATTATGATAAACTATCTGAATGACCCAGTTTTGCACCAAATGAATATTTTACAACTAGTGTTTTTAATTAATGATAAGGTACAATTTGGATTATAGATTAGAAACACAAGGTAATACAGTAGAACCTCCATGAGAGAACACTCGCGCTAGAGGACACCTCTCTACAAAGGACAGTTTTCATTTGAAAAATTACCATTTTTTTACTATTTAGTAGCTCTTTGGTAAGGGAACACCTCTCCCTAAAGGACACTTTGGCTCTGCAATTAGGTGTCCTTTACAGGGAGGTTCTACTGTAATACCAAATCTAAAATAAATAAGTACAACATACAGCAAAAATAAAATGTAAATCAAAGCAAACAATGCCACTAAATTTATTGTTTTGAAATCGCAATCCGCGAGCAAAAACATGCTCAAAATTTTGTCGTTTTAATTTTTTTTTTTAAATAACCATTCTAAGTTCGTTATAAGCATAGTATTTTTTAATAGATTTTATTATTTTGGGACCAAAAATAGGTTCGTTATAGGGGTAGTTCGTTATTTTAAAAATTGCAAAGTTCGTTATAACGATGGTATTTTCAATGGAATGGAATCAGGAATTGCCTTAGGTTCGTTATAAGGGAAGGTTCGCTATATCCAGGGTTTGTATTAGCGGGGTTTTACTGTAGTTTCAGACAAAAGTACATTCAGTACTTTTTTTTTTTAATTAAAGAGGTTTGAGTGTAATAGATTATCAGATGAGAGATATAATATACAGCAAAACTTTGCTGACACAAACCCAGAATATGGAGAACCTTCTCTTATAACAAACTTAAGATAATCCTCAATTACATGCCATTGAAAATATTGTTGTTATAAAAAAACTTTTGAGAGATAAAAAAATAAATAAATAAACTACCTCTATGACAAACCAAATTCAAGTCCCAATATAATAAATTCTAATTAAAAACCTAGGCTTATAACAAACTTAAAATAAAGGTACACAAAGTCGGTGGACGAGTGGGTAACACCCTCGATTCCCGATAGTCATGAACCGGGATTGAATCCTGCGTTAACCATTTGTTTAATATGTGAATAACACATGTTATTCATTGTTTCAATTATCATAAACTAGGTTGCTCTTGTTGAGCGATACCTAATAAAGTGATTTTGGAACCGAAAAATAAAGGTCACTGTAATATCTTTCATAGTTATTGTCTGAATCCCGATATAGATGCTGTAAGGTACAACTTCCTTAAGTTTTGTCCATGAGTGTATCTTTCAGAGTTATTGTCTTAATCCCGATATAAATGGTAAAAGGTACAACTTCCTTAAGTTTTGTCCATGAGTCTATTCATGATTAGAATGAAGAGGTCTTGATGCCATAGGGTTGTGTGGAAGTATTCCTCAATCTACAAGTCAAGAAGAAAGAGTGAAGGAGGGAGTCTACCAGTTGAATGGAGGGCAGCCTCACTACACTATTTCAATACATCTGTTTGGTAGACAGCAGCTGCTGTGCACATGTATGTGTGTACGTAGATCTTTGTGCCTTCTGTGGTCAGCATATAGTTACTGGCTTCTATTGAATACAACTCTCTAGAAACACCTAGTTAAACTCCGCCCTTGCCGGTCCCAAGCCCGGATGAAAAAGGAGGAGGGGGAGCAGTAACAAACTCACTAAAAAACCTGGGCTCAGCTGGCCCGGCTGATAGTACCCTGTAAGGGCTCCTAATCCAGGTATACAGGATGAGCAGCGTTTGTACTTCATGTTAGGAGCGGTTGCACATAGTGTCTGTTCCTCATGTCAGAGGCGGCCATTTCTTTTAGAGCTAAGTCGGCCTGCCACTGAGTAGTGCTTCCAGTCTTAATGACAAAGGCAGATGCATTCTACTTCACCCAGTATGGAGATAAGAAAGAAGACCTAGTTGTAGAGTGTCCTTTAGAGAATGTCATTGTTGGCAGTTTCTGATTATTAAATATGATGGAGATTCAATGACCTTCAAAAATATATTCTACATTTTGCCGACCCACTGTCACCCTTTTCAAGGTCACCTCGGATCCCTCAAGGGCAACAGTGGGTCGCCAAACCATCATACACTGAATTTTTGAAGGTTGATAAGACTCCATCATCTTTTGATTATTAGAGACGGAGATTCATTGACCTTCAAAAATTTGTTCTACAATTCGGCGACCCACTGTTGCCCTTTTCAAGGTCACCTTGGATCCCTCAAGGGCAATAATGAGTTGGCAAACCATCATACACTGAATTTTTGAAGGTTGATAAGTCTCCATCAGCTTTTGATTATTGGTGATGGGGTTTCAATGACCTTCAAAAATTTATTCCACCTTTCTGCGACCTGTCACCCTTTTCAAGGTCCCCTTGGATCTCCCAAGGGCAAAAGTGAGTCGCCAAAACATCATACACTGAATTTTTGAAGGTTGATAATTGGATTTAGTCTTGTTATAACTTATGAGTCTAATCTATAATCCATATTGTACCTCATCAGTCAGTCAGGTAAAAACATAGTCTAACCTCTTTAATTCAACACCCCAAGGAATCAATTTTTTCATTTAATTAAAGTCTGTGTTTTGAATTTTAAGTGGTTAAAGTAAATAGGCTGATTGTGATTAAAGTGTTGAATTGAAGTAAGTGTTAAAGTCAGTTGAGTTGAAGAGGTTATATTGTATTAAGAGAACGTTTTAAGATATATCAAGCGTTAAACTATATTTTAAATCTTATCTATTTAATAGAGCTTTTTGCACTTTTTTTTTTTTGACAATAATGCCTTTGAAAATTTGAAACTAATATAGATGTGTATGCTTCTTTTTGAAAATTGAACAATTTCTACTGTCCTTACTGCAATGGAAAAATTAAACTGGCAAAACCGCTGGGAGGGTTCACCACTAATGAGCCAGGACCTCCCATTAATTTTTCCATTGCAGTAAGGGCAGTAGAAATAGTTTAATTTTTTTAAAAGAATCATAAACGTCTATAATATTTTCGAATTTTCATAACAGATGGCGCGTTTATGCATTATAATAATGCCTATATTTGAAACAAACCTTACTGTGGAGATGGAAAACTAGATGAGAGTTCATCAGTGGCCATTCCTCTTGGCAGAGTTCCGCCACAACTACATAAGAAAATGTTGAGCAAAGATAAAAAAATGTTGGGTTAGCATCAAAGGAAAGAAACTATGGCTTGAAAAACAATGAAGAATCATTAGAAGACTTTCCTCTAGTGGACTAATTAAATGTCCCTTCATTAGTGGTGTGTATATATAATTCTCTGCAGGTTTGTCAGTCACTCCCAAATCAGATAAACAATTGTAGGCTCGGCAAGTAGGATCAGGTAGAATTAGGTCTTGTGACAGGTGGGGGAGCTTATACCTATCTATAGCACAATACAATGTGACATGATAGAATTATGTGTTTCTTACACACAATGTACATACCAACTGTCTACTTATTTCTTATCTTCACTCAATCATATCACGGTATCAAGCCTGTAGAGCTTGATAAGGCACAATTTGGATTATAGATTATAAACTTTTGTCTGACGATGGTAACAACGCTGTTACCAAAACGTCACACACTATTATTTATTTGGATTTGGTCTTCATTACCTTGTGCCTGTAGAGCTTGAAATGGTGTCAGCTGGGGGTGAGTAGAGCTCATTAATGGATGAGTCAATATAGTCAATGATGTAGTTTGGGGTTGTACAGGTTGAGAATTCCACTTTGTACATAGTGGGAAAACCTTGCGACCATTCTAGAAAGTACTGTATGTAGAGAGGGGGTCGGTGGAAGAATGGTCTAAACCGTTGGTTTTCGACCGCTACGACCCAGGTTCGATTCCCGCATTGGGCACTTTTTTCTAATAAAAAAAAAATGCTCCAATGGCCCCCGATTCTTGCAAAATTCCAACCCCACCAGCAAATGCATGTAGCCAAACAGGGTTCTGGCACATTTGTAAGTGCAAAGTCGAACTGCTTTTCACATGTGTAGACATGTGGTGCACTTATAGTAAAAGCAGTCACCTACTTCTACTCACCATGATTATCATAACCTGTACCACGTGTACTAGGGATAAGCAAAAATAAATAAAAAAATGTATGTTGATGGCCAGACTTAAGTCTAGAAGTCAAGGACTGCTGTTCTCTTGGGAGGATAGAATTGATGTTTGTCCCTACTGGTTGGATTAGTGTGATTGTGACTGTCAAGAAATAGATATGTCACAAGAGATACTTACTAAGATGGCACTTTTTTAACCCCAGTGGATCTATTGTCAAACCAGCTAGATGCCATCATCAACCTTAGATCATGGGTTCCCAAACTTTTTTGTGCCAATGCCCTCATTTTAACAGAAAAAAATTTGAAGATACTCTGCCTACCATCATATTCTTAGTTAGAAACCATAATGTTCACTTAACTTCAATTACTGTTTGTATATATTCAATAAATAACCACTATGTATAACTCCGCCTTTGTCGGTCCCAAGCCAGGATGAAAAAGGAGGAGGGGGAGCAGTAACAGGCTCACAAAAAAAAACTGAGCTCAGCTGGCCCGGCTGATAATACCCTGTAAGGGCTCCTAATCCAGGGATATAGGATGAGCAGTGTCTGTACTCCATGTTAAGAGCGGCTGTACATGGCGTCTGTTCCTCATGTCAGAGGTGGCCATTTTTTTTTTGGAGCTAAGTCGGCCTGCCACTGAGTAGTGCTCCCAGTCTTAATGACAAAGGCAGCTGTATTCTACTTCACCCAGTGTGGAGATAAGAAAGAAGAAGATCACTATGTATTAAACTACTTATTATTTCTACAGCAACTCACAACAGCCTTCTTGTGCAAGAAATAAATTTTGCAACCCCTCCCTGTTATATGATGTCAGATGTTGAAGAAGTGGCTGATATGGCCAATGGCCAAGTTGAATATAAGGATGTTTTAAACACAAGGTAATAAAGACCAAATCCAAATAAATAAATAGTGTGTGACGTTTCAGTAACAGCGTTGTTACCATCTTCAAACAAAAGTACTGAATGAAGATGGTCTTCTTCTTCTTTCTTATCTCCACTCAATCATATTAGGGTATCAAGCTTGTAAAGTTTGAGACTTTTGATGGTGTCTGTTCTGCGGATAAGTAGAGCTCATCAATGGATGAGTCAATACAGTCAATAATGTGTTTTGGGGTTGCAGGTTGACACTTAGTACATAGTGGGAAAACCTTGCAACCATTCTGGAAAGATGAAGATGGTAACAACGCTGTTACAGAAACGTCACACACTATTTATTTATTTTGATTTGGTCTTATTACCTTGTGTAATGATAAAAAGACTAGAGTAGCCATAATTCTAAGCGTGGTTCAGTACTTTTGTCTAAAGATGGTGACAGCGTGTGACCGAAATGTCACACACTATTAATTTATTTGGATTGGGTCCTTTTACCTTGTGTTTATCTCTCCATTAGGTCTCTCCATTAGGTTTAGGATTGTAGTGAAAGAGTGAGAAGAAGAAGAAAAAGACTAGAGGGTAGCCATCATTCTAAGTGTACTGTATGATTCAAGTAAGCCAAGAGAGACAGCAGTTATAAACAAGGGCATGCAGGCGGGCGACAAGTATGGTGGAGATAAGGAGGAAAGAGTCACAGGAAGTCACCTGGAAAACCCAACAGGAATCAAGGAGAAGTTTTTGTAACCTTGCAACATTACTCAACAGACTAGTTAAAAAAAAGAAGAATTCACTAAAATAAAATTTGATAGATCATTTCTGACACATTGTGTGTGTTGTTCCTTTAAAAATTGTACAGGAACATGGACTATGAATCATAAGGAAAGGAAGGAAGTACAGTTAAACCTGTCTATAGCGCCACCTCTAAATAGCACCTTCCTCTCTATAGCGCCCGATTTTAAACATTAAAATGTAAACATTTTACATTAAAACAAGGTAATAAGACCAAACCCAAATAAATAAATAGGTTTATAATCTGGTAAAGAGAGCACAATTTGGATAATAGATTATAAACACAAGGTAATAAGACTAAATCCAAATAAATGGTATGTATAAAACAAGGTAATAAGACCAAATCCAAATAAATAAATAGGTTTATAATCTGGTAAGGGGGGCACAATTTGGATAATAGATTATAAACACAAGGTAATAAGACCAAATCCAAATAAATAGTGTGTGACGTTTCGGTAACAGCGTTGTTACCATCTTCAGACAAAAGTACTGAATGAGAAATTTTACCACAGCATGTTTTTAAACTTAACTGTTACCGAAACGTCACATACTATTTATTTATTTGGATTTGGTCTTATTACCTAAGGTTTATAATCTATAATCCAAATTGTGCCTTATCAATTTTACAATAAAAGTGACCTGTCTATAGCACCCCCTCTCTATAGCACCCTATTTTGGTGAGTCCCAAGAGGGGGGCGCTATAGACAGGTTTAACTGTATTTGGTAGTGGCAAAGTTAGAACCACGTCTTTATAAACCAAAATATACATCCCTATAAGAATTTTATCTTAAGAGAGAACAGAAATGAGAGTTGATAAAGCACACAATTTGGATTATAGATTAAAAACACAAGGTAATACAGTAAAACCTCTATGAGAAGACACTCTGGCTAGAGGACACTTCTCTACAAAGGACAGATTTCATTGTCAAAATTACCATTTTTGCTACAAGAAAATAAGACCTAATCCAAATAATTTAATAGTGTGTGATGTTTCGGTAACAGCATTGTCACCATCATCAGACAATTAGGTCTTATTTTCTTGTATTATAATCTATAATCCAAATTGTGTTTTATCATACCATTTTTACTATTTAACAACTCTCTGGTAAGAAGACATCTCTCCATAAAGAACACTTGTTTTGCAACTAGGTGTTCTTTACAGAGAGGTTTTACTGAAAAACTAAAATCCAAATAAATAAATAGTGTGTGATGTTTCAGTAAGAGTGTTGTTACCATTATCAGACAAAAGTACTGAATTCAGATTCAGTAGCTTATACTGAATTGGGACTTTAGAATCAGGATGTTATAGAAAGGAGGCTGTTATATACCAATTAGCTGATCTCCAGTAAGAGGACAACTCTCTCTAAAGAATACACTTTGGCTCTGCACCTAGGTACTGCTCAACTAAGAGGGGGTTCTACTGTACTAAATTTAAATGTAAACATTGACAGTCCTTTTATCCAAACCATCCAGATCCAAACACATCAATCCTCAGTAACTTAGGTCATTATTGGGAGAGAAACAGCTGTGTAGATTTAACAACCCCAACATTGGACAAAATCAAAGAATTTTACAGTTAAAAATGAATAATAAGGTACAATTTGGATTATAAATTAGAAACACAAGGTAATAAGACCACAAATCCAAATAAATAAATAGTGTGTGATATCTCAGTAACAAAACTGTTACCAAAACTGCAATTAGGTCTCCTTTACAGGGAGCTTCTACTGTAACAGCAAAACAAATTTAATGCTAACATTGCTGCCTGCCCAAACTGAAAATGTCTTTGATCATCCTGACAAGCTGTATACATGGGAATATGAATCTTGATTTTTTCAAGACTTAACTTTTTTAAAAACTATTTTAAAACTTAAAAAAAAACCTATTAATCACTAATCTCAGTAGAAAGCAGTAGACAACACATCATTTGGATTAAAAGAATCCTTCATTTAATTATATATTTGGATCTCTTGTTACCGTATGATTATTTCCCATCTCTATATAGCTAAACACTCCACCAAAATGGTGTTTTGTAGCCTAAACATGGAATATTCACAGTGACGTTTGAATCTAGAGATAAGAAGAGTTTTCTTATCCCTCTGGTGTTGCCATATTGTTGGGAATGAGCTGGAATAATCTGTCATTAAATCCAATATGGACAATGTAATAGAGATCAGGAAATATGTAAATACAGGGTGTCCCGCGAAAGGTGCAATTTCTCAAATAGCAATAACATGACAAGTAATTGATTCCCATGAATTAACTGTAGTTTAAATAATGCTCAATACACTCACATTGACAAAACTTAAGGAAGTTGTATAACAGGATTCAGATAATAACTCTGAAAGATATTACAGTGATCATTATTGAAGACACACTAGATAACCAATTCTGAACAAAATTGATTCTGTCTCTTTCAAAAAAAAAATAGATGACCGTCAACACCAAAGACTTTCCACTTCCTTAAGTTTTGTCCATGATGTATACTGTAGTTTCTAGAAGCTATTTTCAATATGGGAGTTAGCTGGGGAAAATGTCTTCCTCTATATTACCTACCTAAGCCATAGGATAGTGAGTGGATGGAGGACTGCCCATAGCCCACTAGGGAAGAGGAGAACAAAGCTACTGTGGCAGTAATTAGAAAGGTTGATTAAAGAGTGATGAAGGAAGCATTTGTCTATTGCCTTGGATTATTCATCAAGAGCCATTTCCATTTGGATGGCTAGAGCTGCTTAACTGGATGGAAGAATGGAAGTATAATATTGTTATATTGACATCCGACCATGTTTCCATGTCCTGACCTCCAGCCTATCAAATCCTTCAATGTCTTCCTCTACTGAGGTTGGGCCACATGGTCTCTCCATATCTCCCTCCTTCAATGTCTTCCTCTACTGAGGGTGGGCCACATGGTCTCTCCATATCTCCCTCCTTCAATGTCTTCCTCTACTGAGGTTGGGCCACATGGTCTCTCCATATCTCCCTCCTTCAATGTCTTCCTCTACTGAGGGTGGGCTACATGGTCTCTCCATATCTCCCTCCTTCAATGTCTTCCTCTACAGAGGGTGGGCTACATGGTCTCTCCATATCTCCCTCCTTCAATGTCTTCCTCTACTGAGGGTGGGCCACATGGTCTCTCCATATCTCCCTCCATCAATGTCTTCCCCTACTGAGGGTGGGCCACATGGTCTCTCCATATCTCCCTTCTTCAATGTCTTCCTCTACTGAGGGTGGGCTACATGGTCTCTCCATATCTCCCTTCTTCAATGCCTTCCTCTACTGAGGGTGGGCCACATGGTCTCTCCATATCTCCCTCCTTCAGTGCCTTCCTCTACTGAGAGTGGGCCACATGGTCTCTCCATATCTCCCTCCTTCAATGTCTTCCTCTACTGAGAGTGGGCCACATAGTCTCTCCATATCTTCCTTCTTCAATGCCTTCCTCTACTGAGGGTGGGCCACATAGTCTCTCCATATCTTCCTTCTTCAATGCCTTCCTCTACTGAGGGTGGGCCACATGGTCTCTCCATATCTTCCTTCTTCAATGCCTTCCTCTACTGAGGGTGGGCCACATGGTCTCTCCATATCTCCCTCCTTCAATGTCTTCCTCTACTGAGGGTGGGCCACATGGTCTCTCCATATCTCCCTCCTTCAATGTCTTCCTCTACTGAGGGTGGGCCACATGGTCTCTCCATATCTCCCTCCTTCAATGTCTTCCTCTACTGAGGGTGGGCCACATGGTCTCTCCATATCTCCCTCCTTCAATGTCTTCCTCTACTGAGGGTGGGCCACATGGTCTCTCCATATCTCCCTCCTTCAATGTCTTCCTCTACTGAGGGTGGGCCACATGGTCTCTCCATATCTCCCTCCTTCAATGTCTTCCTCTACTGAGGGTGGGCCACATGGTCTCTCCATATCTCCCTCCTTCAATGTCTTCCTCTACTGAGGGTGGGCCACATGGTCTCTCCATATCTCCCTCCTTCAATGTCTTCCTCTACTGAGGGTGGGCCACATGGTCTCTCCATATCTCCCTCCTTCAATGTCTTCCTCTACTGAGGGTGGGCCACATGGTCTCTCCATATCTCCCTCCTTCAATGTCTTCCTCTACTGAGGGTGGGCCACATGGTCTCTCCATATCTCCTTCCTTCAATGTCTTCCTCTACTGAGGGTGGGCCACATGGTCTCTCCATATCTCCCTCCTTCAATGCCTACCTCTACTGAGGGTGGGCCACATGGTCTCTCCATATCTCCCTCCTTCAATGTCTTCCTCTACTGAGGGTGGGCCACATGGTCTCTCCATATCTCCCTCCGCCACTCTCTTAGTCTATCAAATAACAAACGTTAATTTGACCCGATCAATAATTCCTACACTAACTTGACTGATTTTTAAAAATCAAGTTTTTCGACAACAATAAGTAATTCATGTTTAAATACAAGTTAATTAGTTGAAAATACAATACACTGACAAGCGGGGTACAGAGGACATGGTTAGCTTATGTACACTGTATTTTAAAGGTATTTAAAAGAGCTACAATTCATCATAAAAATTGCCGCCGACGATGGAGATTTAGGCCTAATTTTAGCAGCCGCATCACCAGTAAACAATGTGGTGTGTCAGAGCCTTTTCCTTTATTTTCTAAGTTTATTCGCCTTCTTCCTATTGCATTTATTCACCTAGATAATAAAATTATATTTAAAATTTTCTTTCGTTCAAAAAAATGTATTAATGTAATTTTATCCATTAATCATGAAACAATTAAAAAGTCACAATGGTATCAATTCACATTGTTAATTAATATATATTCCAAAAGTGTATTTTCTAAAAATATTACTTTAATTATATTTGATTATTCTAGAGAGTAATTTCCACTAGCAGTGAATGTTGTGATGAAATCCTCTAACTATATGAGTTAAGACACAATTTGGATTATAGATTATAAACACAAGGTAATAAGACTAAATCCAAATAAATAAATAGTGTGTGACGTTTCGGTAACAGCGCTGATACTGAAACACCGCACACTATTTATTTATTTGGACAATTAGACAATTAAAATAGTGCCCCCTCTTTGGACTCACCAAAATAGGGTGCTATAGAGAGGGGGTGCTATAGACAGGTCACTTTTAATGTAAATCGCATCGTACTACGTATTTAAAATCGGGCGCTATAGAGAGGGAGGTGCTATTTAGAGGGGGCGCTATAGAGAGGTTTAACTGTATATACATTATATACACTATGTACAATGAATATGGCGCCTCTGCCGGCGCTGTAGAGTTTAGTGGAGAATCGCCAGTTATTTATTTGGATTTAGTCTTATTACCTTGTGTTCACAGCAATGTGGTTATAGCATCCTAATTCTAAGGTCCCACAATTGTTTTAACGGTGGTTATAATAACAACATAGTTATAACAATAGAAAAATCTTGGTTCCAAGTTATGTTTCTATTTAAAATGCCTAACAATTACAGTAAAACTTCGCTGAAACCAACCTGGGATATAGTAAACCTTCCCTAATAACAAACCTGAAATAACCCCCATATTTAATTTTATAATACAGTAAAATATGGCTATAACAAACCATGGCTATAGTAAACCACAGGTTCAGTCCCATTGGGGTTTGTTATATAGAGGGGTTTTACTGTATTTAAAAGTCACTTTATTATATCTTTAACTGGCAAGCCCCAAGCTCTACTACAGGATAAACAAAGGATTTGGGCTTACAGGTAGAACCTCCCTTCAGTGGACACCTCTCCACAAAGGACAGTTTTCATTTACAAAATTACCCTTTTTACTATTTAGCAACTCTCTGGTAAGAAGACACCTTTCCCTAAAGGACACTTTGGCTCTTCACTTTGGTGTCCTTTACAGGTAGGTTCTACGGTATTACCTTGTGTTCCTAATCTATAATCCAAATTGTACCTAATCAAAGGTTATACTATAAGACACAAGGTGATAAGAACAAATAAATAATGTCTTATTACTTTATGGTTCTAATCTACAATCCAAATTCTCAGGAAGCTTCTGGGACCAAATTTTGGTCATAGAGGTACAGCTTGCACCATGCTGATGAGGGCCAACAGCCCAAAACAGGTACATGGATGGCTTTTCTTGATTTTTCAAGAAATTGGGTTGGCCAAATATCATGAAACAAGTTGAATAAACGCTTAGTTTATTTTTGTTCCACTAGATGGCACTCTGCCATCTAAAAAATGCTTGCGTGAGCACGGTCAGGATATACATTTATTTTTTTAGAATTCAAATTGTACCTAATCATTTAAAAAAATGAACTAAATTAATCCACAATAAGCTGCCTGCTACTGAGTAGTGCTCCCAGTCTTAATGACAAAGGCAGATGCATTCTACTTCACCCAGTCATGATGGTTGTCAAACAAGACACCATTAAGGGTCACAACTTGATATCCTAATATGATTGAGTGGAGATAAGAAAGAAGAAGAATCCACAATAAGAGACAAACTGGAGGAAGGAGAGAATTAATTCTAAGGAATTCACCACTGAAAATGATTAACTGATTGAGGAACTTGTGAAAGCTTGCCAGTTATATAAAAGAAAATTATTGCAGGTCTTTTGAAATATTAATACAGTGGAATCTTGCAATAACATCACTTGGGAACTATTTTTTTTTTACATTGTTATAAAACACATTGTTATAAACATGGTCAATACAATTGAAAACTTCAGCACTTTTGTTTGAAGATGGTAACAACGCTGTTACCAAAACATCACACATTATTCGATTATTTGGATTTGGTCTTATTACCTTGCGTTTTTATAATCTATAATCCAAATTGTGCCTTTATTATGATAAAGGAAAATTTGTATTATAGATTAGAAACATAAGGTGATAAGACCAAATCCAAATAAATAATGTGTGATGTTTTGGGAATAGCGTTGTTACCATCTTCAGACAAAAAAACTGAATGTACATATTACTGAAAATTTAAAATGATAAAATGCTTCCCCCTCTTCCCCTTCTACAAATGAGTTTATTTTGATAGAGATTTCATTTATTATCCTTAACTTTCAGGCTTAATGTTAGCCATAATGTTGTTACCGAAATTTCACACATTATTTATTTATTTGGATTTGGTCTTACTACCTTATATTTCTAATCTATAATCCAAATTTTGCTTTACCATGATAAGGCACAATTTGGATTATAGATTATAAACACAAGGTAATAAGACCAAATCCAAATAAATAGTGTGTGACGTTTCAGTTAACAGCGTTGTTACCATCATCAGACAAAAGTACTGAATGTACATTTTACTGAACACATACTGAAAATACACATTCAGTACTTTTGTGCACTACTTATCCTTAGCTTTCAGGCTTAAAGACCCATCTATAGCAAATTATAACAGGCAAAACATAGGTAATAAAGACTAACCCAAATAAATAAATAGTATGTGATATTTCTGTAACATTATTACCAACATCAGACAAAAGTACTAAATGTGTGTATTTTCAGTATGTGTTCAGTAATATGTACATTTAATACTTTTGTCTGATGATGGTAACAACGCTGTTAACTGAAACGTCAAATACTCTTTATTTATTTGGATTGGTGATCTTATTACCTTGTGTTTATAATCTATAATCCAAATTGTGCCTTATCATTAACCGGAAAATGAAAAATATTGATAAAATAAACTATATTTAACAATAAAGACAACAATTATCTACCTATTTGGTATAGAAGAAGAATTTTCATAAAAATATATATTAAAAATAAAGAAGGCATCTCCTGACCACGAGCACATGTGCTTTTTAGATGGCAGAGCGCCATCTAGTGGAGCAAAAATAAACTAAACGTTTATTTAGCTTGCTCCGTGATATTTGGCCAACCCAATTTCTTGATAAATCAAGAAAAGCCATCCATTAACGCGAAATATATATAGATGGAAATTTTTCCGGGAGGATATTGATCTAAAGAGACAAAGGTCGCCTCTCCTGTCAAAATAGACATCAAATCTAGACGCCATCGATCCGCCCTAGACTGACGAGGGCCATTAGCCCAAAACCATGGTCTCTAGGTGGACGTTTCTCAGTTTGCCAAAGCTGGTGTTGTGGCTTTGTCACCGACCCGAGGCCGCTAGTTTGCGGCGACAGTCAATAGATGGCGACTAGATTTGACGTCTATTTTAAGCGTATTTACGTGAATTTGGCCTTAAATACTCATTTCTTGGTTTCTCAAGAAAGCCTCTGGGACCAAAAATCCTTTTGGTCACAGTGGTACAGCCTACTCCACGCTGACGAGCGCCAACAGCGCGAAACGCGTTCGTGGATGGCTTTTCTTGATTTGTCAAGAAATTGGGTTGGCCAAATATCGCGGGGCAATTTAAATAAACATTAGTTTATTTTTGCTCCACTAGATGGCGCTCTGCTATAGAAAAATCACATGTGGTTGTGGTCAGGATATGCCTTCTTTATTTTTAATATATATATATAGACCACTCATGTCATTTATACCCATAGAAGGGTATCTTGCCAGAAAGCTTGTACGATCGTTCTCATTTAAAAGAATCTCTTCTCCTCAGCTCTTGTGTTTCTTCTTCCATAAAAACATATTCGATAGATAAGAATTCAAAATATAGTTTAACTCGTGATATCTTAAAACTTTCTCTTAATCTATATTAATAAAATGGAAATTTCATAAGTGGACATCACTAAAAACTTTCGTTACAATGCATCAATTTCAACCAAATTTTCAACATTTATGTAAAACGAGATGGAGCAGGTTTTGCTTAACATCAAAATATATTTCCTAACATTAACATGCGTAACTTCGCTGTTATCGATTAAATACAAAAAAAAATCAACAGAGTTAATTTTTTTTACATACTAGCTAATAATCTCAATCTAAAAAATATTCAAAACAAGCAATTTTAAGATAACACCATATGTAAAACAGTCGGCCAAGAAAACAACAACGATATTACATCTTTCTCACATATTCACACACAATCTTGATTAATAATTAAAACTAATCTTTAACATTGTTTATTATACTTCAACTTTTATTTCTACATTTGTTTTTAAATACCCAATTGTTTTATGATGTTTCTAATTTCGCCTAACAAATATACAAATTTATAGTGACCAACATATGCAAATTTTATCTTTGTTTTTATTTAACTTGATATCGTAAACATAACATCCATTGTAAGCATTTTTCTGTTCACCTTCCGTGGTTTCTCTTTTCTCTGATAGTTTTTAGGTGTAGTATATTTTCTTATTACTAGACATTCCCTCGAGAAAAACCTGGGCGAAGCCGGGTACATCCGCTAGTATAATATAACTGCTTCAACTGACTTTAACACTTACTTCAATTCAATAACTTTCAAATCACAATCAGCCTATTTACTTTAACCATCTAAAATTCCAAACACTGACTTGAATTAAATGAAAAAAATTGGGGTGTAGAATTAAAGAAGTTTGACTATGTTTTTACCTCAAAAAGTGATATGAGGTACAATATGGATTATATACAGTAGAACCTCCCTGTAAAGGACACCTAATTGGAGAGTCAAAGTGTCTTTTAGAGAGAGATGTTCTCTTACCAGAGAGTTGCTAAAGAGTCTTCTTCTTTCTTATCTCCACTCAATCATATTAAGGTGTCGAGCTTGTAAAAAAGGTATAAATAGGGCCAATAGTGAAAATGGTAATTTTTCAAATGAAAACTGTCCTTTATAGAGAGGTATCATCTAGCACGAGTATCCTTTCATGGAGGTTCTACTGTATATATACACACAATTTTATTAAGACCATCAGTCTTATACAGATTCACTGCAGGAAGGAAGCACAAATAGAGCTCCTATACTCCTGACAGCACAGAACCCAACAACTTGACAATGTTTGAAAAAAATATTCCTCATAACAGTATATCTTGGCGTACTAACATTTCATAGTTCTTCTTTTGTAAACCATGGTTAATATATCTGCCATCCTTTTTTTGTGGTGTGTGCCTTTGGTGTTTATAAAAAATTAATATCTCTTCTTCTTCTTTCTTATCTCCACTCAATCATATTAGGATATCAAGCTTGTAGAGCTTGAGATGAGAAGCCTGGATGTAAAAGAAGGGAGAGCAGTAACGAGCTCACTAAAAAAATTGGACTCAGCTGGCCCGGCTGATAGTACCCTGTAAGGGCTTCTAATCCAGGGATACAGGATGAACAGTGTCTGTACTCCATGTTAGGAGCGGCTGTACATGGTCCCAGTTCCTCATGTCAGAAGTAGCCATTTATTTTGGAGCTAAGTCAGCCTGCCACTGAGTTAGTGCTTCCAGTCTTAATGACAAAGGCAGACACATTCTTTTTTTTTTAATTATCTCTAGTACACGTGGTACCACCATGATAATCACGTTGGGAAGAAGTTGGTGACTGCTTTTACTGCAATGCACTATATGTCTACACATGTGAAAAGCAGTTCGACTTTGCACTTACAAATGTGCCAGAGTCCCGTGCAGTTACTTGCACTCGCTGGTAGGGTTGGACTTTTGCAAGAATCGGGGGCCATTGGAGCATTTTTTTTTAACCAGAAAAAAGTGCCCATTGCGGGATTCGATCCTGGGTCGTAGCAGTTGAAAACAGTTTAGACCATCCTTCCACCAACCCCCTAGACACATTCTACTTCACCCAGTCATGATGGTTGTCAAACATTAATATAACATAAAAGTTGTGGAAGGATGATATTCATGTATCAAACATTACATTTTGTACTTGGGTGATTATCTAAAATTCATTATTCATTATTTTAATTAATTTTAAAAAAGAGAGGTGTTACTTTTGGTACTTTAAAGGTATCTAATGATAGTTTAAATATGGCTTGTGATTCTATCAGCCAATCAGAACCCTTGATGACAACACAGAAAAAAAAAAAAACCCTTTTTTCCTAAATATTATAAAGATATTTAATTAAAAAGGTATATATTAGATTAAAATATCATTTATTTTACCATTTAATTAAAGAATTATTTATGGATTGCTCTATTTTCTAAATTATAAAGGTATAATTTGAAGCTTGTACTAAAATCAAAAAGAAGCAATTCATTGTTACCATTCTTTGACAGAATATGGTGTTATGAAATTCTTTAAAATATCTAATTTGATTAATCAAATGGGTTCCACAATATATATATGTTATATTAAAATATTATTCTATTCAAAATTATGATTTCATAGATCCAAATACTCTGCTAAATTGACCGCCAGAGGTCATGCTTCCCCTATAAAACCTCATTGTTGTTCTTTCCCGGTGGCCGGCTCAAAACTTTTGTACATTATGTAAATAATCTTTTCATTTTTTTTTTGTTCTTACGCCTTAAGCCAGGCATTACTTTTATCAAATTATGTTCTTTTATATATTTCTCAGCTCAAATAAAGAAATCAATGATCAAAACTCTTTTATTATTCCCATGACTGCAGAACAATATCATAATGATACTCATGGATACCAAAATCAAGCAACAAATAATAATAATTCAATATATCAACCTGATTCCAAGATACAACAGAAATCTCTTTTTTTTTTTTAATATAATATATATATATATTAATTAAATGGCATATTTTGGATTTAAAATAAAACATTTTATTTAATATAACATGCCAATATTTCAATAGTCTATACCATAACTTCATCAGGGCTTTTCAATCATTTTCATCAGGCTTTTCATCAACTTCGTCAGGGCTTTTCTTGTTTTTAAACTGCTTTGGATGATCACACGATGCCTTCATGCGACGATATATAAAATATTTACAACTCTGGGGCTAAAATTTAAAATATATACACACAAATATCAATAATAATAGACTATATATACATGATTCATAATAAGTATAAGAAAAGAATTTTAAATCGATTTGAACTGTAAATATAACGGAAGGATGTCAATTTTTCTATTAATACTGTTGGTATCTTTCATTGAGGTCCAATGTATATATAGACAATTGATGAAAAATAATTGTCAAATATAATATATAGAAAGTAGATAATATTTTGACAAAATAATTTTATGATTAAATTTGGTTGTTATATATATATATATATAAATTTGTTAATGTTTCATTTTTTTAATATTCATCTGTAAATATTATAGAATAACTTTTAAAATATGGAAAGATATTGAATGATTAAAGTTTAAATGACATTTTCAAGGTAGAAAAATATATATTTAGAGTATATTTAATATTTATTTTTTTGTAAATGTCATAGGTAGAAGCATTGTATTTTAAAGTTCTTCATTATATATTTTTTATTTATACGCTTGACAAAATAAATGTAGATATATATCAATGACAAAGAGAAAAAAAAAAACATTTTGTCAATATAATTTTTAGTATGGATGTTAATATTATGTAACAAACCTTTCGTCTGATGTGGTATTTGTCTAGATAATTAGATGTTTTCATCAAATATACAATCACTATAGCGGCGTTTCCCCCACCAGATTTCAAAAGACCGGAAGTGATCAAAATGTAAATAAAAAGCACAAAAGGTTAAGAACCTTTTGATCCCTCAACAAATAAAACGTACAAATACGGCATCCAATTTGTAATAAATTTAGAATTCTTATTGTAAGTAAATGATATTTATTTAATTTAGAACAAAATATAACAACTAAATACAATACCTGAGGATCTTGTTTTATATCAACTTGCTGCCATGGTTCTGAGAGTTGCGCTAAAGGCATTCTGTTACTAAGATTTTTTAAATTGGTAAAAAATATATATATACAAAAGAAGAAAGTATAAACTTCACTTTAAAAATAAAAAATAAAAAACAAAAATTGCATACGACAGAAACTTCGCGCAAAGTTGGCTCCGCCGTTCCTATGTGGAGTGCAGAAGTGTGGCTAGATTATTAACCCTCGTCTGGTTTTTATTGTTGTTTAACTTTGGAAATTAACTTTGAAAAAAAAGAATTAAATATATTTATTTTTTAAAATGAACACTTACATATTACAAAATACATTAACAAAATATACCACTTGCATTTTCTAATTATAAAAGAGGAAATATAATTTTTAAAATTAAATATCAACGCACATCGTTGAAAGAATTTCAAAAGCATTTTATGATTAAGAATTTAAAAAAAAAAAGATGTGAAAATAATAGTGGCTTAACCAACAAGAAATATATAATAATTTTAGATTTTTTTTCAATTAAAAATTCTGCGAGATGGCATAATTGAATCCTTATGATGGCGTAACTTCCAACTTCTACCTTAAACCTTGCTGTTGTTTACCGCTAACTTGTCTTAACAATATATGTAATGGAACAAGTCGTTCCTTAAATAAATATATATTTGTTTTTATCAGAAGGGATGTCCTCGTAACTACAACATACGTGAGTACAAAAACAACCAGAAATCCTCAAAAGAATAACCTTATTTTGCTAAGCCTATATCAATTTGGTAGCAGTGCGTGGTTTGGGCGCGCGAATTGGACTAACCGCCAATTGATCCATTTAAATCAAAAAGAAATTAAATAATTGGACTAACCGCCAATTTAGAAAATAAAAATTGAATGAAAATGGATACACATAACTTAGCAAAAATTGAACAGTTAACAGAAAACAACTACACCACGTGGTCCATGAAAATGGAAGCAATTCTAGATTCAAAAGATCTCTTCGAGGACGTAATTGTTAATGACGAGCCAGACTTAACAAATAATAAACTAGAATATGATATTTGGAAGAAAAAGAATCGGGAAGCATACAGCCTAATAATATTGTCACTTTCGGATGACTTAACAATCATCTTTCGAGGCGATAAAAGAGCCAAAAGAATTTGGTACGACATAAAGAAAAGGTTTGAAGGATCTCTAGAAAATAAAAGGATAGACCTAATGTTGGATCTAGCCAGACTAAAATTGAACCCAAATGAAAATGTCAACATGTATATTGTACGAGCACAGAAACTAGCACAAGAGATCACCCAGCTAGGAAAGACTGTAACAGAAAGAGAACTTGTACGATACATTGTTGAAGGACTCACACCTAACTTTGACACGATCGCAGCAGCACTGTCAATAAACAGAGAAATCTCCTTACCAGACTTGAGACAAACTCTACTGGATTTCGAGAAGAAAAGACAGGACAGAAGCAAAAATCCTGAAAATGCTTTCAGATCATCAGGCAACCAATTCAAAGAAAAATCATGCTTCATTTGCAAAAGAAAAGGACATTTCAAGAAAGACTGTTGGTTCAACCCTGACAACAAAGGAAATCAAAAGAATACAACAAACAAAAATAACATGGCCAGTACAAGGAACTACCATAAAGGACCAAAACAAAACAAAGACACAGCCAGGTCAGCAATCCAAGAACGAACGGAGGAACCATCCCAACGAATAGACTCCACTTCAGAATACGCACTACATGCAAGCACAAGGGAGGAACGCCCGACAACTCAGGACGTGTGGATAATTGATTCTGCGTGCACAAGCCACATGACTTCCCATGGTGATTGGATCGAGCACAAGACGGAGGAGAGAAGAAGCATACAAGTGGCAGAAGAAGGGAGGCACATCGAATCTACCTCATCGGGATTAATCCAAGCTACTGTACAAGGTAAGGACAAACTTAACAACGCTGTAACCCTGCATAATGTCCTCCATGTACCACACCTGAAAGGAAATCTAATGTCCATTCCAAGCGTAGTAAGAAGAGGGAACTCTGTTCTTTTGAACTCTGAAGGAGCATACATATACTCTTCTGATGACAAGCTAATAGGAACAGGCAACTTTGATGGTAACATGTACACATTGAACCTATCACGTTTACCTGAAGCAACTCATGTTCCAAATGAACATTGTTTGATTTCAAAGGACAATTCTAGGACTGCATGGCACAGAAGGTTAGGACATCCTAGTAACAACAAACTAGACCTGATTTTGAAGAACAATCTTCTAAAAGGCTTGGACTCTATAAATGGTACCCTTGATCAATGTGATGCTTGCTCATTGGGAAAAATGACCAAAGTACCCTATGTTCACACAGATGGCAATCAGGAAAGCTACCCCTTTGAAGCCATTTATGTCGATCTCTGTGGTCCAATGAGAATAAACTCCTTGGGCGGAAGTAAATATTTCTTGACCATCGTAGATGGATTTTCTAGGAGAATATTTGTAGAATTTCTCAAAGATAAACTCTCAGCAGCAGAAGTTTTGAAGAAGTTTATTGTAAAGAGAGAAAACGAGCTAAACTCAAAACTAAAACGACTTAGAACAGATAACGGAACAGAATTTATCAATAAAAACCTTGAAACCTTCATAGAATCCAGAGGAATTAAACATGAACTAACTACACCGTACACCCCAAGAAGCAATGGGAGAGTTGAAAGAGCTAACAGAACACTATTAGACAAAGGCCGAACACTTCTGGCAGACTCCCAATTACCCCCACACTTCTGGGCAGAAGCTGTGAATACAGCTGCATATCTGTACAATCTAACTCCCACAACTAATGACCCAGACACTACCCCTATGGAAAAATGGAAAGGTAAAAAGCCATCCGTCTCTCACATCATGAGATTTGGTTGTGAAGTCTTCTATAAACTCGAGAATCATCAAAGACACAAACTAGAAGCTAAATCTAAGAGAGGAATATTTGTAGGCTATTCAAGATGCAGAAGAGCTTATCGAGTATTTGATATCACAGCGAGAGTCATTCTTGAAACCGCAGACATTCACTTCAGAGAGAACAATAATGTCATCTCGGAAGAAAAACAAAGTGATAATAATACGGATACTGACACATATTTCTTCATTCAGGAGGATGAACAACTGAACAATCATGTTCTATCAGATGTTGATATTGAAGAGCCAGCACCAGATACCATGATCAACAGACAGACAGAGTCAAGTGGTTCAGACAGACCACAAAGAACTCGAACAATACCTAAAAGATTCGATGACTACGTTCTGGCTACTACGAATGAAACCATTCCGAAAGACTATGAAGAAGCCATCGCATGCGAAGACAAGAAACATTGGGAGAACGCAATGCTTGAGGAAATACAGAACATGTACTCGCATCAAGTATGGGAACTGGTACCTAGACCTGTAAACGCTAAAGTTGTCAAAAGTAAATGGGTGTTCAAAATATCTAAAGACCAAGAAAACAAAACTTACAAAGCTAGACTTGTTGCAATGGGATACAACCAAATCCCAGGAAGAGATTACAACGAAAGTTTCAGCCCTGTAATTAAAAATGCCACCCTCAGGACTATTTTGTCAATGGCAGCAACAAAAGATTCAGTCATTAAACTTTTTGATGTGAAAGCAGCCTATCTAAATGGAAACATTGAAAACACAATATTCATGGAACAACCTGCTGGATTTGTCCAAGACAGAAACAAAGTTTGCAAACTCAACAAAAGTATTTACGGTCTACCTCAATCCGGAAGATCGTGGTATGAGAAATTCAGTCAAGTACTTCATGACTGTGGACTGGAAAAACTTAAATCTGATCCTTGCCTATTTAAATGGAAGAATGAAGACAAATACTTCTATGTAGGGATATATGTTGATGACTTTATCACTGTCTCAGATTCTGAAGATACCTCAAACAGATTCATCAATAAATTGAGACATCACCTGGAAATAAAGGATGTAACATGTAAAGGCATGTTTTTGGGAATCAAGATCATACAAGACAAGGAGGGAATTTCGCTACAGCAAAGCCACTATGTACAACAAATATTGCAGAAATATGGAATGGAAACTTGTAAGGAAGTTCCAACACCAGGTTCCAAAGAAATCAATTTGGACAATCATATTGAAGATGACAATTGTGATCAGCACACTTACCAAGAAGCCCTTGGAATGCTAATGTTTCTAGCTGTTAACACCAGACCCGACATCGCTTACATCACTAGCAAACTTTCACAGTACTCCAGACAACCAAAACAGATGCACTGGACAGCAATCAAAAGAGTGATGAGATACCTGCGAGGAACAATTGACCTAGGAGTGAAATTTGAAAGAGGGAAGACTGGAATCCTGAAGTCCTACGCCGATGCCAGCTGGTCGACCACTCATGACGGAAAATCCTACGGCGGATATGTATTGAAGCTCGGCGAAGCAACTATAGACTGGAAAAGTAGTAAACAACCACTCGTCGCCCTCTCCACAATGGAAGCGAAAATGATAGCTGCTTGTGAAAGCTGCTGTCAAATCAAGTGGATAATAAACCTGTTACGAGAGCTGGAAGAATGGAATTTCATGGAAAAACCAACTGCGATCTATACAGACAGTCAGTCATTGATCAACTGGATCTCCAGCCCTAAACAAAGCAGTCGCTGTAGACATATCAACAGAAAGTACCACTTCTTAAGAGACTGTTTTGAATCCAGAGACATCTGCCTTCTGTACAAGCCATCTCAGGACCTGGAGGCGGATATCTTCACAAAGGACCTATCCCGAGACCAGATGAAGAAACACCTGGAGAGCCTCAGCATCGTGGGAATAAAGCCAAAGTAAGGAGGGAATTGTTACGCACACTTTGACTTTAATCATCATCGATGCTGACGTCACTACTATGACGTAACTTCCAACTTCTACCTTCAACCTTGCTGTTGTTTACCGCTAACTTGTCTTAACAATATATGTAATGGAACAAGTCGTTCCTTAAATAAATATATATTTGTTTTTATCAGAAGGGATGTCCTCGTAACTACAACATACGTGAGTACAAAAACAACCAGAAATCCTCAAAAGAATAACCTTATTTTGCTAAGCCTATATCAGCATTTTCTAATTATAAAAGAGGAAATATAATTTTTAAAATTAAATATCAACGCACATCGTTGAAAGAATTTCAAAAGCATTTTATGATTAAGAATTTAAAAAAAAAAGATGTGAAAATAATAGTGGCTTAACCAACAAGAAATATATAATAATTTTAGATTTTTTTTCAATTAAAAATTCTGCGAGATGGCATAATTGAATCCTTATGATTTTATAATCTTATAAAGGTGATATTTAGGTGCTTGGTCATGTAGGAAGTTGAATATACATACCCAGACACAAGGATTCCTTTAGGATCAATAATAACTCTTTTTTAAAAGTGTTCTTTTATTTTATTTTTATTCCTTCAATTTCGTCACACTTGAAATTTGGATCTTACTTCATGTTGTGTTCAACTTTTTAAAGGGGGGATGGAAAGAGTTCAAAGAAGATCTTGTGTGTTTGCAAATTGGTGTGTGTTTTCTGTCATATATTTGAATTAACAAACATTTCAATCATACATTTAGAAATTCGACAGAAATTATCTAAAGGTCCTCACTTATGTCCTCACAAAATGGTAAAGGGAATCTATTGTAGTGTGGAAATTCATGTAAACAAGCCGAGAAATGCCGCTGACACATGTGTGTGGGTGGGGAGGGATATTAATAGGAGGAAAAGGACAAACTGGTTTAAGAGACAGAGAAAACAATTTATAGTGGTTGTGATCTCGTCCCATCCACAATCGCGGCCTTGCATATATTAAAATGTTGCAGCAAAAACTTTCAATTAGAGAAAGGAGTGTCTTGATACATAGCAAATGGGAAGTGTGTTGAACAGGCCGATCCGCTGACAGGTGCCATCCAAAAATAGGTCTAATGATCAATTCGGGCACTGTCCGAGTTTCTTCCAAGGACTGGTTCATCAAAAGAAACGCGAGCTGTACTGCTGCTTAAGTGAAAGCTCAGAAGCCACCATAAGGAATTTGATGGTGATGCGAAAATCGTCTCTTCAGCAAGATAAAGCAAGCTGTATTTTCAAAGTCGTTGAAATAATGTAGAGTGCAAATATTTTAGCACTCTGTATTAGATGTGAACTCATACTGAGTAGAGGGTTCAGATTTCCAACAGAAATTGTAGACTCTGGATCACCTGGCAGAATGGAGAATGAGGAGCTAGCTGGAAGTGAGTCACACTACTTGCTCAACCTGTTATGAGCCAGAGAGGATGCAAATTGGATCTATGAATATGATACAATGGCTGAAGTCTTCATGGGGAATCACTATGTAAACCTATTTTATCTATATATTCTGTATATTTAAAATGGAGCATTACTTATGAATATAGCTCGTTCTCCTTTTGGATATAAATTTAATATAAATCTAAAATAATTAGTTAGGGTTACAGGATATATTTAGGAAACAATATTGAGATATAAATTTCATACTTTATTACCACAACTCTATAATAACTCATATTAATTTCTTTATATAGAAAAACGCTAGAATAGTGGAGATTGGCAACGCTGGCAAAAAGTGGGGATAAAAAGAGAAGTAATCAGTGGGGGGGAAAGAGATCGAAATAGATAAGCAATTGACTCGCGGAACCTTACTCTCCAGAGGTGGAATGGGGGCAAGAAGGACTCATATATAAGATCAATATTATAGAGAATGTCACCTCCTGTTCCAAGAAAACAAGTTGAATTGTCCAGACCAATATTATACTCAGGGTCGAACTTACTACAATAAAAACAATCGTTATACCGCTAAGTACACAAAAAGCCCTAAAATCAAAGAGGAACAGAGAAAAAAAACTGCTGTCACCAATAGAAGAAATTATTTTAGAAGCCCATCACCATTTCCACATCGCGGAAAATTTTCAAATGAAAAACGCCAATCGCAGTCGCCCACTATACGCTCCAGCTGCTCTCCTAGGCCTACTGCTAGAAAAACTAAATCCCGCGACCTTCAAAGGAGATTTACCCTCCATCGATGAAAGCCAAGTTAGCTTCAAATTATCTTTTCATAGTTGTAAATGGGCTTAATTTGAGAGCTTTGGTCGACACAGGAGCATCATACTCAGTAATATCAGACGCATTTCGTCCAAAACTAAACTTGGGACGTTTGAAAGCCCGAGTATAACGTTAAGTCGCAAACTTTGTGCACCCCATTGGAGAGAGAATGTGTACTATTAAACTAGAAATTAATAACTTGCTACAACTATTTGAATTTCTGGTTCTTTTCAGTTGTAGCCACAAGATTATTTCAGGATGGAATTTCTTGAAATCATCAAAAGCGATCATTGACTGTGGCCGAATTATGATTTCTTTTTCAAAGGCAGCTAAATGAGGAGGCATTGAATTTCCAAGGATGTCTTTTTTGTCATGGATGACCAAGTAGATCCGCCTAAGTCAAGCAAAGCGATCACTTTGTCTTCCTTTAATTTCGCAGGAATCAAGAGCATCAAAGCTGAGGCTTTGAAGAAACTACTGCTGAACAAAGAAATTTTAATCCCAGAATAGATCATTACAAAAATACACGTCAAGGAAGAACTTTGGGTCACAAATTGTAGCACGCAATCCAGTATGATTCTTTTTGGAATGAGTGCTGCCTATCTTTCTGAAATTGATGAACATAGAATTTGCACAAATGATGATTCACAACACCCCATGATAAGTTCCACTTGTGACCAAATCAGTACCGAGAAATTCACATCAAATCTTCAATTTCACAAGAACTCGAGGAAAATCAGAAATTAATGAGACTCTTAAATTACTATGCAGTAATCTTCAGCCTAGTGATAATCAAAAACCAATCCCAAAGCGCTACCAAACATTAATTTGTTACAGGCAATAGTGCACCGATTAGACGTATGCCATACAGAGTGTCATCAGCTGAACGCAAGATCATTCGAAATGAAGTCGACAAGATGTTAGAGACAGATATTATTCAAGCATCAAAAAGCCCATAGGCCAGTCTTCCTAGTGAAGAAAAAAGACGATTTCTGGAGATTTTGCGTTGACTACATAGGCTTGAATAAAATCCAAGAAATATATATATATATTCCCTACCTCTCATTGACGATGCATTGGAAAGTTTAAGAGGTGCAAAATTTTATTCAAAGATTGATATAAAATCAAGATACTGAAAAATCGAGATTGACAAAGAAGACAGAGAGAAGACCGCATTCATCCCACCGAAAGGCCTTTTTGAGTTTAAGGTAATGCCGTTTGGTCTCTGTAGCGCACCCAGAACATTGGACATAATAATGGACAGTAGGTTGAATGGACTAAGGAGGACATTGTGCCTATGTTATTTTGGCGACGTCGTCGTATATTCTAATACCTTCGCAGAGTACCTTTCGCGCGTACAATCTGTCCTGGATTGTTTGACAAAAATATGGATTGAAAATCAACTCCAAAAAGTGCTGTTTTGAATTAGATCAAATTAAAATTTTGGGATATCAAGTATGTCAAAAGGTCATTAGACCCGATTATGAAAAATAAAGGAAAATAGCTGAATTTACTATATATATATATATATATATATACGACGACAAACATTTAACAAATACGAAGTTCTTGAGTCTTTATTGTGCTGCTTATAACTAATTTCTTGTCCTGTCTATTTTATCTACGTGATATTTTATGTATTCATTGTTGTATAATTCTTCTTAGAGTATAATTTTCTTTTACATCATAACCTTACATTATTAATACATTAGATCAGTAAAAACATGAGGCAACCATCTCGAACTTTTACCTTACTTTATTTCTCCAAAAACAATTGTGAACAACAAAAAAGGTGATGATGATAAATTCAATGAATATTTACAGAATCACAGAAAAATCATATTAAAAATTTAACTATGATCATGAATACCCTAACTAAATTAAACATTCTCCCGCCACCAACTTGATGGGGGACCATCAAACCATTATATAGGTAACAAACATAATTTTACAATAGGTCTTCTGTAAGTCCCATTAGCAGTCTTGACTTCTACCACTCTGATTCTAGCGTCATCTCCTGGAAACACCTTTGAAATTCTTCCAATCTTCCATGCTAGTGGAGGTTGTTGTTCATTCTTTATCAACACCAGGGATCCTTCCTTAATGTTGGGTTGGGGCTTACACCATTTGGATCTTTGTTGAAGTTGTGACACATATTCTTGGGACCATCTTGTCCAAAAATGATTCATTGATTTTTGAATTAATTGCCATCTATTTGGCAAACTCATTGCTATGATGTCATCTTCATCGGGAAGCGCTGTTAAAGAACCACCTATTAAGAAGTGACCAGGAGTCAATGCCTGTAGATCTTCAGGGTCCTCAGAAAGAGGACAAAGAGGTCGCGAATTCAGGCAAGCTTCAATTTGTGCTAACAATGTTGTTAGTTCTTCAAAATTTAGCAAGGCACTGCCCATTGTTCTTCTAAGATGATATTTCATGGACTTAACTCCGGCTTCCCAAAGTCCACCAAAATGTGGAGCTGATGGTGGTATAAATTCCACTGAATTCCCTCTGAATTCGTAAGAACCCTACTGGCATTGTGACATAGTTTCCCAATAATCTTATGCGCACCAACAAAATTAGTGGCGTTGTCACTATGAATTGTTGCTGGTTTACCTCTTCGAGCAATGAACCTTCTTATTGTGGATATGAGAGCATCTGTGGTCAGACTACTGATTAATTCTAGATGAATGGCCCGAGTGCTGAAACATATGAACAAGGCAACGTAAGCATTCATGGTTGAAGTTGTACGTCCCATGTTCCGTTTAATCAGAAAAGGTCCTGCAAAATCTATTCCAGTTACCAAAAACGGCCTTGATCTGTTGATCCTTGCAAAAGGTAGATTTCCCATTAATTGAAAAGGAGCTTCTTTACGAAATCTAGCACATTTCATGCATGTTCTTAAAATTTTCCTTACAACATTTCTTCCAGAAGGTATCCAGAATATATTTCTTATTGCTGCAAGCGTAGCTTGAGTTGATGAGTGAAGATTATGGACATGAACATTGTTTACAATAAGAGTGGTAAGATGATGTGATCTTGGAAGTAAAATTTGATTAATTCGATCACCATAAACATTTGCATTTTTTAATCGTCCTCCAACTCTAATGATTCCTCTTGAATACAAAAAGGGACATAGATTGTATATTCTACTCTTATTCGGGATTGGTTTGTTGCTTAACAGGCAATGCTTTTCTTTGGAAAATTCAATAGATTGAACACACTTAACAACTGACAACAGGGCATCATTAAACTCTCTTAATGTTAAGGGCTCCCTGTTCCTTGAATGTGAAGGCATTCGACTGTTGTTGACAAATCTTAAGCACCAAGCTATGATACATTTCAGTTTGGTTAATGATGAGCAGTTTGTCACAATGGATGGAATTTCACACTCAACTGTACCAAAATGCGTCTTGATTTTTTCTTCTTCCTTAAATTCTTCCTTGGAGCTATTAATGAATTTCTTAATTTCAAGGGCAGGTTCAATTAGCCATGGTGGCCCATTCCACCATAGTGGATGTTCTACCAAGTCGGATGGAAATATTCCTCGTGGTGCACAATCTGCTGGATTCTGCCTTCCATCAACATGGCACCAAACCCCGGAGACAAGCCGTTGTATCTCAGCAACTCGATTTGCCACAAATGTCTTCCATCGGCACGGCTCGGAATTGATCCAGCATAAGGCTATAGTGGAATCAGACCATAAATAAATTTCATTGATGGTCAGAGGAAGGTTATCATATACAGTTTTCACTAATCTTGCCAAGAGTAGAGCAGAACATAATTCTAACTTTGGAAGTGAAACTACTTTCATGGGTGCGACTCTTGTTTTTGCCACTAAGAGAAATGTCTTAGCGCTTGTGTTTGAGAGGATCACCTTTAGATACAGAGATGCAGCATATGCCTTCTGTGATGCATCACAAAACCCATGCAATTCTACCTTCATAAATTTACCTGGTACCACGCATCTTGGGATCTGAATGTGCTCTAACGATGAAAGATCCTGGTTTATCAAGGTCAGCTTCCTTCTTAGTTCCTCTGGAATTGGGTCATCCCATTCCAAACCAGTCTTCCAAAGTTCTTGCAAAATCAGTTTAATAGTGGTCGTAAATGGTGAGATCCAACCCAGTGGATCAAATATTTTAGCAACCTGTGATAGTATTCCTCGTTTTGTCATAGAGTTCAGTGGCAGAGCTATTCCCTTAAATGTGAAACCATCAGTTCTTGGTTGCCATTGAAGGCCTAAAACGTTGACAAATTCCTTGGAATCCTCAAACCCAATATTTGTATTGGTGTGTCTTAAATGATTTGGTAAAAGTGACAGAACATCAGGAACATTGGAGGTCCACTTACGAAGTTCGAAGCCTCCCGCTCTTAGTAAACCATAGAGTTCTTTAACCAAATTCTTGCCTTCATCTACTGAAAAAGTTCCAGTTACTAGATCATCAACATAAAAATCTGTCAATGCTATTTTGCTAGCTCTTGGAAACTTAGTCTGCTCATCCAAAGCCAACTGTTTGATGATACGAGTGGCCAAAAATGGTGCACAACTAGTCCCGTAAGTGACAGTTTCTAGCCGATAGTCCCTTATTTTATCATTAGGATCATTCCGCCATACAATTCTTTGGAATTCTGAGTCGTCTTGTGAAATTCTAATTTGCCTATACATCTTGGCGATATCAGCATTTATAGCAACAGGATGAATTCTGAATCTCAGAATGATGTGAAACAAATCCTGTTGAACTTTGGGCCCTGGAATTAAAGCATCATTCAAGGACAAACCTGAATCAGTCTTTGCTGATGCGTCAAATACTACTCGTAATTTGGTGGTGCAACTTTTTTCCTTTATTACAGGATGATGAGGCAGATAGTACCTTCCCTTAATGATATCTTCCTTTGGTACTAAGCTCATATGTCCCAATTCAAGACATTCCTTAATGAAGCTTCTATATTGGTCATAAACTTCAGGTCGTGGAATCAAAGATCTCTCCAAAGAACAAAGTCTTTTGATCGCATTGGATCTTGATTCTCCTAAATGGCAGTCATTCCGAAATGGCAGTTGTACAACATATCTGCCTGTGGAATCCCTTCCATGTGTTTCCACAAAATGGATTTCAGCTTCACTTTCATCCTTAGATATAGAAGTCACATCAGGAATGGACTCCAATTTCCAAAATTTTTCGACTATATCTTGGGTTTCCAGGCATGCATGATGTGACCGAATGATATTCCTAACACCTCTCCTACTACCCTTAGAGGAAACTCTTCCAGAAAGGAGCCATCCCAATTTAGAAGACGTGGCAGTTAGTTGTTCTTCATCGCCGATAACGGACTCGCCAGTGAATAGGGTTATAGTTAACTCAGCACCAATTAATATGTCGATGGGAGCAGAAATATTATAATCTGGATCAGCCAGAGGCATGGTTTTGAGATGCGCCAAGTTTGACTTTGGACATGTAAGAGTTGGCAAATTATTTGTCAACTTATCTAACACCAAGGCGTTCACCTTGAAAAGTTCATTGGAATTGAAATGTGGCGTAAATTCAAACTCCACAAGTCCATAAGAGTGACTCGCAAAATGTCCCGAAATTCCCGATATCTGTGAGTGTACGGTAACATAATGAAGTCCTAGTCTTTTTCTACATTGTCCTGATATGAAGTTCGCCTGAGACCCTGAGTCTATCAAGGCTCTACATGTCTGAGGCACACCATTGTTATCCTTGATTTTAATCCTAGCAGTTGTAAGTATAACATTTGAAAAATATTTCTCATTACTTAAAAGACAAGTTGTATTTTTAATGTCCTTTTCACACTCAACCTTGGGTTCTTGATGAATCAAAGTGTGGTGTCTTTTATTACAAATTTGACACACGTTTTTGCTGTAACAGTTCTTTGCCAAATGGTTCGGCTTCAAACATTTGTAACACAATTTAGCCGAACCAACAAAACTTACTCTCTCCGACTCAGGCAATTTCGAAAACAAAGTACAGCTTGAAAGAGCATGAGCACCTTCACATTTAATACATTTCATCACATATGAACCATAAGCATTCAGCTTATGTGATTCCCTTCTTATTGAATGTTTCTCCACATTCGAATCTTTATTTGGCAAATTCTGCAAGCTTTTTGCGTGAATTTCTAAAAATTCCATTAAATCCTTAATTGAAGGCACAACTCTTGGGTTGTTCTGCAATTCCCAATGTTTTCTTGTGATTTTATCAAGCTTATCTTGTATGATCTTGACGAAAAATACCTCAGATAAACTATCGATTTGGTAACCTAATACCTTCACTGTTCTTACTATCTCGTTGCAACTATCTAGAAGTTTAAACATTGACTTATGGTTGTCATCGGCTAACTTTGGTAATCTTAATGCATTATCTATTTGGGTGAAAATCAGATCCTTTGGATTATCATATCTTGTTAATAAAGTTTGCCAAACCTCAACATAATTATCGGCTGTAATTGGAAATGCGTTGACCAGTCTTAGGGCTTCGCCTCTCAGTTGGCCTTTCAAATATTGTAACTTTTCAATATTAGGTATTTGTGAGTTAGAACCAACCGCAGAAAAAAATAGATCCTTAAATGAAAGCCATGATTCTAATCTACCATCGAAAGTTGGCAATTCAAGTTTAGGCATTTTAACATGTAAATTTACTTTTTTTTCAGATGTTTCTTGCCCATTATGCCTTAAATCCAATTCACACATTAATCTTATACACTTATCTATGCAATTTTCCACTTCGTCATTCAAATCCTCATCCTCAAGTTGCTGCAAGAAAATATCATTCATTTTCATTAAATCATTTTTTGCATAATCTAGTTTGCATTTCGTTGAATTAACATCTACCATAGACACTATAGATTCGATATTTTCTTCAATGCCTTTTATACTTTTTTTTATCCTTTTTAATTTCTTAATTAAAGTTTCGACTTCCATAATTGCTATTCTTTTATCTATATCTTTTCCCAAATATCTTAGTTGCAATATATGGCTACAAGAAACTTATGAGTTGCCTTTTTTATTTAAATTTTTACTTACGTTTTATCGGGCTCGAGTTGACCAATGTATAATTCTTCTTAGAGTATAATTTTCTTTTACATCATAACCTTACATTATTAATACATTAGATCAGTAAAAACATGAGGCAACCATCTCGAACTTTTACCTTACTTTATTTCTCCAAAAACAATTGTGAACAACAAAAAAGGTGATGGTGATAAATTCAATGAATATTTACAGAATCACAGAAAAATTATATTAAAAATTTAACTATGATCATGAATACCCTAACTAAATTAAACAATTGTAATCATTTTCTGGCGCATTTTTAAGTGCAAAAGTAAAACTGCTTTTCACATGTGTAGACAGTGGTGCACTTACAGTAAAAGCAGTCGCTAACTACCCACCATGATTATCATGGCCTGTACCACGTGTACTAAGGATAATAATAAAAAAAAATTTAAATGTCCACCGAGATATTCCTGTCGTCCAAGAGGGACATGGGTTCTCTTGCAAACAGCAGAAAAAATGGAGAGTATCCTGTAGTTCCTTGTATTGTAGTATTTTAAGCATGGGTAATGAAGGGAGTACTTCATTCTAATTCTTCTGATCCGTGTTCACATACATACTGAGAATATTGATCAATGATATCTTTGTAAATCCATTAGTCTGGGGATGGTAGCTCGTTTTGAAGCAGTGTTTTATCTGGGACATTTTCATAGCCTATTTCATTAAATTACTTGTAAATTGAGACCCCCCTGTCACTAATAAGATACTGTGGAGCTCCGTGCCATAGAAAAATATCCTCTACTAGGAATTTGAAAACTTCTTTTACTGTTGCTTCCGAGACTGCCCTTGTCTCTGCATATCTAGTGTAGTAGTCCGTCAGCACAATTATCCATTTCTTCCTGTTTTTCGTAGATAGCAATGGACCAACAAAGTCAATTCCGATTCTTTCGAAAGGAAAGTTGGCTGGGGGAATGGGCTGTAGTAGGCCAGAAGGTACTTGGTTTGAGCCTTTTCTACTTTGGCAAAGGTGACATGTCTTAACGAATTCTGAAAAATCTTTTAGCATGGATGGCCAAAAGTATTTATTCTCAATTCGGTGCATGGTTCTGTCGACAGCCAGATGACCATTCGACATATTGTTGTGATATTCTTTCATAATTTCTCTCTTTTTCTTCTCTGGGATCCCAAGCAACCATGCCTTACCTTCAGGGTTCGGATTTTTCTTAAAGAGGCAACCATTTTATAGTTCTGTGCAATCGTTCGCTTGCTTCCATTAAGATTTTGCTTAACAATTTCGATAAATTTATCTTCTTCGTCTGTTATTTGATTTAAAAATTGTCTCTCATAATCCTCAATCCAAACAGTTTCTGATAAGGGTTCTCTAGATAAGCCATCAGCGTCCAAATGTTTCTTTCCCAATTTATATATTAAGTCGTTTTCTAAATTTAGGCAAATAACAAACATTTTACATACAAGGTTATCCCAAAGTTCGTAAACACTTGCAAAAAATTGAACTACCAATATTATTCGACGTTATGTATAATGTCATTGTCAAATTACAAAACTATTTTAGAGGCGTAATATTCTTTTTAAAATAAAACAATTTCTACTGTCCTTACTGCAATGGAAAAATTAAAGGGAGGGCCTGGCTCATCAGTGGTGAACCCTCCCAGCGGTTTCGCCACTGATGAACCAGGCCCTCCCTTTAATTTTTCCATTGCAGTAAGGACAGTAGAAATTGTTTTATTTTAAAAAGAATATTACGCCTCTAAAATAGTTTTGTAATTTGATAACAGATGGCGCGCTAGTGCATCGTAATATAATGTCATTGTATTATGTATAAAGTAATTGGATTATGTATTTGCCGTAATAATATTATTCGCCACAAGTAGTGCAACATAAAATAAAGTCGGTGGATGAGAGGGTAATACGCTCGATTCCCGACAGTCATGAACCGGGATTGAATCCCGCGTTAAAATTTGTTTAATATATGAATAACCTTCACATATATTATTCACTGTTTCAATTATCATGAACTAGGTTGCTCTTGTTGAGCGGTACCTATTAATGTGATTTTGAACCAGGCCACAAGTAATAGGAAAAGCAATGTTTTAAGAAAAACATGAATTTTTGGGACAACCTTATATTTGGGAGTTATAAAATTCTATTATTTATTTATTAAATATTGGAATCTATCGATAAAAGGTATCATAAATATTTTTGGCAATATGTTTCTTTTTACATATATAATAAAATATTATCTCTACAGGCCTTACTGCAATGATAAAAGTTTTTGAATGAGAGGGCTTGGTTCAACAATGGTGAACTCTCTCAGCGGTTTCACCAAATTAATCTCCAGACCGCTCTACTATTGTATTGGATTGGTTTTGTTATATACCATACACACATTTACTAAAGAAAGCAGCTTGGGAAGCCTTTGGATATAATATTTGTTATTTTTTCATGTGTTAAGCGTATTTACGCAAATTTGGCTTTAAATACCCATTTCTTGGTTTCTCAAGAAGCCTCTGGGACCAAAATTCTTTTTGGTCGCAGTGGTACAGCCTAATCCACTCTGACGAGCGCCAACAGCGCGAAATGCGTTCGTGGATGGCTTTTCTTGATTTATCAAGAAATTGGGTTGGCCAAATATCAGGGAACAGGTTAAATTAATGTTTAGTTGATTTCTGTTCCACCAGATGGCGCGCTGTTTTCTGTAAAGCACATGTGCTCCTGGTCAGGATATGTCTTTTTTATTTTTATAATATTTATTGTATACTGAACAGCCTTTTCCGTCTTCTAGCGAATGTTTGTCAGACGAATTTCACTTTATCAAATATATATATATATCATTAAATATGAATAATTACATTATAACATTAATTAGTAGTACTGGGGATTCCAATATTAATATACCATAATTATTATTATCATCATTTTGTGTTTCCCATTATCAAATTTTATTTTTGAAAAGTTATTTCACCTTAGAGTGATAATATATACATTATAGATGGAAAATTTGCCGGGAGGAAATTGATCCATAGAAGCATAGGGCGCTTCTCCCGTCAAAATAAACGTCAAAACCTGACGCCATCTGTTGACGCTTCTCAGTTTGCCAAAGCTGGTTGATATAGGCTTAGCAAAATACGATGTTTCTTCTTAAGGATTTCTAGTTGTTTTTGTACTCACGTATGTTGTAGTTACGAGGACATCCCTTTAGATAAAAACAAATATATATTTATTCAAGGAACGACTTGTTCCAATACAAATATTGTTAAAACAAGCTAGCGATAAACATAACAGAAAGGTTGAAGGTAGAGAAGTTACGTCATATTAGTGACGTCAGCATCGATGATGATTAGAGTCAAAGTTTGCGTAACACTGGTGTTGTGACTTTGTCACCGACCTGAGGCCGCTAGTTGCAGCGACGGTCAATAGATGGCGTCAGGTTTTGACGTTTGTTTTGACGGGAGAGACGCCCTGTGCTTCTATATATACAATATGTACACAATAATATTGAATATGATGCGTTAGCGCGCCATCTGTTATGAAAACTTTTAACTATTTTTGACTCGTATGATTATTTTTAAAAATAAATCAATTTTCTACTGCCCTTACTGCAATGATAAAATAATGGGAGGACCTTGCTCATCATTGGTGAACCCTTCCAGCGGTTTGAATATTCATTAAAGCATTCTTCGTGAGCTAAAGGACTTCGAGGGGGAATCTAGACGAAGAGACAGGTCGTAATAATTAATTATTTATTATTATTATTTATAAATTACAAGAATGACATCCACGGCGCCAATTTATAATTGTAACGAATAGTATTTGAATAAAAGCATTTAATCGGGTAAAACCCGGGCGTTGCCCGGGTCATTCGGCTAGTAATATATAAATGAGTTAAAAAAAAAAAAAAAATGCATCGGCCGGGAATCGAAACCGGGCCGCCCGCGTGGCAGGCGAGCATTCTACCACTGAGCCACCGATGGTTATAAAAATGGCCATATTTGGGTATTTATTCCATTCACAAAAGCAAACGGTGACGGAATTGATTATTAAGAATTGTTGCTTGATGACTCTGATAACTGTATATATTAATAATTTAAGGAAGGAAAAGCTCCATATTCAGTCAAATATATTTAAATTTAAACGGAGTACCATCAGGATAATACAAAAATAATTAAAAGATTTAAAATAATTTTGAAAAGTGTGATTAGCAATTTAAGTTAGATATGAGCCTATCTTTTAGAAAATTATATAGCTAAAAATAATAGTTTGTGAATATTAAAAAACTCCGACCTTTCATATTAAATCTTACTTTTCCTTATTACTAATAATTGTATATAGTTGCGGAACTACTGGTTTCCTGTGCTGCTCTTTTCCTGTTATTGCACCTTGTACGGAGAATCTGTATAAGACTAATGTCTTAATAAAGGCTGTGTGTGTGTGGATATTAAAAACTCGGGTAAATTGTATTGAAAAATATCAAATAAAGGACTATATGATAATCATGGATTCACAATCTAGCTATTTATTTTTTACAAAGAAATATACAGGTTTCAGTCATAATTATTTTAATTATAATTGAAAAAAATTTTGATTTAAAAAAATCAGCATTTTATTTTATACATATATACACACTCGGGTAAAATATTGCCACGTGGAAAATTAGGGAAGACCAACTTCGGGATGAGACAGCAATTTATTTCAAGCAAGAACAAACTATGAATGATAAACAAAAGATAAAAGGAATGAAGGAAGTTTACAGAGTAGTAAAATATAAACATAAAAAATGATACTCTGTTAATACAAGTGTAAAATAATAAATAATTCGATACAATATACTCAAGTAAATTTCGGGCATTGCCCGGGTCATACCAGGATCACAAAAATAGCGAGAAGTTAAAAAAATAATGTGAGATTTTAAAAAAAGCATCACGCTTCGACTTTCCTGATCACTTTAGGTCTGCTGAGATTTTAGAAATAAAATCCCGCCAAAATAATTCCGGTCAGACGAACACACCACTATCTATATTTAGCTTTCTGCAATCAATCGCTTCTTCAAATAAACACATCTCAATTGCCTTTTTCGCAACAACGAACACTTGTTTTGAGGGAAGAATGGATTCGAAAATTCTTTGGAGACAGCGTTAGTGTCCTAATATATATGTTTTATTAGTTTCGTGTTTTTTTAGAGCTTAACATAGACTTTTATGTGGACAATATTTTATTGCTCAGTTTTCTCGTTTGAAAAATATTATTGAGTTAATATATATATAACATCCACCTTTAAATATTAATAGAAATGAAGAAAAACAAGTTAGCTCTTGCTATATAAACTGTTTACATAGTTATTATAACTATGAAATATTAATGCATAATCATATTTTTTTATATTATCCCATTGTATAATTATACAAGGTCATGTAGACTATATTCATTGATCAAATTTACAATCTTGGTAGGATTGGAATATAGGTTCTGTCTTGAGGTTTCCATCTGAATGTCACCTCCATGTTGTGCCCCTTGGATAGCCAATCAACGACAACAGCTCTTTTTACCCATCATGGAGACTGGACATCACACTGAGAGAGGGGGACAAAGTCTGACTGTCATGTGGTGGATAGCCAATCAACGACAACAGCTCTTTTTACCCATCATGGAGACTGGACATCACACTGAGAGAGGGGGACAAAGTCTGACTGTCATGTGGTAGATAGCCAACCAACAACAGCAGCTCTTTTTACCTATCATGGAGACTGGACATCACACTGAGAGAGGGGGACAAAGTATGACAGTCATGTGGTGGATAGCCAACCAACAACTGCAGCTCTTTTTACCCATCATGGAGACTGGACATCACACTGAGAGAGGGGGACAAAGTCTGATTGTCATGTGGTAGATAGCCAACCAACAACAGCAGCTCTTTTTACCCATCATGGAGACTGGACATCACACTGAGAGAGGGGGACAAAGTCTGACTGTCATGTGGTGGATAGTCAACCAACAACAGCAGCTCTTTTTACCCATCATGGAGACTGGACATCACACTGAGAGAGGGGAAACAAAGTCTGACTGTCATGTGATGGATAGCCAACCAACGACAACAGCTCTTTTTACCCATCATGGAGACTGGACATCACACTGAGAGAGGGGGACAAAGTCTGACTGTCATGTGGTGGATAGCCAACCAACGACAACAGCTCTTTTTACCCATCATGGAGTCTGGACATCACACTGAGAGAGGGGGACAAAGTCCGACTGTCATGTGGTGGATAGCCAACCAACAACAGCAGCTCTTTTTACACATCATGGAGACTGGACATCACACTGAGAGAGGGGGACAAAGTCTGACTGTCATGTGATGGATAGCCAACCAACAACAGCAGCTCTTTTTGCCCATCATGGAGACTGGTCATCACACTGAGAGAGGGGGACAAAGTCTGACTGTCATGTGGTGGATAGCCAACCAACGACAGCAGCTCTTTTTACCCATCATGGAGACTGGACATCACACTGAGAGAGGGGGACAAAGTCTGACTGTCATGTGGTGGATAGCCAACCAACGACAGCAGCTCTTTTACCCATCATGGAGACTGGTCATCACACTGAGAGAGGGGGACAAAGTCTAACTGTCATGTGGTGGATAGCCAACCAACAACAGCAGCTCTTTTTGCCCATCATGGAGACTGGACATCACACTGAGAGAGGGGGACAAAGTCTGACTGTCATGTGGTGGATAGCCAACCAACAACAGCAGCTCTTTTTACCCATCATGGAGACTGGACATCACACTGAGAGAAGGGGACAAAGTCTGACTGTCATGTGATGGATAGCCAATCAACAACAGCAGCTCTTTTTACCCATCATGGAGTCTGGACATCACACTGAGAGAGGGGGACAAAGTCTGACTGTCATGTGATGGAGCCAACCCAACAACAGCACTCTTTTTACCCATCATGGAGACTGGACATCACACTGAGAGAGAGGGGGACAAAGTCTGACTGTCATGTGATGGATAGTCAACCAACGACAGCAGCTCTTTTTACCTATCATGGAGACTGGACATCACACTGAGAGAGGGGGACAAAGTATGACAGTCATGTGGTGGATAACCAACCAACAACAGCAGCTCTTTTACCCATCATGGAGACTGGACATCACACTGAGAGAGGGGGACAAAGTCTGACTGTCATGTGGTGGATAGCCAACCAACGACAGCAGCTCTTTTTACCCATCATGAAGACTGGACATCACACTGAGAGAGGGGGACAAAGTCTGACTGTCATGTGGTGGATAGCCAACCAACGACAACAGCTCTTTTTACCCATCATGGAGCCTGGACATCACACTGAGAGAGGGGGACAAAGTCTGACTGTCATGTGGTGGATAGCCAACCAACAACAGCAGCTCTTTTACCCATCATGGAGACTGGACATCACACTGAGAGAGGGGGACAAAGTCTGACTGTCATGTGGTGGATAGCCAACCAACGACAACAGCTCTTTTTACCCATCATGGAGACTGGACATCACACTGAGAGAGGGGGACAAAGTCTGACTGTCATGTGGTGGATAGCCAACCAACAACAGCAGCTCTTTTACCCATCATGGAGACTGGACATCACACTGAGAGAGGGGGACAAAGTCTGACTGTCATGTGGTGGATAGCCAACCAACAACAGCAGCTCTTTTACCCATCATGGAGACTGGACATCACACTGAGAGAGGGGGACAAAGTCTGACTGTCATGTGGTGGATAACCAACCAAAAACAGCAGCTCTTTTACCCATCATGGAGACTGGACATCACACTGAGAGAGGGGGACAAAGTCTGACTGTCATGTGGTGGATAACCAACCAACAACAGCAGCTCTTTTACCCATCATGGAGACTGGACATCACACTGAGAGAGGGGGACAAAGTCTGACTGTCATGTGGTGGATAGCCAACCAACAACAGCAGCTCTTTTTGTCCATCATGGAGACTGGACATCACACTGAGAGAGGGGGACAAAGTCTGACTGTCATGTGGTGGATAGCCAACCAACAACAACAGCTCCTTTTACCCATCATGGAGTCTGGACATCACACTGAGAGAGGGGGACAAAGTCTGACTGTCATGTGGTGGATAGCCAACCAACAACAGCAGCTCTTTTTGTCCATCATGGAGACTGGACATCACACTGAGAGAGGGGGACAAAGTCTGACTGTCATGTGGTGGATAGCCAACCAACGACAGCAGCTCTTTTTACCCATCATGGAGACTGGACATCACACTGAGAGATGGGGACAAAGTCTGACTGTCATGTGGTGGATAGCCAACCAACAACAGCAGCTCTTTTTACCCATCATGGAGACTGGACATCACACTGAGAGAGGGGGACAAAGTATGACAGTCATGTGGTGGATAACCAACCAACAACAGCAGCTCTTTTACCCATCATGGAGACTGGACATCACACTGAGAGAGGGGGACAAAGTCTGACTGTCATGTGGTGGATAGCCAACCAACGACAGCAGCTCTTTTTACCCATCATGAAGACTGGACATCACACTGAGAGAGGGGGACAAAGTCTGACTGTCATGTGGTGGATAACCAACCAACAACAGCAGCTCTTTTACCCATCATGGAGACTGGACATCACACTGAGAGAGGGGGACAAAGTCTGACTGTCATGTGGTGGATAGCCAACCAACAACAGCAGCTCTTTTTGTCCATCATGGAGACTGGACATCACACTGAGAGAGGGGGACAAAGTCTGACTGTCATGTGGTGGATAGCCAACCAACAACAACAGCTCCTTTTACCCATCATGGAGTCTGGACATCACACTGAGAGAGGGGGACAAAGTCTGACTGTCATGTGGTGGATAGCCAACCAACAACAGCAGCTCTTTTTGTCCATCATGGAGACTGGACATCACACTGAGAGAGGGGGACAAAGTCTGACTGTCATGTGGTGGATAGCCAACCAACGACAGCAGCTCTTTTTACCCATCATGGAGACTGGACATCACACTGAGAGATGGGGACAAAGTCTGACTGTCATGTGGTGGATAGCCAACCAACAACAGCAGCTCTTTTTACCCATCATGGAGACTGGACATCACACTGAGAGAGGGGGACAAAGTCTGACTGTCATGTGGTGGATAGCCAACCAACAACAGCAGCTCTTTTTACCCATCATGGAGACTGGACATCACACTGAGAGAGGGAGACAAAGTCTGACTGTCATGTGATGGATAGCCAACCAACAACAGCAGGTCTTTTCACCCATCATGGAGTTTGGACATCACACTGAGAGAGAAACGCAAAATCTGACTATCATATGACTATTCTATTTACGGTCTAAAATTATTGTATATATATGTATAGACATATGTAAAGGCATACATGCATGACAGCGCAAGTGTCCCTAGGGGACATAGCCCTTTAAATTGAAATAAAATATTATTCTAATAATGTATATGAAGAGACATTGATTCATTTTGAATTGTTTGGTCACAACTTGCTGTATTTAAACATCAATTTAAACATCACCACTAATGCATCACGAGGATGATAAGTTTACAAGGTTAAAATTCCAGAAAAAGATGGGCGAATTGTTTCGTCGAAATATTAGACGTTTGGAATAAATAATATTGTGATCTAATATATGTATTTCATGGACATCACACTGAGAGAGAGAGGGAGACAAAGTCTGACTGTCTTGTGGTGGATAGCCAACCAACAACAGCAACTCTTTTTACCCACCATGGAGACTGGACATCACACTGAGAGAGGGGGACAAAGTCTGACTGTCATGTGGTGGATAGCCATTTTACTAACTAATGGTCACCTACGCCCTCTAGTCTATAAAGAGGGAGCCAAAAGCTTCCCCATAGTGCAATAGGTGCAAAACCGAAGAGGCCACTCCCCAACATATACTAAATTGTATTGGAAAGGACAAAGAATCCCTGTACAGAGAACCAAGAAGAGTTCTTGAACTTCTTTATGAGCACGACCTCCAAGATCTTGTCTAATTTAGACTAATGAAGGGATAAGTAAAAAAAAACTAACCTATAATGTATTATGATTTAATCTTGAAAATGGTTGCTGTTTACTTGGCTTAAAAACTCGGGTCTTTCGTCAGATTCCTTTTAGGAGAGTCACTTCCAATATGAATACCATTTTAAATGTACAGGCTAATAGAGATAACAAATTTGATTCTATATTAGGATATACACAAATAGACAAAACTTAAGGAAGTGAAAACTCTTTAATGTCGCCGTTTATCTATTTTTCTTTAAGGAGACAGAGGCAATTATGTTCATACTTGTTTATCTCGTGTGTCTTCAAGAAAGATCACTGTAATATCTTTCAGAGTTAGTATCTGAATCTCGATTTACATGCTAAAAGGTACAACTTCTTTAAGTTTTGTCCATGAGTGTATTTTCCAGTTATTTTTCACATCAGCCGCACACATTCATACGTTCTTTTGAATTTAGAAATTCGTCAATCATTATTTATTCATCTTTCCCTAACTTACACAGGAGAATTCCATAAGATTCCCGTCAACTCAAGATCTTTTGAAACAACTTTGGAAGAAGCAATATATGTTGAAATCCTGAGATAATCTCAAATGATACGGTTTATAATAATATATTTTGTAATATTTTGATGTTAATCATTTATCACTATCATATTTTTGTTAAATATAGTCATATTAACCAATGATATTTTTAACTACCGACGATACAGTGACTTGCTGTTCTTCTTCTTTGGGAAATAGACTCAGTGGAAGAGTGACAGGAGGTCACTGTGACGTTGTTAGTTAAATAAATAATTGGTTGATATGACTATTTTTAACAAAAATATGATAGTGATAAATGATTAACATCAAAATATTACAAAATCTGTTCATAAACTTTATCATTTGAGACTATCTAAGGATTTCAACATATATTGCTTCTTCCAAAGTTGTTTCTAAAATCTTGAGTTGGATGGAAGTTTGAGGAATGCTTTTGTGTACCCTAGCGAAAGATTAATAAGATAATATTGACGAATTGGTTAATGTAAAACGACCTTTGAAATACTATCCCGCATGTGTTTCTTTTCAACGAAAATTCAAAATTTATTTCAAGGAGAAATAACGATTATTTCTAACCTTTTGGATGAGGTATGAAAGAGTGAATTGTGAAGAGTAATGATAAACGGAAAAATAAAATAGGTTAATGTGACTGTTTTTTCTGAATCAACTTCCAATCAACAAATCAACTTCGGAACTATTTTTGTTAAAGGGATGTTCTTAGTGACTTTTTCTTCCAGTCCAAAGCCATCGCTTTCTTAAGAAGTCTAAGAAACTCTCTTCCGAAGTTATAGAGAATACAGTCCGAATAATATTTTTATTGATTATATATAGATTTTTTAGGCATTGTTAACATAACTATACTATTCTTTAACTATACTTGTTTGAAGTTTATATGTTACTTTTGTAATTATTCTTATTTTTAATTCATAGAAGCAATTTTCTGGCAGACATATCCAATTTTTATCATCATCATTTAAAAAAAATATTATTGTTTTTCTTTTTCTTAGTTATCAAATCATTTGTAATTGTAGTTTCTTTTTGTTTTGTTGTTGTGTTCCTTTTTAAGCAATCTACTTATATATTTGCCTTATTCTGTCTGTTTGTTCAATTTGTATCAATTGTATCAAATCATTTGTAATTGTAGTTTCTTTTTGTTTTGTTGTTGTGTTCCTTTTTAAGCAATCTACTTATATATTTGCCTTATTCTGTCTGTTTGTTTGTCTGTCTGAAGCTCACGGATGGGATTTTTCATAACCATCGGTGGTTCAGTGGTAGAATGCTCGCCTGCCACGCGGGCGGCCCGGGTTCGATTCCCGGCCGATGCATTTTTTTTTTTACAATTTTCAAAACTCATTTATATATTATACAAGAATGACATCCACGGCGCCAATTTATAATTGTAACGAATAGTATTTGAATACAAGCATTTAATCGGGTAAAACCCGGGCGTTGCCCAGGTCATTCGTATATAATAATTGTATAAACGAATGCAAGACAAAATCACCGCGAATGTTTCTTTTTTTTAAGGCAATTTCTTTTTAAGGCAATTATCGTTATTTATCGTTAATTTTTGTTTCGTATTGGAAAAAAAAACGATATGGTGAATTTAAAAAATGATCTTTATTACTATGCAGTTTTCTATTTAGTCAATATACCTAAGTTCATGTTGCAAATGTAATGATCTCTATCGATTTAGTAGGTGAAATGCAAAAAAAAAAAAAAAATCGACATGATGAAATCTTTATGAAAATTCACATTTTTATTTTTATATTTTCAAGACACACACAGTTTGGGGCGGGACGTTTCACAAGAGAGACATCCACGGCGCCCATTTATAATTGTAACGAATAGTATTTTAATTAAAACATTTTAAAAACACACAGTTTGGAACGGGACGTTTCACAAGAGTGACATCCATGGCGCCAATTTATAATTGTAACGAATAGTATTTGAATTAAAACGTTTTTAAAATATATACGCACTCGGGTAAAACCCGGGCGTTGCCCGGGCCATTCGTCTAGTAAAATATATAGAACTAAAGTGTAATATTCAATTCAAGTATATGGAACCAACATTGATTCATTTTTAAAACAAAGCAAAATCATAAGCTTATACAACTTTCACTTTCATACAATACTGTTTACCTAACCTTTTAGTTTCTACCCATCGCTATAACAACCAGAGATTTCATATCTTAATTGATTTTTACTTTTTATTTGTTATAAACAACAAATTGCGATAATAAGCATTTAGAATTTTAAACTCTCTGAATAGGTAAAAATAAATATATAAAGAGAGATAAATCTATAAAAATAGACAACAATTGAGTTGGGCAAACCTTGGAAATCAAATAAACCCGTGCGGCAAAAGACGTTAAAAGCAATTCGACAGTATAACGCTTTTAGCTTTATGGCGTCTAAATTTACGATGGAGAGATTCATTTGGTTTTCAGTTTACTCTTCCTGATCTATAGAGGTATTTATTTGAAATATTAATACGCTGATATATTACATAAAGCTGAGTATAACGCGAAACTTGTATTTTAATATTTTTGAAAAGGACAATAAAGCCTACACGTTGGTAGGTGTTATGGTACATTCTTCGACATGGCTCCGAGTGATAAATATAAACAACAAACTGAAATGTTTTGAAATAATATTTAAAAAATCAAACAAATGCTCTACCGGTTTCTGGAGATGAGTTTCTTTTATCTTTATTAAACGTATTCTTGAGCTTTCAGGCATCTTCTACAGGAGTACAGCGGCGAAGTATGCGATCTACGTATTCTTCGTAGATCACGAAATACGTGGTGTCGCTGGAGACCCACTGGCGATTCTCCACCAAACTCTGCAGCGGTGGCAGAGGCGCCATATTCATTGTACATAGTGTATATAAATATCTTTTTTTTAAATAGTGCAGACTGTGCACTTTGCATGTATTGACAAGATGTCAATAATTTTTTTTAATTGCCAATTGTCTACAGGAGTACATACGAGAAACATAAAGTAGAAACATGTTCTTCAAGTCGTTTAAACGATCTTTATTAGGCCTAAGTAGAAACATATAAACGCCGTTAAGATGCTCTCTGATTTATATACATTTTTTTGGATATCAAGGATATCAATTAATAATCTGTAAAAGGTAAAGCCGCTTATAGACAATGCTATGCCAATATCTTATTAAGATGATGTAGCATTGCTGAATTGTCTGTAAATTAGGCTTTTGTTGATTGAACTAGGGTAGAAAGCATGTCTTGTTAAGATTCATTGTGTTGTGGGTCGGTGTTTTAAAAGAATATAAAAATAAGTGATTATATAAATAAATATTGACAATTATCCCCCAAATGTTTCTTTTGAACGAAAAATCGTAATTTATTTTAAGGAGAAATAACGACTATTTCTATCCTTAGGGATGAAGTATGAAAGGATAAATTGTGAAGAGTAATGGCGAACTGAAAAATAAATACTCTTCACAATTCATCCTTTCATACTTCATCCCTAAGGTTAGAAATAATTATTTGTTTCTTTTGAACGAAAAATCTAAATTTATTTTAAGGAGAAATAACGATTATTTCTAACCTTAGGGATGAAGTATGAAAGGATGAATTGTGAAGTGTAATTATTTTTCAGTTCACCATTACTCTTCACCATTCATCCTTTCATACTTCATCCCTAAAGATATAAATAGTCGTTATTTCTCCTTAAAATAAATTACGATTTTTCGTTCAAAAGAAACATTTGCGGTAAAATTGTCAAATGTCGTTCCTACAACCATAAGCCGTAATATTGTATTATAAATATAGGTATAATTATAAGTATACATATTGAGGATATAAGAACAACCGCACACAGCAGTAAAAAACAAAGCCAGTCTAAAAGTATAAGCAAGGAAGAAGACTGACAGTTGAGGTGGGCCATTCCCATTGGTCAGTTTATTTTCATGCAGCGCCTCTAAGCAGCGCCCACGTCCATGCTTCTCTCTATCACATTGTTATTGATTTTGAATATTGGAATAAAGCTTGAAGATTTTTAAAATATAAATCGGGGGTTAGGTAAATGTTATACCAGAAGGATGGGGCTGTAGATAGCAGAAGTTGGTAAGGATGATACCAAGAGATTGTCTGCAAATTATGTTATTCTATATATTGTAACATGGATGACAAGACCAATATACCAGAGTAAATTTATAATACAATATAATGCGGCTTATGAATGTAGAACGACGTTTAACAATTTTACCGCAACGTCGTATTACATACCAGAGTGAAGTTGGAGAAAGAAGGGTGGACTCCAGCGGCCCCCGCTGCCATGTGGTAAGCGCCAAAAACAGCATTCCTGTGTGGGGAGGACAGAGTCTGGTTACATCTGCGGCGAGGCGAAGACGTGGCGACTTGCCTCCGGGCGTGTGGATGATCCTACAAGGCGGTGCCAAGAGAGACTGACATTGGAGCGGCCTAAAACCGATGTAGTCCAGGCTGGACGCGTATAGTGTGGAACGGAACGTTTCACAAGAGTGACATCCACGGCACCAAGGATTCTTCTGACGGGACTTGGGTGTGTATACTGTATTGTTGTTGTTGTTGTGTCAAATGAAGAGCCTCAGATGTCTCCATGCATCTCTATCACAGCAGCAGCAATGTCCACTATCTTGGGTGTGTAAAGATGCTACTCTGGGTCTATGTCAATAGACGTTTCACTAGAGTGACATCCACGGCGCCAAGGATTCTTCTGACGGGGAGGTTGAAGGCAAGTTCCACTCATTGTATTCCTTTTAAAACATTATTAATATTGATATGATGCATTAGCGCACCATCTGTTATAAAAAAAAGAACAATTTTTGACACGTATGTTTCTTTTTGAAATAAAACAATTTTTTTACTGAACTTGTTGGGAAAAATTTACAGATTCGTAGAATAGAAAGAAGGCTGATAATTACGAAGATACTTTATTACTTAAAGGTATTTGGAGAATTCCCTAAGTGGGCGACCTCTATAAACAATAAGGAAGGACAAGAGATAAAATTATATACACTCTTAGCAGCTCACGCTTATCAGCGGCCTGTCCTATCCAATAACCGTTAGCCAACCAACAATCTAACAAAGCTGGGATATATAGGAAGATATGTAACTTAGCATACACAATATTGCAACAATATGCAAATCAAAAGAGTATTGTATCGTAGAAATATTCCGGAATTGCCACTTTTAACAGAACTTAACTGCAATTATAAAAATAATGGAAGGGCCAGGTTTAGCATATAACACTGAAGAGTCAGGCTCTCCCATTATTTTATCATTGCAGTAAGGGATCAGTAGAAAATTGTTTTATGGGGTCGGTGGAAGGATGGTCTAAACCGTTTGGTTTTCGACCACTACGACCCGGGTTCGATTCCCGTATTGGGCACTTTTTTATGTTAAAAAAAATGCTCCAATGGCCCCCGATTCTTGCAAAAGTTCAACCTTACCAGCGAGTGCAAGTAACCAAAGAAGCTCTGGTACATTTGTAAGTGCAAAGTCGAACTGCTTTTCACATGTGTAGATATGTGGTGTACTTACAGTAAAAGCAGTCGCCTACTTCTACTCACCAAAAGATTTACTTATACTCACCATGATTATCATGGCCTGTACCACGTGTACTAGGGATAAGCCAAAAAAAAAAAAAAATTGTTTTTTTTTTTTCAAAATAAACATACGGTCAAAAATTATTCGAATTTATTATTAATATTTTAGATTATGGATTATCTATAAGCATGGTTCTCTTAGAAATAAATAGATTAAACTCAGAAAATATATAAATATTTAATTAAAAGCTCATGACCTTTCTAACTGAATATAACACTGCGGGTGTGCTGCAATTATGGCGGTTAAAACCGTTAGTTTCTGTCAAAGAAAAAAAAATGTTTGCCATTAAATTTGGCGTTCACTGATTGTGGCACCATTTGTCCAAAACATGTAAAAAATGAAATTAAGAATAATTTATCAGTTTTTTTTTACAACACACAAAGGAGAAAACAAAGTTTTTTGCCGAGACCCAGCAGACTATTATGTTAATAACTTTTTTAACCGAGCGCTTTTTTCTCGATATTTAAATACTTGTCAGAATAAATTGATGCCTTAAACTATTCAGTAAAATGTTTAGCTTTCCAAACTAGCCACTAATGAAATAGCTTTCAGTTCAGACGCATCTTCTTCCTATTTTAATTATCTTTAGAATTTAAATTTTGATATGAAAAAATAAGCATTTTTTCCCTATTTTGAAAATGCTTAGAAACCATGGATAATTTTAATATTCCCTATGTAAAATTACACAACCTCTCGTTCAATGAATTTTTGAACTCATTGAGTTTCTGTTTTTATATCATTCCTAGTACACGTGGTAGAATCTGTTGGAATATTACACAGAGTAACAATGGCTATAGATCGCTGGTTCAAATTCACATAAATAGGTACCGCTCAGCAAGAGCAACCTAGTTCATGATAATTGAACATTGAATAATATGTGAAGGTTGTTCACATATTAAACAAATTTTAACGCGGGATTCAATCCCGGTTCATGACTGTCGGGAATCGAGGGGGTTACCCACTCGTCCACCGACTTTTTATTTGGCTATAGATGAGCTCGTGTTTGAAAAAGAACTTGTATGTATATAATAACTAGCCGAATGACTCGGGCAACGCCTGTGTTTTACCCGACTGTAGATGTTACAACGGTGATCCTTAGGTCGCTGGTTCAAATCCGGCTCGAGGGAGCCGGCGAGCACGTGACTTCCCTGTGCGCGCGCATCCGTGACAGAGGCCGATGAGGAAAGACGGTCGTGACTATATATAGGGATTATCTTTTTTGTTGTTTTCATGTATAAACATATACCAATATTTGTTTTGTATAATTGATATTAATAATAAATAATATGTAAAGTTGAATTGGTAACGGATTCATCCTTCTTACTTTAATTACATAACCCAATCCACGATAACCATGGTGGGTAATTATCGCAAATGCATTACACGTATAGAAATCAGTTTGATTTACAAACACTTATAAGTTAAAATTTTACACAAATTAAATTTCTGACAATGCGTTTCTTTTTAAATATCATCAAATATTACTCTACAGTCCATAGTCCATAGTTCACTAAACACCCCTAAGCTGCCTTCCATAGAAAATGCAGGGTATATAACAAAACCAGTCCAATACAATAGTAGAGCGGTCTAGAGATTAATTTGGCGAAACCGCTGAGAGGGTTCACTACTGATGAGCCAAGCCCCCTCATTCAATAACTCATATCATTGCAGTAAGGTCTGTAGAGATAATATTTGATGATATTTAAAAAGAAACGCATTGCCAGAAATTTAATTTGTGTAAAATTTTAACGATAGATGGCAATAAAATTTAATTTACTAATATATATATTGGTTATGAAAACATATTTTGCGGAAGAGCTTTGCTCGATGCAATACCTTGAAATTATATGTATGCACCTCTACAGACCTATAAGCTTATGTCCATAGTTCACTAAACACCCCTAAGCTGCCTTCAATAGAAAATGCAGGGTATATAACAAAACCAGTCCAATACAATAGTAGAGCGGTCTAGAGATTAATTTGGCGAAACCGCTGAGAGGGTTCACTACTGATGAGCCAAGCCCTCTCATTCAATAACTCATATCATTGCAGTAAGGTCTGTAGAGATAATATTTGATGACATTTAAAAAGAAACGCATTGCCAGAAATTTAATTTGTGTAAAATTTTAACGATAGATGGCAATAAAATTTAAAACACTTATAAGTGTTTATTATTCTTACACATGCATACAAAGCGTTCTATGATTATTCGTTTTATGTACTCCTATATAGAGAAGGGCAGAGATGCCCTAAAGCTTGAGATTACACTATTAAAAAGAAACTCATCTACAGAAAACTGTCGTCTTATTTGATTAACGATAAAGCTATATCTTTTTATTTAAACCGCAAGTTTTTTAAACATAAATATGTATTGGGATATATAAGTCGAATAGCCCAGTATAATATATTGGGTTTTAAAGAATAAAATAATCTAATTTTGATTATAAATATGCTCATTCCTATCTACATATACGGTCAAGATATCCTGCTCATTTATTGATTTTACTTCCTGATCTTCTTATAATCTTTTTCTATTCGCTCACATAACACGCAAACCGCACACATCACATATACCACACTGATACACCTCACGTACACTCAAATACAACACACCACATATATAAGTACACACCAGACATACACGTACACACCCTACACATGCACGCACACATCAGACACATTCATCAAACACCAAGTACGCTACATACACACAGAACACCAACACGCCACCCAAACCACACACTTACACTATACATACGCCCAGATCACATAGCTCTCACATACGTACACATCAGACACATTCACCAGACACCAAGCACGCCACACATACCACACATACATTGTACACACCACATAAGCACACTAACAGGCCACACACACACTCGCTTGAAAATTTACAACCGCCTTTAAAAAGCGGAAAATTGTCGCTGGAAGCAACAAATTTGGTTTGGGCGGATAGCCCATTCAACGCCGAACAAATGCCTGGTAGGCACGGCCAAAAAGCTCACCCCTGTGCGGAGAAATCTGTAAATTTCGATTTGCAGAGCAAACGTTCTATTAAATTAAGAACAGTTGAAAAATATGCATATTCGCCGGCTGGCGGTAAAGATGCAAATTCTGCAACGTCGGCTGACTTTGCGATTAAGTCGCATTTTAACGGCGTTATCGAGGCCCAAAGAAACTGGGAAAATTCATCAGAGGATGTGAATCCTATATCTGAGGACGGCTTCACGGTCGTCCAAGGTAAAAAGAGACGCCGCGGCTCGGCGGAATCGCCTGCAGCAGCCGCACATTCCAGCAACGCCCGACGCCCTGGAACCAATCGCCGTCAACGATCATCGACGGAAAGGGTGCCTCGGGCACAAGAAATCAAGACCACGAGAACACACATCGTGGAGGCCAGGGCGCGGCAGGCGTCTTCTACTGAGGAGCAGTGTCTCTATGTTGAGCACTGCCCTGAACTCGAGCCTTACCATTATCTCAAGGCGATCGATGAAATGGTCGGAGGGACCAGTGACGTCGTCCAGATCGCGAAAGTGAATGGGCACTTGCTGTTGGGACTTTCCAACAAGGCCCTGGCGGACCGCCTGATCAATGAAGGCCTCGAGGTTGAGGGCATGTCCCTCAAGACCTTCCCCTTCTACAGAAGAGCGGCAAGAATAACCATAGGCAACCTCCCCTTCTTTGTGAAGGATGCTTCAGTCATCGACGCCCTTTTGCCTTTTGCCTTATGGGCGGGTAACTTCCATCGTCCCTAAACAGCTAAAAGCTGGTAAATACGTCTACACCGACGGCCGCCGAGAGGCGTTTATTGTTCCGCATGACGGCATGACCATCGAGTCCATCCCTGCCCGCCTCGATATAAGAATAAAAGGCGAGGCCTGGCCTATGTACCTGACCTCCGGGATCAGGTGCTCTAGATGCCGCGGCCAGGGACACAGAAGAGCAATCTGCCCCTTGCTCACTGGGCAGTCCACCGGCCCCAGACGGGCTTCACCACCCTCCACCACCAATGTCTCTCAAGTGACCGCGCCTGAGCTGCCTCGACAGGCATCAGCCACGTCTCCTGCGCCATCGCCTCCAGATCCAGCCATGGAGGTTTCCGGCGCTCTTCCTACGGCCCCAGCCGCGCCTCATCAGCCTGCTGTACCTGGTCAATCGTATGGGCCGACAACACCCACTCCCCATGGGCAAGAGACGACACCAGCCATGGCCACACCTCCGCCTCCACCATCTGTCCGTATGGAGGATGATCCGGAGCCGGACTATTGGACGGACATGGTGGATCCAATAGATGAATTGATGCGAAGTCCTGGTTCGGAGCCCATTCTCCGAACGATCGACGTGTTCGAATTCGTGGACGCGGCCCGAGACCCTGAGGTGAGGGAGTGCGTGGTCGCGGATCTTTCGCCACGGCAGAAAAGGATTGTCGCCCAATTCCTGGATAAGCTCATCGAGCGCACTCGGGACTCGGTTCCCTTGATCCGTAGGGGACTATCTGAGTTCAGGGCCGCCTTGCCTTCCTATGTTCCAGACCCTCCCTGAGGACACCCCCTGTTGACTCCTGACAGAGTCAGGATAATTGTAAATAATTGTAAATCTTTCCCATTGACTCTTTGAGTGTGATCATTGACTGAATGGCCAATAAAGTGTGTTTTCATTGTCATTGTCACACTCGCATCATACACAAATACACATCACATATCCCTCAAACACTCACACTTCACAACCTCACACACGCAAACACAACATCCCACACATACACGTACACACCACACAGAACATCACAAACACCACTCACACATATATACACCATACATAAATATACATCACATACCTCTCACACACGCAAACATTTAAATTACTATATGATAAGGCAAAATAGCCTAGCTGCGAAAGCTTCAGACTTTAGAACCTGATGTCCCTGGTTCGAACACGCTTTTCGCTATCTTTTTATTTTCTCTAATTATTTTTGTGATCTCTTCCTCATTTTGTAAATATTGACTGAGTTGTCAATAAATTTGTTTTAATTGTCAAATTGTCACGCTCACATCACACACCTCACACACTATATCGCCACTTTGTCCAGGTTGGGCTCGGAGAAGCAGTGGAGGACCCACTCATCGCCTGGTCCAGGACCCTCCAGCGCCGTGGTTTCCTTCCATCTTCCCTCATCATCATCTTGTGAATTATTTTTGTATCATATATGTATATATCTTCTTCTTCCTATATGTAATATATTTCTCTCTCTCTCTCTTTGATTGAATCTATGTAACATTGTCTAGAAGACAATAAATATTTTAATTGTCCACACAACTGGCACACGTACTCCACAGTGAGATAGTCACACACCACACCGACACAACAAAGAGACAGTACAACACACAACTGTCACACGTACACACCTCACACACACAAACACAACACACCCCACATACACGTACACACCACACAGAACACCACCCACACATACACACACATATACACACATATATTTAGACGTAGAAAGCAGCACGTCCCAGAGGACGTCGTCGAATCAATTAGGCGATGGCTAAAAATAGCCGTCGTCAAACTCAATTTCCCAGCCTCCCATTCTTACCGAACGGCCTGGCGGACCTGTGGTAAATTGGCGGTTTCTCAGCGGATAATTTCTTAGAACAGGGCCGTTTTATAGGGGTGAGGGTATAAAAATGAAAGGATATTTTACTCGTCAAACTAGACCATAACTGAAACGCCTTCTGACAAATATATATAAAATTTCCCAGCTTTTCTATATATTTAAAAAATACTTTTCAGATATTTTATAAACTAACTTGAGTTCCAATGTAGAAACTTGTAGCATGGCCGCCCTCTAGAATTAAAAGAGAAATTATTTAATGTGAAGGATTTAAAGAAGAAAAGAAAGGAAAGGACATTAAAACTATGCTTGAATTTACAACAAAACAATGAAATAAAAACAAATATACATAGTTTAGTAATTACGATTTTTTTAACCAAGAGAGAAAATCAAAGATATATTTACAGAATTTTCTAAATTTATGAGTCCTTACTATTTATAAACATAAAAAGATCCTTGTATTCAATGTGTTCCGATTTCTCTATCAGTACATATCACAAAATGTATTTAAAAGAACTTATTATAGGATCATGTAGTGGGGTGCAGAGAGAAAAACAATAAGAATTGCACGCAGTCTGTTTGTTCCGACAATTGGTAGTATTGGCAGGTTGCCTCTCTAACCTGCCAATATTTGGCGCCACAACATGGGGCTCAGCGGTGAATGACATGATGTTGTTTAACTAGATACATTCACTGTCGTGAGATACCGACATTTCATTCAATTTACTGAAAACATAAAAAAAAATTATAAAGTTGATATTCTTTTTATTCTATATTTTGAAAATATACAATATAAGACTTATGTTTTATAGGATTTTAAAATATTTTCATAAATTAAGACAAAGGTAAATATTATTGGATTAGGTATACTAGAAAAAGGTGATAGTGGGTAACTGAACTCAGGACGGATATAAAGAAAATAAAAAGTTTTTTTTGTGGTAATTATATATTCATTGTTGGATTGGGGAAGAAGGATATAGGATAAATAAAATTATTATATTATATTTTAGAAGTTTGAATGTATTCATTTAATTTCCAAAAACGATGCCTTAATCCAGGGGTTGGTAAACTGCGGCTCTTTGGATGTGAAGCTGTAGGGTTAAGTAATTCCAATTGCCACACCTAGATGGTGCTGTGTTAAACTTTTCGTGTTATAAAACTTACATTTTTGTAAATGTAAATATTTAATTATTCTTTGTTAAATTATTAATATTTTATTGTAAACAATATGTTATATTTCTTTGTTGTTAAAATACCATTTAACTAAAAATTGTATGATGCACTTGCGCGCCATCTGTTATCAAAATTCGAAACTATTTTAAAGGCGTAAGATTCTTTTTGAAATTAAACAAGGGCAGTAGAAATTGTTTAATTTCAAAAAGAATCTTACGCCTTTAAAATAGTTTCGAATTTTAAAAATTGTATGCCTAAATAAGTCGAGAGACTTTTTGAAATAAAAACAACTTTAGTGGCTAACCGTGTCTGTGGTGATTAATGATCCTACAAAGCTATGGTTCTTTATATAGTTCCATACGTAAATATTATTTATGCGAGTACTATTTATTGTTGGCAAGAACAAATTTTTGTGGCTTTTAAAAACTATGAAATTTTATAAATTGTAATCATTACTCTTTCAATTCAAAAGTTTGCCGACCCCTACCCTAATCGTTTTAAATAATAAAATGAGGTACATCCTATACCACGCTGGTGAAGGCCAACAGTTTTAAACGTGTACGTGGTTGGCTTTTCTCTATTCATCAAGAAAAAGTATTTGGCCAATATATTCTATAATTAAAAAAAAAAAACAATGGTTGCCTGTAAAGTCGGTTTTACGGGCGAAGATTTTACGTGACAACGGTAGAATATTTATTGATATGAATATAATTAAATTGCACAATAGGAACAAGGAATTGAATGAAAATAAGAATTGCACAAATTTTAACTATAGAAATATATTTTGTTTACTAAAACATTGTACATGTAAACTTAAACTTAACTAATTCCTATTTGAGTGATTTTGTTGAGGATAGGACGATGATAGGAGAAATATGAAATGAAAGGAAGTGTTTCTGCTGTAATGTGTCTTGCGAAAGTCAAGTCGATAGTTGTTCCTTTTAACGTAGTTGACTTAGAAACGTTTGATACGCAATCAAGATTATACGTATTTTTCATGAAATTAAGAAACGAGTTGTCAGGCTTTACGTTTTTGTTAAAATCTCCACACAGAAGAATCGGTATACTAGAATCAATGTGCACGAACGGTGGCACGTACTGGCTGTTGTGAATGTACGGACCGAGTCCTTGCCATAGTAACATTCCAATATCCTGCATACTAGCTCCTGGATGAATATATACAGCACCGAGTATAAACTTGAAGCTAGTATTAGCGGCGAAGCAAGTAACTTCAGTCATGCACATGTCACCCTTGGTTTTAATGACACGAGTTACGTCTGTAATCGCAACTTGGAACACTACCGCCGTAGATGTCGATGATAATTTACGATAGATCGCCACTCCACCAGCCGCGTTGGTATCTGAGCTAGGTCGATTATTTTCCCTGGATACGCACTCATAACCCTTGATTGGAGTTGGTTCACAAGTGTCGCGCATCCACGTTTCAGTCAATACTAAATAGTCTGATCGTGGTATCACTGTATCTGTTTCAATGTCCGCGGCATGGGCACTTAAACTTTGACAGTTGATGTTCGTTACAAAATCGTTGTCCAGGAAAGTAGATTGAAATCTCCGTATTGACGATGACCATTTGGTATACCAGGTGGATTGTTCCAGTTGTATTGCTGTTTGGCTTGAAGAAGTAGTCGGTTGTACATCAGTCCGAGAAGATGCTGCTCTACGTTGTCGGAATGCACGTTGCCGTTGAGCGTTAGTTAGGGGAACGCTCGTTCTCTCCGCCACGACAGGAACGCTTGTTCTCTCCACCACAGAACAAGACGTTGAAGCAGGTGACTCTGACGTACCGCTGGTGAGGGCTATGTTAGCAGATTTACGTAGCTTGAACCTGCGTTGCCTCTCCGCAGCCGCTTTTGCAAAGGCTCTTACTTGTTCAGGAGTTCTGGTCAATGCTTTTCGTAGTCTGTACTCACGTTGTCGCTGAGCATTCGTTCTGGCGGTAGAGGTGGTGTGTGGAACAACGAAAGGTACTGCAGACGTTGACGGCACGATATCCTCCGTCTCCATTGAAGTACTGGAAGTTGAAGGCACCGTTTCCATTGTTTTGAGAGTGGTGATTCCTTTTGAACATTTGAAATTGAATGGATGAATTTTTAATTTTAAAGAATCAATTTGAAAATCAAAACACTTATTCAGATCGAAGGTTCAAATTTTTGCTAAATAAATTTGAAATTAAATAAAATTTGTAATTGTAAATGATGAAGTTGAAAATTAAAACATTTACTTATATTAGATGTTAAAATTCTTGCTCAACAGTTTAAATAAAGTTTTCTTATATCTGCCACTTTTTCTTAATATTTGTAATTTTAAAGAATCAATTCGAAAATCAAAACATTTATTCAGATCGAAGGTTCAAATTTTTGCTAAATAAATTTGAAACTATTTAAAATTTGTAAAATAATAATTAATTAATTAATTAATTTTAAACTAATAATTTACTTAACACTATCAACATTTATCAATAGTATGACATAACCTATAAACTCAGTTTCTCAACTTTTGTGTCAATCTAACAATTAATCAATCAATCATAGTTTACGATAATGAAATATCAGTGTACAATTATTTACCTTTATTGTTGTAGTTGTTGTAAATGACGAATCTAAGCACTCCACATTTTCACTACAGACACAGCTGACGATACTTTAACCACACGTGTGAACTTGTATTATGACGCTTTCTTGTTTTTCCAACGCCAAGAACGTTCGAGAAAGACAAAGACAGAGACAAGCATGCGCCGATTCAATGCGCCTAATTCTCTAGCGCTGCGCGCGCAGCACTCTCGTTCGATGACTCATCGTAACGTTACCGGGCGTTACACTTTTTCATAAGTGACTCCCAGCCGCAACCTAATTTAAGACGTTGTCACGTCAAAACATTTTTGGCATGGATATAGGTAAAAATATATGAAATATAAAAAGATGGATTGAATAATGTATTTATAGCAATATATCAAAGAACCACCCTTGTACTACATCTGTGAAGAGACTAACTGAAGACAGAAATCGAGACAACAATGTCTAACTATCAGTAGGTGGCAATAGATCAATCAATTTGAAAGAATCTGATGAAGAGAACACCAGAGCTGACTTAACATAATAAAATAGTAAAGATAATTAATTAATTATTCTGATTTCTCTCCCCACGCAGTTTGATAAACTTTCCTATAACTCTTTATCTTAATCTCCATTAAAGTTAGTTTGTATGTTTATCCCGTATCGAAGGACTTATAAGTCTGAAAGTTCGAGAAATACAAAATTTACATGAAACTTACCTCTAAATGCCCATGTAGGGCGAAGTACGGTATCGTGAGTCCCGAGCCGCTACGATAACCGTGAACAGGGAACTCTGAAATGTGGCTGACTAACGGGGCAATGGCACCCCTCCTTTCCATGGAAAAACTTTGGACAAGACACCACCATTATACAGAAAAGCCGCTACGGTAACCGTGAAAAGGGAACTCTGAAATGTGGCTGACTAACGGGGTAATGGCACCCCTCCTTTCCATGGAAAAACTTTGGACAAGACACCACCATTATACAGAAAAGCCGCTACGGTAACCGTGAAAAGGGAACTCTGAAATGTGGCTGACTAACGGGGCAATGGCACCCCTCCTTTCCATGGAACAACTTTGGACAAGACACCACCATTATACAGAAAAGCCGCTACGGTAACCGTGAAAAGGGAACTCTGAAATGTGGCTGACTAACGGGGCAATGGCACCCTTCCTTTCCATGGAACAACTTTGGACAAGACACCACCATTATACAGAAAAGCCGCTACGGTAACCGTGAACAGGGAACTCTGAAATGTGGCTGACTAACGGGGCAATGGCACCCCCCTTTCCATGGAGCAACTTTGGACAAGACACCACCATTATACACAAAAGCCGCTACAGTAACCGTGAAAAGGGAATTCTGAAATGTGGCTGACTAACGGGGCAATGGCACCCCCCCCCCCCCTTTTCATGGAACAACTTTGGACAAGACACCACCATTATACAGAAAAGCCGCTACGGTAACCGTGAAGGCCTACAGGGAACTCTGAAATGTGGTTGACTAACGGGGCAATGGCACCCCTCTTTTCATGGAACAACTTTGGACAAGACACCGCCATTATACAGAAAATCCGCTACGGTAACCGTGAACAGGGAACTCTGAAATGTGGCTGACTAACGGGGCAATGACACCCGCCTTTCCATTGGACAAGACACCGCCATTATACAGAAAAGCTGCTACGGTAACCGTGAATAGGGAACTCTGAAATGTGACTGACTAACGAGGGAATGGCACCCCCCTTTCCATGGAGTGGACAAGACACCACCACCCCTGGATACTTTATTGATTCATTAAATTAATGTATATATTAAAAATGGAACTAAAAAGAGTAAACAATACATGTAGAGAAAGTCGTATTTCCAATACCACTAGTTCCTCAAAGTGAAATGATCAGGGAGGCGAAGAACATGAACAGATAATGGCTGGAAGAAAGAGATGAGTTGTGGAGAAATCTAAAAAGGAATTGAGGCTTAGTTATATCACCAGGAATTATTTTAAAATAAAATATCGTATGATTTATTTATAAACAAGGTTTGAAAACTTTACTGTCTATTAATTTCAACAGTTCTGTTTATAATTATGAAATTTCTTATCAAATAACGAAAATTCTAAAATGTACTCAGAAAATATTGTCATTTATTTATTTATTTACCAGTTGCAAACAAGACACGCTATATCCGATCTGGATAATTGCGCGTGAAACTATTTACAATAATTGTAGTAGAGTAGGTAACAGAATTGTCACAAGAAAATAAACAACTAAGAAAAAGAGCATTGAATAAACATATCCATTAAACAGATAAGCAACAACATGTTTATAAAACTATTTATTGAATTGTTTCTCCTTGTGAGCAAAGCTAATCTTAAAAATAAAAAGAGAAGCATGAAACACTGAAAGTATTTTTATCAGCAATTTTTCTTTTATTAGATAAAATAACTTTCTATTGTTACTTCTGTGTGTATGCGATGAAAAATATTAAAAGTGCCTAGATTATCAGTTATGGACTCTCCCTACGGCTGAGAATTTTATTTATATAAAGAATAAATAGCGCTAAATATAGTTCCAAATTTTACGTATAGATGGCGTTCTTTTTCATTATATTTATAAAATAAAAAGTCTCCTTTCTTTCTATGGTACGTAGCCCATAAATACTTCATGTCAGTTAATATTTTACATTACAGATATAAGATGTAATGTAGTTGCACACATATACATCTCATTTTAACATTATATTCATCGAAGTGAGTGAGCTAGTTGCATACCTGCGCCATTTTACTGATGGCCTCAGTAATAAAGGAAAGGGCAGAGCGGGTAATTCACTTTAAAGCCAGCCATGGTAGTAAAGAACACTTAATGACCGGCCGAAGCTTATAAAACTGGAAGCCGGCGTTTTAATTTGAGGGAACTGCTCGAGGAAGAAACTCCCTGCTGCCCAAAATGTCCAATATATCTTAAGAATGATTATTGGACACTTTGAGGAGTTTCTTTTTACCGATTATTATGCTATTTAGGGGGGATTATTAGGGATATCTATTTAAGGCTTAATCGTTTAAGTATCTATTCCACGGTAGTGTTTTGAAGATGTCTAAAATTTATTTAATTCTTTAACTATTTCATCGTTATGTTATTATGAAAGGTTTTGTCTTTGAACTTCCAAGTCGTAAAAGTTATATTTTATTTATTTATAAATTTAACCACTTCAGCATTTCTCACATAATTTGGGATATTTGATGATCCGGACAGTTAAGGTGTTTTAGTTCACTCATAACATCAGCATCAGGTGACTGTTTAAGATTCGATCTTTGAAGTTCCAGGCAGTGGGATACTTTGAGGAGTTTCTTTTCACCGATGAATATGCTATTATTGGGGATTATTAGGGATATATCTATTATATGTTTGATCGTTTAAGTATTGTTTAATTTAGTAAGAATATTTATGTTTATATAAAGGTTTAATATAATTTTTCTATGATTGTGTAAATATTCATTGAATTTATCATCATCACCTTTTTTGTTTCTAAAAATGTTATATGAAAAATAAAATAAGAAATTAAGGGAAGTGGTTGCCCTCATGTTTACTGATCCAATGTTTTAATAATCTAAGGTTTATGTTGTAATTAAATTATACACGTATCTATTCCAGGGTAGTGTTTTGAAGATGTCTAAAATTTATTTATATATTTAAATATTTCATCGGTATGTTATTATTAAAAGTTTTGTCTTTGAACTTCCGAGTCGTAAAGTTGTATTTCATTTATTAATTTAGCTATTTCAGCATCATGTGATTGTGGGATATTTGGTGTTTCTGACAGTGAAGGTGTTTTAATTCATTCTCATAGCTTTAATCTCTTCAGCATCGGTTGACTGTTTAAGATTCGATCTTTGAAGTTACAGGCAGTGAAAATTCCTTTAATTAATTTATCTCTTTAACCTCTTTAGCATCATGTAACTGTTAGGATTTGATATTTGAAATTCCGGGCAGTGAAAAGTCCTCTAATTTATTCATAACTTCAACCACTTCAGCATTTTTGACTGTTTAAGATTTGATTTTTGAAGTTCCGGGTAGTGAAAATTCTTTTGATTTAGTCATAACTTTAATACTTTAGCATCATGTGACTGTTTTAGATTTAATTTTTGAAATTCCGGGGAATGAAAGTTTCTCTGATTTATTCATAACTTTAACCACTTCAGCATAATGTGACTGTTAAGATTTGATTTTTGAAGTACCGGAAAGTGTAAAGTTCTCTTATTTAGTAATAACTTTAACCATTTCAGCATATTGTCGCCTGTAAGACCTCCAAATGACTACAACCTCCGTCAATAGATGGCGCTTTTGCCTGTTTCGCTTCTCTAACTAATGTGGGAATCGCCGACTGCTGTGGTCTTGTTTCCTGGAGAAAATGATTGTAAATACACTTTTATGTTGGACCCAGGATGTAACATAATGTAAATACCCATTGTTTAGCAACGGGAGCCCGGGCAGGTGATCCACGGCGGAAGAAGCGCATCGTCGCAGAAGAACCGGAGGGGTCACACGCGACAATATAGTGACTGTCTCTGGTCGAATGGGTGAAAATGCTTTTGGATCTTTGCTTACCTCTGAAACGACTAATTCCGACGGTAAATGGTCACATTTTTATTTACATATAATACATTTGCGCGCCATCTGTATTTTGATATGTTAACTTTTTTATACTCCGCTCACTGTAATGATAAAATATTGGAAAAGCCTGACTTATCAATGGTGAACCCTCCAAGCAGTTTGGACAGTTTAATCCACCATACTGCTCTAATATTGTATTGGACTGTTTGACCCATATATTTGGAACTTTAAAAATAAAGAAAGCCTATCCTGACCAGGAGCACATGTGTTTTACAGAAGGCAGAGCGCCATCTGGTGGAACAGAAAACAACTAAACATTGATTTAGCCAGTTCCCTGATATTTGGCCAACCTAATTTCTTGATAAATCAAGAAATTGGGTCGGCCAAATATCAGGGAACAGGCTAAATCAATGTTTAGTTGATTTCTGTTCCACTAGATAGCGCTCTGCCTTCTGTAAAGCACATGTGCTCCTGGTCAGGATAGGCTTTATTTATTTTTAATATCCACACCTGACCCACTTATTTATTTATTTTTCTATTGTTTTTTTTCATTTGGGTCTTTAATCAAATTATGGACATAGGCTTTGAGAATAGTAGAGATACATATAAATAAAGAAAAATACATCTCTTTATCGTGAAACTTGTATTTTTCTTGATTTATTCACTTTATCCCAGTACAATTTCACATTTGTACTATTTTTCATTCCAATTTACCCAGACTAATCTATTAGCTGGATTATCTTTATATATTTTTTCCAGTATATAAATTACACATTACCATTAAGGATATAGTCTCAATTTTTGTACATAGATATTCTTTCCTTTTCTTCTTTTCTTTTTTTCTGAGCGAGGATTCAATTTCTTCCCCTGCTTCTTATTTCTTTTTAGATTCATTTCTAACAGGAGAATCATCTGTATAAGACGGAATGTCTTAATAAAGGCTTGTGTGTGTGTGTGTGTATTACGGTTAAGGTACTATTACTTTTTTCCTGCATGTATTCTACATTTCTGTTTGGATAATCTGTATAAGACTAAAAGGTCTTAATAAAGCTTTTTGTTGTTATTTTTCATATAAATACATGTTTCAAATATTGATGTTTACACTGTTGACTTAGGCCTTCCAAACATTTTTATCATTAATGTTCTTACTATTGATAAAAATATTGTTTTTTTTAATGAAAAAGAAACATTCACGTGAATATATATTCTATATTTCTAAATAATTTTATTTATCTCTTTGAAGTAACCTAGTGAGGGAGAAGTCCGACCACCCCAGTTTCCCCTGAATCCTTGGAATATTTGACCATATTCTGGTCCAAGGTGACTAACATGGCAACGGCATCCATTTTCCAATGTAGAGCAAGTAACCTAGTGCCATGAGTGTTCGTCATTTCCAACGTTTTTTTGATTGTGATCATAAAGTAGTAAAGTAAATATGTATAGACAAATGTAGAAGCATACATGTATGACAGCGCAGGTATTCCTATGGGGACATAAGGCTTTAAATTGAAATAAATAAAATAAAAATATAAAATAGTAAAGTAAGCAGGAACTACAAGGAAACCTTGTGGATCTCACGTGTATCTACATTCTAGTACTTCTTCCAAATTTACATAAATTTATAAATTTTAATAGACGTCAATGTTCTTAGTGTGTAAATGTTGAAACAGATAGAATCAATATTCAAATTCTTTAATGGAATCCGCTGCCTCTATATCTTGTAAAAACCAAAGACAATCGTTCTACAAATCCTCGTATGATTCTATATCTATATAGAGTAGTGAGTTAAATAAAGCATCATAACCAAATTTGTATATGTGACGTAAAAGAAATAAGATATAGAAGATTCTTATATGTCAACCTCTCTCTTCAGCTCTGGATGATGAATTACTGATTACAGTGCACTCCGCTTATAACAAAGTCGGTTATAGCGAAATTCCGCATATAGCGAATGAAATTGTCTGCACCAAAGAAAAGAAGGGCTTAAACCATTAAAAGAACTCTGGATATTGCGAAGTCGGATATAAAGAATTTTCGCTTATAACGAAGTGATTTGCATGTATAAATTTTTATTTTATCCGTTTATAACGAAGTTTTCTCATTTACCATTATAATTGACTAATATATTATGCATAATATATATCAAATTACAACGTGTGAATGACACAAATTTAATGATACACAACAAATAAGTTAATAATATACAATTTTAAAATATGCAAACATATTATAAGTATTTTTTTTACATTATTTAAACAAAATTAGAGATGGATTTCGATTCTTATGCTGACGCTGACAATGACGTCGTTACAAATGCCATGTTATCCGATGTAGAAATTGTCGAGAGCATTCTTCAAGCAAAAGAAGAAGAAGAAACGGACCAAGTTGATGAAGAAGTAGACCCAATTGTCCACATTCCGCATCCAAAAGAGGTCTTGGAGAGCATTCAAACTCTGCGATTGTTTCTTCAATGTCAGGATGAGTCCAAGTCTCTTCATAGGCATCTGTCAGACTTGGACAACATCGAAAAGAGTGTTCAGCACTTGTTACTGACTTCTAAATGTCAAAAGAAAATCACAAACTACTTCTCCAAAAACACCTGATGAGGTTGTTATTGATCTTTGTGTTGCTCTTTTGAGTTGAATAGTAAATAAAATGATTGGTACAAAACATTTTTTTTCCAACTGCGGATATAACAAACTTCGGATATAACAAAGTGATTGTCATGGATAATGCGACTTCGTTATAAGCGGAGTACACTGTATTAGATACTTTAAGTTTTACACAGAAGCTGGGCGCATGAGAAAGAATGCAGGGCAAAGGATACTGGAGGATGACCTTATCTGTAAATAGGTAACTGAATGTGAGACAAACTTTATTTTGTTGTAAATGTTTCCTCTTCCCTCTCCTCTTGTTGATGTGTAAATACGGCGAATCCTATGGGGCGGAATGCCCTAAATAAAGGCTTTTGTTGTTGTTGTTGATATAGAAGATTCTTCTCAGTAAGATATGTAGCGATTTAATAAAATGAAAGAAGACAGGTTTCTTTAATCATTTAACGACGCAAGCTTTCGGGTAAAAACCCTTCAACAGGCAAGCTAAAGTATAAATACGACACTATGAACGTAGATACTAATGGCTGAAGTGAATATATATACACATATTATTTACATATCTATAGCAAAGTAACATGTAAATGAGTAATTTGACGGTTTGTAAAATAATAATCATAGAGGATAAATTTTCAAAGAGATGCAAATTCATAGCTGGAGGCAGGAAATATTAGTGAAGTATATGATATGGCTGATATGGAGTTAAAGTATATAAATGAGAAAATTATATAAAGGTCAGGAGAAAAATATAATATAATATAATAAATATAATAAAATATAATAATAAAATAAATAAATAGAAAAAAATTATAAATCTCGATTTATCTCTGTAAATAGTAAAGAAAAATAAATCAACTAATTAAATCAATCCCGTTAAATCCACCAATAACACAACAATCCTCGATATTTACCCAGAATTCCTTCTTTTAATACGAGTGTAGAGGAAAAAGTACAAATTTGCATAATCCCCTCACCCACTAAGTTGCCAATAATTAAATAAAGGTCAAAAGAGGACAAATATAACCCACACTCAAGCTAATTGGAGTGAAATCCGTCAACTAGTCTCTAATTAAACAGGAAATTAGGGATAAGCCGGGATATTTTTAGGACCAGCCGCTATGCAAATTTCTCGATTTTTTTCTTCTTTCTTGCACTCTTTGGACGTGGGTGGGCCTCTAAGTAGCTTCTATACATCGCTGTACTCCTTATATACGCAACCTCTGTTGTATATTCAATTTTACTTTAAAATTTATCAAACCTATGTTGAAAAATATCTTTTCATTTGAACGAAATTTCAGCCCTCTTACCCCTTTTTTTGAATAGGAATATGATAGCGATATAATGGCATATCTATTATTATATATACATGTGCTAAAATTTTAATAAAACATACATTTCCCCTCAGCTATGCATCATTTAAATAAATGTTATTTATTTGAAAAACACGATATCTAAATTTAATAACGACTCGTTTCTTTGTGCTTCTATAAAACTGGGCAAACTTTCAAATAAAAAAGGATTTTTTTCACGGCTCTATAAATTAATGATCAATTATGATTATAATCAATCGATTAATGATCGCTAAGATATTAGGATAAGAAGGAAATATTTATATTTATGGGGCTGCTAACCAGAATGGATGATTTTTGAGCCCCGAAAAGACCACGTGGGATAATTGAGATAAGAAGTTTCCTTTAATGTATGTAATATACCTTGTAATATAAAAGAAGAAAAAAACGGAGAGATTGTTTGCCCGTCGCGCTGAGCTGAGTGACTTCACGAGACACGTCAACAAGAGTTGTTGTTACCTTTTTTATTTCAAATAATAAAGTTAAATTAATCCTTTTATATCTTTAATTTAGTAGAAAATAAAGAAGAATATAACGATGTAAATATTGTATTAACTTTCGAACTACTCAACTCTAGCAGAACTTTGAATTGACGTCTATTGATATTTCCACGTAGAAAATTAGGGAAGACAAAAACTTCAGGAGGAGACAACAATTTATTTCAGGCAAGGACAAACTATGAAATAAATTGTTGTCTCCTCCCAAAGTTTTTGTCTTCCCTAATTTTCCACGTGGCAATATTGTAAAATGGAGGACAAGCTATTCCAAAGGCCAAGACTCCAGAGTAAAGTTGGGAAAAGATGGGTGGATATTAGCTGCTCCGGCTGACATGTGTTAGAGGAACAAGCGTCAAAAACAGCATTTCTGTGTGAGGGAGTACAGAGTCTGATCACATCTGCTGCGAATGGAATACGCAGTAAACATTTTTAGATCCCTGATCGTAGCGGTCAAAAACTAACAGTTTAAATCACTCGTCCACTAACCTTTCAAAAAATGTCATTAAATCAATAGTGTAGTTTTATAAAAATAAATGTATCTATACTTGATGTATGTTGTAACAACACACTGTCTCCGATGATATGTTTCTTGTTTTTTTTTTTCAAACGATCTCTAGAGCTTTCAGGTATCGCAAACCCTTATATAGGACTATACAACGAAATGAATCCTAATCTTTAACTACTATTGATATATTATATATTAAAACGATATGTCAATCGAAATAAGTGCAAAAAGTGTCTTTATTCAATAAAAATGCCAAATTTTCAAGTGTTAGCTCATCATCAGGCCAATTGTTTCGCAAATTCCTACAATATATATAGAGGTATAAATCTCTATTCATGATAAAATTGTGAAAAATTATTAAAATTACAAATATATTCTCACAATGAGTATCTTTTTTATTAAAAAAAAAACGCTAGCTTTCAAGCGTTAATCGCTCTTCAACGGGCTTACAATAATATCGACTTGATCCCACCAGACATATTTACAAAAAACAAACGCGCGCAGCGTGTATATTTATTGTAAGCCCGTTGAAGAGCGATTAACGCTTGAAAGATAGCGTTTTTCAAATAAAAAAGATACTCATTGTGAGAATATATTTGTAATCATAATATATATAGAGGCGTTAAAAATAAAAAAGGCATATCCTGACAAGGAGCACATGTGCTTTACAGATGGCAGAGCGCCATCTGGTTTAACAGAAATCAACTAAACATTGATTTAGCCTGTTCCCTGATATTTGGTCAACCCAATTTCTTGATAAATCAAGAAAAGCCATCCACGAACGCGTTTCGCGCTGTTGGCTCTCATCAGCGTGAAGTAAGCTGTACCGGGTATAGAAAACCCTTCTTTAGGAGTATAGAACGAAATGAATCCTAATCTTTAACTACAATTCATATATTGAACCCTTCAATGCTGCGTATATAAGCCGAATCGTCCAATACAGTATTAGAGCTCTGAGAAGCGGTCTAGTGGATTAAATTGGCGAAACCGCTGGGAGGGTTCACCACTGATGAGCCAAGCCCTCCCAATATATTTTTTCATCGCAGTAAGGACAGTAGAAGTTTGTATTATGTATAAAAGAAACATTCGTGCCTTTAAATCCTTTCATTTTATATGTATAGATGGAGCGTTATTGCTTTGTGTTAATATTGAATATTACATATCTTTAAAAGGAATAAGGAAACTATATATATTTGTTGTATATGCAAATAGAGGAGCTTCATACTAATTCTCCATACGAACAACATCGCAGACGACAAGCTAATAAAGTCAAAGAAAGTGTAAAATATAAACTCGGTCCAACTGAATTGTGTCCCTTCCTTGAGAATCATCACGATCTCCCAAGCTTTCGGGTATCCCAAACCTTTTTACAGGAGTATACAACGAAATGAATCATAATATTTAACTACTATTTATATCTTGTATATTATTTGCATATCTTTAAAAGGAATAAGGAAACTATATATACTTGTTATGAAAAAGGCATCTCCTTATCGTGCAACTGAAAGTTGCTGATGGCTTGCGCCATCTATCGGAATAAATATCAACTATTCTCGTTGATTTTTAATTATACCAGAATTGGCCAATTACCCATTCTTGATTAATCAAGAAAAGCTAACCACGGACGCGTTTCAGGCTAAATACTTGTTGTATATGCAAATAGAGAAACTTCATACATATTATCCATAAGAAAAACAACGCAGACGACAAGCTAATAAAGTCAAAGAAAGTGTAAAATATAAACCCGGTCCAACTGAATTGTGTCCCTTCCTTGAGAATCATCCAGAATAAATAGATTGAAAAACGAATAAAATATTTTCCTTTTTGGTAAAATATATATAACAAAACAAAACGTATAAAAATGCTAGAAATGGAATTTTTTTTTTGATAAAAGAATGTCGTGTTTTTCTGTTCTTTTTGTTTGCTCACCTTGACGTGTTTATTTATTATTTTACGTTGGTATGGGTGTGTGTGTGTGTTACACAAAATTATCGCTTTTTTTACATTAATTATATTACGTCTACTAATTAATAATAAAACATCTCTCATGATTCTGTAGCTGCTGATGATTTGCTCCATCAATCGGAATAAATATGAACTAATTGTTGAATTTTCAAATTTATTAATATTTTTTGTATTAATTAATATTTATTCCCTTTGTGCAATGATAAATTAATGGAAGGGCTTATGTTATAGCCTCAATGGCAGGTAGGATCTAAGAGAGACAAGCAGGTGACACAAGATGATAGTTCTTTATTTGGTCTGACTTATATACACACTAGCCGAATGACCCCCGGGCAACGCCCTGTTTTACCCGACTGTAGATGTTACAACGGTGATCCTTAGGTCGCTGGTTCAAATCCGGATCGAGGGAGCCGGCGAGCACGTGACCTCCCTGTGCGCGCGCATCCGTGACAGAGGCCGATGAGGAAAGACGGTCGTGACTATATATAGGGATGTATGATGATGATAAATAAACAACAAGTCAATGAAAACAATACTCTGTTGTCAATACACAATAACCTGGCTTATCAGTGCTGAATCCTCTCAGAGATTTCGCTAGTTTAATATATGATTAGTATTATTAAGAAAAAGGCATCTCCTTATCGTGCAACTGAAAGTTGCTGATGGCTGGCGCCATCTATCGGAATAAATATCAACTATTCTCGTTGATTTTTTAATTATTCCAGAATTGGCCAAATACCCATTCTTGATTAATCAAGAATGGGTATTTGGCCAATTCTGGAATAATTAAAAAATCAACGAGAATAGTTGATATTTATTCCGATAGATGGCGCCAGCCATCAGCACTTTCAGTTGCACATAAGGAGATGCCTTTTTCTTAATTTATGCACCTTATCCCAGTACAATGTTACATTTGTACTATTTTTTCACATTGTGTAGCGTCCTCACGCAATTCTGGCCTTAACTACCCGTTTCATGATTTTTCAGGATGCCTTAATGACCAATTTTTTGGTCGCTGAGGTACAGCTTGCACCACGCTGATGAGGGCCAACAGCCCGAAACGCGTCCGTGGTTAGCTTTTCTTGATTAATCAAGAATGGGTATTTGGCCAATTCTGGAATAATTAAATAATCAACGAGAATAGTTGATATTTATTCCGATAGATGGCGCCAGCCATCAGCAACTTTCAGTTGCACGATAAGGAGATGCCTTTTTCTTAATTTATGCACCTTATCCCAGTACAATGTTACATTTGTACTATTTTTTCAGAATAGTATTATGTATTATACATTGGTTAAATTAGGAAAAATATCCACCTATATATACCATCTACAGCATCAATAAAAGAAACACGTTGTCATAAACTTTGATTCCTTCTTCAAGATGATGTCTGGTGATTCTTTCCCTTGTAATTTGATTCTTTAGGATCAGACATACTTTAACCACGTTTTAAAAGTTAAAAGAGAAAACGAAAATATAACGTGGTGAGTTTCTTTTTATTGAAAATACAAGCTTTCAAGCAAAACGCTTTTCTTCAGGCAATCCAAGAAAATGTGCGGAGATAGTGTGTTGATACGTGCTTATTCGTGGCAATTCCGCTTCAATATTCAAATCTTACTTAGTTGGGTGTATATACCTCTCCGCACATTTTCTTGGATTACCTGAAGAAAAGCGTTTTGCTTGAAAGCTTGTATTTTCAATAAAAAGAAACTCACCACGTTATATTTTCGTTTTCTCTTGTAATTTGATTCTTTATTAATTTTTCTACTCTCAACAAAAAGAGTTTATAAATTGACCAATCAAAATTGAACTGAAGGTTGACAATTCTGTGATGAGAATACACGAGGATGTGTTAGAAAACAATTGGTGATGTGTCCAAACCAAACAATTGATCGTTAAATCAAACAATAGATTCGTTATTAGCAGGTGTGGCCGTGGGAGCTTGTTTGGAGGGTTTCCGAACGCTTGATTGACCTCCAACTTATGCGACAAAACTGCCGGAAACTTCCACATCAAAGATAATCAAAACATGCACAGTTAAATCTGTCTATAGCGCTCCTCTAAATAGCGCCTTCCTCTCTATAGCCCCGGTCCGAAGACCTATCACTGGCCCACCGCTACTGGTCCTGTAGGCGGATCAGGCCTGTCATCCTGGAGGTCTTCACCATCATCCAGCGGCCCCCTGACCTGCAGGGATGGATCTTCGGGCTTGACCTGGAGGACGACGCCCTGGCCATCCTGGCGTCTGCCAAGACCCGTATCTACAGGCACTTCCTGGGCCTGGAGATACGGGGCGTCCAAGAAGACCCTCTCATCGTCTGGAGGAAAACTCTAGCAAGATGGTGGAGCCTTCCTCAATCATAATTTCACTGTATTATTCTCATTATTTTTCATCCATAATTGACTAGTAGTCAATAAAGTTTGTTTAACCGTCTCTATAGCGCCCGATTTTAAACATTAAAATGTAAACATTTTACATTAAAAGTGACCTGTCTATAGCGCCCCCTATAAATAGCGCATTCCTCTCTATAGCGCCCGATTTTAAACATTAAAATGTACACATTTTACATTAAAAGTGACCTGTCTATAGCGACCTTTCTTTATAGCACCCTATTTTGGTGAGTCCCAAGAGGGGGCGCTATAGACAGGTTTGACTGTATTTGTTTTTAAATGTCTTTTGCCATAGGGAATTCTCTATTTTTATGTTCATTTTGATACACTTCTAAGATGTAGCGGCAAAAACACTTATAAAACATTTTGAAATACAAATTTTAGATATTTGTTCTGCAATCATTAATCGAGAGCATTTAGTCATGTTAAGAATTTACCTAGAGTATTACCTGGACCAGAGAATTAGTGTTGTGTGTGATATAAATAATTCAATAAAATAATATATTACTTTCCTATTAGAATGAAAAAAAAAGTGTTGCATGTGTAGTATGAATCATTAAATTAAATAAATAAAAAGTCGGTGGATGAGAGGGTAACACGCTCGATTCCCGACAGTCATGAACCGGGATTGAATCCCGCGTTAAAATTTGTTTAATATGTGAATAACCTTCACATATTATTCACTGTTTCAATTATCATGAACTAGGTTGCTCTTGCTGAGCGGTACCTATCAATGTGATTTTGAACCAATTAAATTAAATAATATATTATTTTTCTATCAATGTGAAAACATCACGTTTCTAAGGATACGTTTCATTTTAGAGAATTAAATTCGGATCTCCAGTTTTCGAGCGTGAAAGCCATACTACAGGATAAAATACGATACATTAAGATATATGTATAAAAGAAACATTCGTGCTTTTAAATCCTTCCATTTTATATGTATAGATGGCGCGTTATTGCTTTGTGTTAAGACACAATGTATTGTAATTTATCCTGTATAGTAGGTTTTTCATGCCCGGAATCTATAGATATGAAATAAAAAAAACTTATCCTTGGAAAAAATAGTACAAAAGTCAAATTGTACGTTTAGTTGCACATGCGCGATTAGGATAGATGTCTGTTTCTTAATTCATTCCTGGAAACCAATGGTTTCACATTAATATTGATAGAACGACATTTGAAATTTTCCCGAATGTGTTTCTTTTGAACGAAAAATTGAAATTTATTTTAAGGAAAAATATCGATTATTTCTAACCATAGGAATGAAGTATGAAAAGATGAATTGTGAAGTGTAATGATAAACGGAAAAATAAAGTGTCCAGGGATGGGAATTACTTTTCACAATTCATCCTATCATACTTCATCCCTAAGGTTAAAAATAATCGTAATTTCTCCTTAAAATAAATTTCGATTTTTCGTTCAAAAGAAACACATGCGGGATAATTTTCAAATGTCGTTCTACAATTATAAGCCGCATTATATTGTTTTATAAATTATTGATACAAGGGATTATTTTATATTGAAAAATGATATTTTCCCTTTTGTAAATAGGATGATAAGTTAATAAGACACCGTTTCTGGAAAGTAGGAGAAATGGATGAACATTTTGCAAACTGAATATTGATGGAAAATAAGTGAATAAAAATGAGACCATGTGGTTACTATATTCAAGCTCTGATACTTTATGTTTCTAATCTACAATCCAATTTGTACCTTAATTTTTGATGTTATATATACATTCATTGACAAAACTTGAGAAAGTTGCACCTTTTAGCATGTATATCGGGATTCAGACAATAACTCTGAAATACTGTATATTACAGTGACATTTATTGAAGACGCATGAGATAATCAAGTGTGAACAAAATTTTCTCTGTCTCCTGACGCCAAAAACAGAATTCTTGTGTGGGGGGGAGGACAGAGTCTGGTCATATCTGCAGCGAGGAGTAGACGTAGCGACTTGCTTCCGGGCGTGTGGATGATTCCTGTAAGACGGTGTCAGGAGAGACTGACATCGGAGCGACCTACAAGCCGGTGTAGTCCAGGCTGCATGTGTATAGTGTGGAGTGGAACACTTTACAAGAGGACATCCACGGCGCAAGGATCCTTCTGACGGGGAGGTTGAAGGCAAGTCCCACTGATTGTACTCCTTCTGTTTAGTGCCACATATAATAAAGCGCTAACTTTAGCTGCATTCCTTCGAACTCACATGTGTATCTTTGTGGCATCCTGAGTAGACAAAGAACACAAACAGCGTCTAGGTACGACGTAACAATATTGTTAGGAGGAAATAGTTCACATTTCCTTGAATCGATTTCTTGATTTCAAGAAATTTACAAATCTTCCGTGGAACACCCTTCTATAAAAAAGTTCGAAAATCTTTCTCTATAACTTGCGATTTTAAAAACTTTCTAGCATAAAATATTTTCTAAAAGATTATACCAGACTCTACCATCTAAAATACTCATGGGAGTAGTCAGGAGAGGCCTTTTTTTATTTTAATAACAAAACACCAGACCTTTATATATTTTTACTGTTTTCATATGCGTGATTACGCAAATTTTGGCCTTAACTACCCATTTCTAGCCATATCTTGATATTCAGGAATCCTCTTGGATCTTTTATATACGCTACACTGAAGGATAGAATCTTAGAAATGGTATTCAAGCAAACAATCAACATAATATTTATGTGTAAAAGAAAAATTCGTTCTTTAATGATTCAAATTTCTATGTATTTTGATAGACTTAAGTTCAACTATTAGTCGATAATGTAATTCTGTAACAAAATATATATCTGATTCTTAAAATTAAAGATACTTTGGCCAGTAAATATTTATTTATTTATTATTATCTCGACGTTTCGACAAAAATATATCTTCTGTCCTCGTCAGGAGCAATCGTTAAGATAGAGGTTGTCTGGCCAGTATTCATGATTGCACCTGACGAGGACAAAAGATTTTTGTCGAAACGTCGAGATAATAAAAAAAGATTCTCTATAAAAGAATCCCTTGCATCCCAGGTTTTCTCCTGTAGAAGGGTCTTCGTGCCTGAAAGCTAGAGAATAATAAAAATGTTTTGAAAATATACTTTTCCCTGGAGGAATTGAAGTCTCGAGATATCATTCAACCAGCACGTATCATCCATCCACCACGCACGTATATTTTCAAAATATTTTGATTTTCAAACAGAAATAATGTAGACTATTTTTCTCTCATTATATAGTAGGTATTTAAAATATGTATAAGATAACATGTATATAACAATGTATTTATTATTAAATTGTTAAGTGATAATCCTGTTGAAGGACTGACAAGTCCGAAAGCTTGAAAATAAAAAGTTGTACAAGAAACTTAACCATGGAAACCTCATTTATTTTATAATAAATGATTAATTTTACCCCAAAAAAGATTTACTGGCCGAAATTATCTTTAATTTTATAAATTATGAATGCTGGCCAGGCAGCCTCTATCTTTACATTATTATATATCTATGTGGACAATTGAATCAATATACAGACTGATGATGATATGGCTGGAAGGAAGTCAAAATGGACAGAAAATAGACCGAAACAGCAATCTTGGTCCCCTTTTCCAAGAATGATATAATCAAGATCTACTTACATGTAGTAAGACATTGAAGAAAGCGGTGGAACTTCCGCATTTGAGAGATATTTGGGGGTCAGGTTTCCCTGAGGGTTATTGGTGCCCCGGGGGGGTGAGGCACCCTTATCTCTCATCCATACTTCCTTCTCTATCAAATCTTACAATTTCTATAAATACACTCATGGACAAAACGTAAGGAAGTTTTACCTTTTAGCATATACTACTCTGATCAAAAAGTTACGACACTTTGCTCATAAAATCCTGAAAACTCAATATATTTTCTCCCGGTTTGTGGCAAACGCAAGCGTCACCCTTGGCTTGGAGGCCTGCCAATTTTCAAAAATCACGCGCCACAACAGCGGCTTTTCGAAGTGAAGCTATTTTGCCCGTGCTTCGATTTCGTTAGTCACCGAAATGGAGGATTAACGAATTTGTATCAAGTTCTGTGTAAAAAACGGATTCATTTTTTGGATGTTGCAAACAGCCTACGGGGATGCCGTCATGAGCCGAAGACGAGTTTTCGAGTTGTACAAGCGTTTCAAGGAGGGTCGGGAAGAGACCGCCGACAACGAGCGTTCAGGGAGACCGGCCACATCAACCACGCCTGTAAAAGTGGACAAGTTGTTGGAACTGGTGCGTGAAGACCGACGAATAACTGTCAGGGAGGTCGCCGAAGAAGCAGGGATATCAATCGGGTCGACTCAATCGATAATGAAGGACATTTTGGGAGTGAGAAGACTCAACGCCGTTCTCGTTCCCAAAGATTTAACTTTTGATCAAAAGAACGCCCGGAAGGAAACGGCCAGTCTCAATCTCGAAGCGACAACCGACGACCCCGAATTGCTGAAGAGGGTCATTACTGGAGACGAAACATAGATTTACGGCTTTGATTCGGAAACTACCCAACAGGCATCGGAGTGGCGCTTCAAAAATGAGCCGAGACCAAAGAAAGCGAGGAAGGCACCCAGCAAAGTCAAGGTCATGTTGACGGTGTTCTTCGACTACCAGGGCATCGTTTATCATGAATTTCAACAACAAGGCTCTACAATAACTGCTGACTCCTACCTGAGAGTTTTGAGGCGATTGAGGGAAGCGATCAGGCAGAAACGGCCGGAGCTGTGAAGGAGCAAGTCGTAGATCCTCCACCGCGATAACGCGCCGGCGCACACAGCCCTCAAAATCTCGAAGTTCCTGCAGGACCACTCAACTTCTGTGTTCCCCCAACCCCCCTACAGTCCCGATTTAGCTCCCTGCGACTTCTTCCTTTTTGGAACGCTCAAAAAAAAGTTAGAGTCGGAAATTTCAGAGCATAGAAGAGATCAAAGTGTAATCGAAGAAGGCCATGAAGGCGATCCCGAAAACAGACTACCAGAGGTGTTTTGCCGACTGGAAAAAAAGGTGGCTGAAGTGCATCGCGGCCAACGGGGACTACTTTGAAGGGGACAATTTGAATTTGGTAGAATAATAAAGTTTTTTTTAACTTATGAGCAAAGTGTCGAAACTTTTTGATCAGAGTAGTATATCGGGATATAGACAATAACTCTTGAAAGATATTACAATGATCTTTATTGTGAAGACACACGAGATAACCAAGTGTCAACAAAATTGTCTCTGCCTCCTTAAAAAAAAAAAAAAAAAAAAAAAACAGATCCGACCGATTAAAACAAAATATGAAACCTTCTTAAGTTTTGTCTATGAGTGTATTATCGGCTTTGATTATATGAAATAAGGTTAGTAATATATCGTCGCCTTTGCCGGTCCCAATCCCGAATGAAAAAGGAGGAGGGATAGCAGTAACAAGCTCACTAAAAAACCTGGGTTCAGCTGGCCCGGCTGATAGTAACCTGTAAGGGCAATCTACTTCACCCAGTCATGATGGTTGTCAAACAGACACCATCAAGGGTCACAATTTGATACCCTAATATGATTGATTGGAGATAAGAAAGAAGAAGAAGGGGTTAGTAATATGCTTCTTTTTTAATAAAACAAGGTTTCTGACATGTATTGTCTTTCTACAGCCTCATCCTTAGGTATGTAGATAGGTATATCTGTTGAAGGACAATATTCAGAACTCTGCCGTATCAAATAAAGAAATATAATTTGAGATATCATTATTTTATTTTATATCTGAAGACTATAGTAATGCCTTTTCTTCAAATAAAAGATTTTATATATATATATATTTGTTTAATAATTTCTCATTATAAATATTTAAGTAATTTATTTAAAATATCATAGTCTTTTGTGAGTTAAATATTTGTTTTTGACTCGTGCTTTAGATGTTGTACAAAATTTCGAATATCGCGCGAGAACGCCCTTGCAGCCTTAGAATAATTTCTAACGCTTTGCTTAATGTTTTAATTTTTGTTCGCTCCTGACGAGGACAAAAGATTTTTGTCGAAACGTCGAGATAATAAAAAGATTTACTGGTCGAAGTGTCTTTTATTTGAAGAACTATGAATGCTGGCCAGGCACAGCCTCTATCTTTACGATATAGTAATTCCTATTTCTATTTGGATTTATTTGGATTATTTTATTATCCAACAAGGTGCGTTATTGAAGTATTTGCGCCTATTAAAGAGAAAACAAATAAACAATCAAACTGAAACTTAGAATTTACAGATTTACATGTATCAAGCGACAGAGTTCATAAAATTTTTATAAATAAAGTGGTTGATGTAAATGAATTGAATAATTTAGATCAGGCAACAATCGATGTCTCATTTCTGCAAAGTTCGGACAGTCGTAGATAAGGTGAAGAGCAGTTTGTTCAGTTTTTTCCGCAGAAACAATTTGGGGTTTCTGATTGAACTCTTTTATGAAGTATTGTTATAATTTTTCGTGTGATGTGACAAATTGAGTGACTATAAAATTCGAATGAAACTGTATAAGAAATTCTAAACCCTATTACGGTATTTCAATCACATGAACATGCTAATCGATATTAGGACCGAATTTATTTTCTTAATATTTTAGATCTGTTTAAATGTTGAATTCTATTCCAGGTAAATCTCTAATGTAGCAAATGAAAACCTTAAAACGCGAATCTTTCTTTCACAATTAAATCAAACTTTTACTATCCTTACTGCAGGTAAAAAAATTGTTGGGAGAGCTTGGCTCATCAATGGTTAACCATTCCAGTTTCTATAATTTAATCTACCAGACCGCTTCTTTAGAACTCTAATACTATATTGGATAATTCTGTTTATTTGTACTTGAAATATTGATGCGAATAATATTATGATTGAGTTAAATAAATTTAAAATATTTGCAGAGTTTCTTTATAAAATCGGTCTACTTTCTGTCTATTTTGATTTCCTTCCTGTTATATCCTCACCAGTCTGTACATTGCTTCAATTGTCCACAAAAATATATCTTATATTCCGAGTGGGGAGAATAAAAAAAAAGTAATAAATTAATACCTTAATAAACTCTGCAAATATTTTAAATTTATTTAACTCAATCAATTCTGAATATATACGTTACACTGAAGGGTGGAATCTTAGAAATGGTATTTGAGCAAATTCTCTAGTACAGTAGAATTACTTATAAATATTTGCATATATTTAATTGTACCCCCTCCCCCACTAACTCTTAAAATTGTAACGTCGTTCTTTATGACTTAATAAAAATCGATTTTGTCTTATTTGCATACAGTAATACTCATCCACAAATAATAAAGACAAGGCCAGCTAGGTATAAATGAATACAAAGCAATAACATGCCATCTATATATAGCAAATGAAAATCATTTTCTATATAAATAGATAAAGCGTTATTGCTCTATATAAATCCCTAATATAACGGATAGCCTTTAATATTACAGATTTTCTGTCAAAGAATCATCAAGAATCAGGAAAGGATCGGATGAATCATTTGATAGAAAATTCAAGTTCAACTATTTCCTAGAATGAAATTTCATTCTCTTGCATCCTTCTTTGTATTTCCTGGTAAAAACCATTGTAACATCTACTCGACGTTAAGTTCATCAGGTTGTGTTTTGTTTGATATTGCTATCGAAAAAGCCATTCAAATAATAACAATCAAGACCTGAAATATTTTCGAATACTTCTAATTCTTCGAAAAATCAACAAGAACTTCTAAAAGTGCATGAAATTACTGCAAATTGGAAAATATCAAAGATTACTATGCTACTTACATGAAGGTTAATTACCTACTCGACGTTAGGTATTGATGAGACAAAGGCGGGGATGTACTACTCAGATGGTTTATTTGGTGCAGTGCTGGGCTTGTGGTCCAGTCCAGGAAGGTCATGATGTACAGGGTCTCACCGGACCGGTTGTAGGAGGGGATGGAGCTGTAACTGGACATTCTAATCGCCGGGTAGAAATCCAAACAGGACGAAGATTAATTTATAATTTGCACGTTGTATTTAACACATTGCCGCGAAACGGTTGTCAATGGTCAAATATAATTTATCCCCGTTCTCTATGTAGTGCCGTTTCTCTGATAAGTAATTAATTAAAATAAACAAAAATTAAAATAATTTGTACTGCTCCCGTGTACCATCGGTCGGCTACTTGTTGACCTACCACAACAGTATTCATGATAAAATTGTGAAAAAGTTTTAATATTACAAAATATTTTCTCACAATGAGTTTATTTTTATTACAAAACGCTAGCTTTCAAGCGATAATCGCTCTTCAATGGGCTTAATAAAATATCGACTTTATCCCACCAGAAATATTTACAAAAACAAACGCGCGCAGCGTGGATATATATATTTATAACTGAAAAATTTAAATTGGTTTGTAATTTAATAATTTTATGGATACACTCAAAAGTGACTTCTCTATAGCACCCTATTTTGGTGAGTCCCAAGAGGGGTGCTATTTAAAGGTTTAACTGAATAATACCAATAAAATATCTATAATATTTAGCCTATTTTTGAGGGGGAGGATAGGAAGCAGTTTAGTTGTATATACACAACAGTATATTTGGCTACAAACATTTTGTGAAATTATCTAAAATCCTATCAGGATATATCGTATTTTATTCACTTCATAAGGACAATGAATGTTGTTGATACGGTTATGTTGAAGACATATCGGAAAAATACTTAAAACCTATTTTCGAACCAAAATTAAAAGCTTCTAGAATATATTAATCTAAATATAGTAAAACTTACCTGTAAAGGACACCTAATTTTTCAAAGCCAAAGTGTCATATAGAAGAGTTACTAAATAATAAAAATGGTGTAACAAATGGTCCACTTCCTCCACGGAAGATGGCGCCAGCTTTTGGAAAATAGCGCATCGTACCATCCCATCACGTGAGAGCTGCGCCGATATAAGTTTTTATTTTCCGCTTTTCTATAGCCAGCCAGCTAGCTGGGATATTAAAAATATGTTAATTTTGTTATAATATTATCATATTTTTGTATTCCAATAAGAAAAGAAATAAAATTGGATACAATGATAATTTTGAAAATGAAAACTGTCCTTTGTAGAGAGGTGTCCTCTAGCGCGGGTGTCCTCTCATGGAGGTTCTACTGTCTTATTGTAGCTGGTTCAGGTGTAGGTTTGGAAGCTATCCTTTTCTCCATGAGATACCAAGCTAAGTAAATTTTCAGGTTAGGCACAGCTATCTATTCTACCACGAGGCATTAAAGATATAAGGGACAACTGGCTGGTACTCTAATTCTTTCGAAAATGTTCTCTTTCTCTCTCTCTTACAGAAGGTTGAGGATCTGTTTAAGGTACTAGACGCTGACTCCTTCCTGGAACCCCTATATAGTGATTATTACAGGTGCGAAATAGAGAAGGCTGTTGTATGCCTAACTAGGAGGAAGGACGTTCTCGCATTTCTCTCGCCTGACCAGAGCAAAGAAATTCCTTGACATGGAAATCGCTCATGTCGGGGACAAGGACTCCGACCTAGGCAAGAGGCTGTCCGACTTCAGGACAGAATGCGACATTGAACGATATGAATACCAGTCGTATTCGTCTGATACAAAAAACTAGAAATTCTGAATGTTTATTTTTTGTTATATTTAACTGTTGTAATTGGTTGTTTAACTGTTGACTAGAGGTCAATAAACCTTTTTAATTGTCTCTCTCTCTTCAATTATATATTTATCTATATATCTTTATTTAATCATATTTATTTATATTTATTCACTTATTTTATATTTAACCATATGAAAAAACAATAGAAAAATAAAAAATGAGTGGGTCAGGTGTTGATATTAAAAATAATGAAGGTATCTCCTGACCACGAGCACATGTGATTTTTAGATGGCAAAGCGCCATCTAGTGGAGCAAAAATAAACTAAACGTTTATTTAGCTTGCTCCGTGATATTTGTCCAACCCTATTTCTTGATAAAGTATTATAGATAAAGAAAATGATTTATCAAGAAATTGGGTTGGCCAAATATCACGGAGCAAGCTAAATAAACGTTTAGTTTATTTTTGCTCCACTAGATGGCGCTCTGCCATCTAAAAAGTATATGTGCTCGTAGTCAGGAGATGCCTTCTTTATTTTTAATATTTAACCATATATAATCTTGTATGAACATTGAGATAAAGTAGTTTCAATCTCTCTCACTTAGCCTAAAAAATTATTTTAATTGACATTTCAACAAAAATATTGTAACAAAGTATTTATTATTTTATTAGCAGAGTATTATTTTTTATGTTTATATTTTGATACTCTGTACACTTCCCCCTTTTTGCTTATCTTTTGTTTATCACTCATAGTTTGTTCTTGCCTGAAGTAAATAGCTGTCTCATCCCGAAGTTGGTCTCCTCCACCTGCCTCTTCAACTGGACTCCATTCCTGCTTCTCACTGCATCAAGGCGCTGTTTCCCTGACTTCTCCAAGCTTCCTCCACCCCTGCGATGACACCTCCACTACTAGATCTTAGGATCCCTTGCCACCAGTTCACGTTCTGCAGCCATGTTGGGGCTAGAAGACCTTACCACAAAGGCCAATTAGCCCAGAATTCAAGTACATACGAAGTTGGTCTTCCCTAATTTTCCACGTGGCAATATTATGACCTCGTTAGGATAACATTAATAACCTAGATTTAGTTTCAAAGATTAACTATTCACTTTTTGTCTTGAATTTTATAATGACTTCGAAAACTCTTGTTAGCAAACTTCCCTTATCATATAAAATAAGCATATAAACTTGTTAAAAATACAGTTAAACCTGTCTATAGCGCCTCCCTCTCTATAGCGCCCGATTTTAAATACATAGTACGATGCGATTTACATTAAAAGTGACCTGTCTATAGCAATCCCTCTCTATAGCACCCTATTTTAGTGAGTCCCAAGAGGGGGCTCTATAGACAGGTTTAACTGAAGAATACCAGTAAAATATCTATAATATTTTGTCTATTTTTGAGGAGGAGGATAGAGAACAATTTAGTTCAAATATGAAAAAGGATAGAACGTCTATTAAAAATTGAAAAGGGACCTTCATCTTAGGTATTACATTTTTGTAGAGGTTTTATAATTGACTTGAGGGGATATCTTTACCCTCCTACTCGTTATTTACTTGTTTGCTGATCCTTAAATCCGCATATAACAAGTATATCGCCATTAAATAAATAAAACCCTAATCCGTTCACTCACAAACTTTCTTCAACTTCTACGTAATCTCCGTCAGACCTTTTCCCTGATGTCATATATTATTCTCTTGCTTTAATTAGCTACGATGGAGTTATATAAATATATAGGTAGGATTATATAATGTCTGTGTCTAACCTTTAAAACTGTAAAATCAATATTCATGATGAATTTTCAGTAAATCGCAAAATATATATATTTATGAAAAAACAATAGAAAAAAATAAAAGATAAGTGGGTCAGGTGTTGATATTAAAAATAAAGAAGGCATCTCCTGACCACAAGCACATGTGCTTTTTAGATGGCAGAGCGCCATCTAGTGGAGTAAAAATAAACTAAACGTTTATTTAGCTTACTCCGAGATATGGGTTGGCCAAATATCTCGGAGTAAGCTAAATAAACGTTTAGTTTATTTTTACTCCACTAGATGGCGCTCTGCCATCTAAAAAGCACATGTGCTTGTGGTCAGGAGATGCCTTCTTTATTTTTAATATATATTTATATATTTTTGCTTATCCCTAGTACACGTGGTAGAGGCCATAATAATCATGGTGGGTAGAAGTAGCGACTGCTTTTACTGTAAGCACACCACATGTCTACACATGTGAAAAGCAGTTCGACTTTGCACTTACAAATGTACCAGAAACCCGTTTGGTTACTTGCACTCACTGGTAGGGTTGGACTTTTGCAAGAATCGGGGCCCGTTGAAGCATTTTTTTTTTAATCAGAAAAAAAGTGCCCAATGCGGGAATCGAACCCGGGTCGTAGCGGTCGAAAACCAACTGTTTAGACCATCCTTCCACCGACCCCCAATAAAATATATATGTAAATATAATACTAGATTAGATTTTAAGCAATTCTATTAACATATTGCTAATGATAAACGTAGACTAATGTCAAGAGATTGAAGAGATAAAAACATAAAGATTCTGAGTTCAATTATATACAGTCCAGAAGGCTCTTCAAAATATAAAGAATTCTCCTAAAGACAATCAGAGAAATTTCGCTCGCTTCTTTTACCTGAAGACTCTGGAATTATTGTAGATATATCCCTTAGTTAATGGTGAAGAAGCTCCACCAAAGACGAATAACTATTCTTAAGAACATCAGAGGAATTTCGCTCGATTTTTTTTACCTAAATACTATGGAATACCTTGTAGATGAATCCCTTAGTTAACGAGGCAAAATTTGAGCATGGTATAAATAAGAATTTGTAAAAATTATTTTTGCATATATGATTCTTTTCTTATAAATCATCAAATATTTATCTCTATACTAACCTTACTACAATGATATAAGTTATTGAATGAGATGGCTTGGCTCATCAGTGGTGAATCCTCTTAGGGATTTAGAAAGGTTGTAAAAAGAAATACATTTCCAAAAAAAAAAAAAATCTTTTTATTATTCTTCTTCAAATAAAAGACTACGAATAATTTTTAACGCTTTGCCAAATGTTTTAATTTTTGTTCGCTCCTGACGAGGACAAAATATTTTTGTCGAAACGTCGAGACAATAAAAAGATTTACTGGCCGAAGTATCTTTTATTTGAAGAACTATGAATGCCGGCCAGGCAGCCTCTATCTTTACGATACCAAAAATAATTGTCACAAATTTTATCGATGGATGGATGGCAATTGAATATATAAAAATTTAATTAGAATTTTCTTATTTAGAGCGATTTTTGAGAAGCCTTCATTTGAACAAAAAACATATTTAATGTGTAAAAAAAAGGTTTAATATATATATTTATATATATATTAAAAAACGAAAGAAAAAATAAAAGATAAAAAGATCAGGTGTTGAAATCAATATTAAAAATGGCATATCCTAACCAGGAGTACATGTGCTTTACAGAAGGCAGAGCGCCATCTGGTGGAACAGAAATCAACTAAACATTGATTTAGCCTGTTCCCTGATATTTGGCCAACCCAATTTCTTGATAAATCAAGAAAAGCCATCCACGAACGCGTTTCGCGCTTTTGACGCTCGTCAGCGTGGAGTATATACTCGTATTTCGTAAAGGATTATATATGTTTGAATAATAAATAATTTTTCTTGAAAATAAAGATACTTCGGCCAGTAAATCTTTTTATTACCTCGACGTTTCGACAAAAATCTGTTGTCCTCGTCAGGAGCAAACAAAAATTAAAACATTTAGCAAGGCGTTAAAAATCATTCTATAATGACGCCTTGCTAAATGTTTAATTTTTGTTTGCTCCTGACGAGGACAAAAGATTTTTGTCGAAACGTCGAGGTAATAAAAAGATTTACTGGCCGAAGTGTCTTTATTTTCAAGAAATATATGAATGCCGGCCAGGCAGCCACTATCTTTACGATAAATAATTTTTCATTGCGCAACTTTGGTCCAACATTTGTGGAAGGACAAAAGATGTGATAGGTCCTTTACGTCAGCAAAAAGGAAAACAAAACCCGACATGTACAAACGATATAAATAAAATCAAACCTATAATGAAAAATTTACTTGAAATCAATCACATACATAATTGCTCAAAATAACAAAATATATTATAGTTATGAAAATAGAGCAATCCAAAAATAAATCTTTAAATAAAAAGGCATATATTTGATCAAAATGTGTGTCAACACTTGTTTAAAATGTGTTAATACCTTGATAAAGGTTGGCGTTCAGCCAACTGAAATATTGGTAAAATAAATGATATTTTGATCCAATATATGCCTTTTTATTTAAATATTATAGTTCATACACTGGCACACTTTATTTGACTTGCATAAGAAATGACTTAATAAATATATATTGGCATGGGTCAAATCTTTTAAAAGTATTTACCAATGATTGCAAATCCTGACAGTAAAATTATAATAAAATTATAATGGTAATTAAGGGGAAACAAGGAAGTGAGACTAACTTTAGCACACAGGATAAAGTTATCCTGATGTAACGTCAAGTGATGTAAGATAATTCAGGGAACTCTACCCCTTCAGAAATACATGACCTTGTTGCAGAAAGGGAGCAATTTCGTCTCTCTCTTACATACTTGATGGTTTCAACAAACCTCAAATAAAATAAATAGTTAAGTTTTTGGGTCATAGAGAAAATTACTAGATAGATGATATATCTATGAAAATTTGAAACTATTATGGACGTATAAGATTCTTTAAAAAATTAAACAATTTCTACTGCCCTTACTGCAATGGAAAAATTAATGGGAAGGCCTGGCTCATCAGTGGTGAACCCTCCCAGCGATTTTGCCGGTTTAATCTACCATACTGCTGTTATATTGCATTTTACGATCTTTCTTTTATAGTGATACTGTTGCTAGACTCTTGGAATGGGTATTTTAGATTAACTATGGACATAGGACTAGCAACGAATATCTTATTTTAACCATATATGCTAGATTATACTGGCGAAGCCACTGGGAGGGTTCACCACTGATGAGCCAGACCCTCCCATTAATTTTTCATTGCAGAGAGGATAGTAGAGAAAATTGTTTAATTTTTAAAAGAATCATACGCGTCTATAATAGTTTTGAATTCTCATAACAGATGACGTGTTAATGCATCATGATATATATCTCTCTAGAAAATGATTCTTTGATGGACATAAATTTACAATATAAGAATATTATTGAGATAAATATGACAAACTACTTTTATTATGCTATCTCGTCATACATAGTCTTTGGTTACAATAGAGGAAAAAAAAGAGAAGAGACAACAGAATGTGGTAGTAAGCATTTATAAGTGAAGAATCCATCAACTATATACACACAAACTATACACTCATGGACAAAACGTGAGGAAGTTGTATCTTTCAACATGTATATCGGGATTCTAAGACAATAACTCTAAAATATATTGATATCTTTTAATTCTCATTACCTTTAAGTATTTTAGATCAAATGTTATCATGGTTCTGTCATTTATTCTTTTTATACTTTTGATATCTTCAATATTTCCTTTTCCCCCTTATGTTTCGGTTATATGACACGTAACTGCCGAAGCTTCAGTGTAAACTTGTTATAACCCTAATTTGTTAATAAAAACACGAAAACACATTCAAAAAAACTTCAAAATGTAGTCTTTATCTACTTTCCCACCAACTTTATTTACTTCTTAATAGCCTACCTTCTAGCTTCTGTCTTTATATTGCAGTATTATTCCAATAGCCTTCCTTTATATTGCGGTATTATTCCAAGCAGCGGCCTTTCCACAAGCCACACCAACACGTACGTAACCATCCCACATATATCCTTAATTTCCTCTATATTTGAATAATAAATTCTTCAAAAAATGTTTCACATCGTATGTATATTCAGATATGACATTAAAATATTCAGGTTTACCTTTTTTCTATTACTATCCCAGATATTACATATTGTTTTTTTTTTGCTTATCCCTAGTACACGTGGTACAGGCCATGATAATCATGGTGGGTAGAAGTAGGCGACTGCTTTTACTGTAAATGCACCGCATATATACAGATGCGAAAAGCAGTCCGACTTTACACTCACAAATGGGCCAAAGCCTAGTTTGGTTACTTACACTCGCTGTTGGGTTTGAACTTTTCAATAATCGGGGGCAATTGGAGCATTTCTTTTAATCAGAAAAAAAGTGCCCAATGCAGGAATCGAGCCCAGGTCGAAGCGATCGAAAACCAACGGTTTAGACCATCCTTCAACCGACCCCCTATTGCATATTGTACATGCATAATATGCAAAATAATAGGAAAGCTTTCTATAAAGAAAATATAGATAGGAGAGGTAGGTATTCATAAAAATAATAATATTTACTAAATGTCATTGTTTAATTAATAATAATTACACATTTATTAAAATAAGATGGGAGGGGGATTTCTCTCCCTGAATGAATTATTAATAAGTTATAAAGCAAATGATATTAATATTAAATCACTAGTTTCACAATATACTCAGCACAACGGACAAAAAACTCCCGAGGCAACTAAATTAATTACAATTCTCTTTGGGAGGAGCTATAAAAATCTATATTATTGGGATGGAATGAGGGTTAGAATTGAATAAATATCGAACAATACATTGGGTCTAGGATTGTGTGTATGTGTTATTAGGAAATGTGTGGAATGTGAGATAATTATAACTTTTATAATTAAAAAATAACTGGATTTATTTATATAAGGCGCTTTCATTAAATTCCTAGAATATCTGAAAATCAAATATTATTCAAAATTAAAAGTAAACTTAACTCTTAATGACCTTTAAAAATCTCTTCCGCATATAAACAACTTTTCAATCTTGTTATCGTCGTCTTCTTTAAAGTCTTTAAGATATTTTGGCGTTTTCTATTATGACTTCTCATGACTCGAATCACTGTTTTTTTAAAACATATTTTAATTTTTAAAATAAATAAAGCATATCCTGACCAAAAGCATATGTGCTTTTTAGGTAGCAGAGTGCTATCTAGTAGAGCAAAAATAAACTAAATGTTTATTTAACTTGCTCCGTGATAATTGGCCAACCCAATTTCTTGATAAATCAAGAAAAGCCATCCACGAACGCGTTTCGCGCTGTTGGTGCTCGTCAGCGTGAAGCAGGCTGTACAAATTACTTGATTTATCAAGAAATTGGGTTGGTCAAATATCACGGAGCAAGTTAAATAAACGTTTAGTTTATTTTTGCTCCACTAGATGGCACTCTGCCATCTAAAAAGCACATGTGCTTTTTGGTCAGGATATGTCTTTATTATTTTTAATATCAACACCTGACCTTTTTATTATTTTTTTTTCTATTGTTTTCTCATTTTCATTTTAGTGTATAGGAAAAAGTCATTTGGGTCAAGATCCGAAGAGAATGTGGCCTGAGTTATTAAAGGAACTTCTACTGTCCCTAGAGCTTATGTCTATTGTTTGCTCAACTACCATTTCTAAGATTACATCCTTCAGTATTGAATATAAAAGCAGAATGATCCAATACAGTATTAGAGCTCTAAAGAAGCGGTCTGGTAGATTAAATTGGCAAAACTGCTGGGAGGGTTCACCACTGATGAACAAAACTCTCTCAATATTTTTTTTATCGCAGAAAGGACAGTAGAAGTTTGCTTTATTTGTGAAAGGACGCGTTTAAGACGCGAATGTTTCCTTTCACAAATAAACCAAACTTCTAATGATACACGCCGCGTTTTGAAATCTTACTACCTTATTGAAATTCCGGGTCAAATTACAAACAAATATTAAATTAATTAACAGTTCACTGACAATATTGTCGATTTATTTATATTTCACTAATTTTCAAAAGGATAAAATAATGAAATTTAAACAAAAGGTTCAATATGGAAAACCCGATATTGCACACACAATAATTTAAGTGGTTCTTTCAACAAAAATGACATCTTTGATGGCAATGTATTCTACTGAGTTTACGCATTTCCCGGAACTTGATGACACTTCTAATTGAGACGGAGGACATCTACTGTGACGGGATGAAGGTCACAGTGGAGAGACATCTTCCGTGTTTATTTTAGTCCTTCAGTTCGTATGGCCACTTGGGTGAAGTTAATATTGACATTTCTTTCTATATATCCCAAGTATACATTGTAGAGTTCAGGATAGTCCTGATGGGCAGTTGTTGGTGACTTCTGTTACTGCAGGTGCATTACATATCTACATATTTTTATTCTTGTGGTGGTGGTATCTTGTCCATGGAGCAGATCAGATCGGTCCATACACCCTGATCACAATACCTGCCAACTGAGGTGGTGGTGTCTTGTCCATGGAGCAGATCAGATCGGTCCATACACCCTGATCACAATACCTGCCAACTGAGGTGGTGATGTCTTGTCCATGGAGCAGATCAGATCGGTCCATGTACCCTGATCACAATACCGGCCAACTGAGGTGGTGATGTCTTGTCCATGGAGCAGATCAGATCGGTCCATGTACCCTGATCACAATACCGGCCAACTGAGGTGGTGGTGTCTTGTCCATGGAGCAGATCAGATCGATCCGTGCACCCTGATCACAATACCGGCCAACTGAGGTGGTGGTGTCTTGTCCATGAAGCAGATCAGATCGGTCCGTGCACCCTGATCACAATACCGGCCAACTGAGGTGGTCGTACCTTGTCCATGGAGCAGATCAGATCGGTCCGTGCACCCTGATCACAATACCGGCCAACTGAGGTGGTGGTGGTATCTTGTCCATGGAGCAGATCAGATCAATCCGTGTACCCTGATCACAATACCAGCAAACTGAGGTGGCGGCGTCTTGTCCATGGAGCAAATCAGATCGGTCCATGCACCCTGATCACAATACCGGCCAACTGAGGTGGTGGTGTCTTGTCCATGGAGCAGATCAGATCGGTCCATGTACCCTGATCACAATACCGGCCAACTGAGGTGGTGGTGTCTTGTCCATGGAGCAGATCAGATCGATCCGTGCACCCTGATCACAATACCGGCCAACTGAGGTGGTAGTGTCTTGTCCATGGAGCAGATCAGATCAGTCCATGCACCCTGATCACAATACCGGCCAACTGAGGTGGTAGTGTCTTGTCCACATGGAGCTGATCAGATCGGTCTATGCACCCTGATCACAATACCGGCCAACTGAGGTGGTAGTGTCTTGTCCATGGAGCAGATCAGATCAGTCCATGCACCCTGATCACAATACCGGCCAACTGAGGTGGTGGTGTCTTGTCCATGAAGCAGATCAGATCGGTCCATACACCCTGATCACAATACCTGCCAACTGAGGTGGTGATGTCTTGTCCATGGAGCAGATCAGATCGGTCCATGTACCCTGATCACAATACCGGCCAACTGAGGTGGTGGTGTCTTGTCCATGGAGCAGATCAGATCGATCCGTGCACCCTGATCACAATACCGGCCAACTGAGGTGGTGGTGTCTTGTCCATGAAGCAGATCAGATCGGTCCGTGCACCCTGATCACAATACCGGCCAACTGAGGTGGTCGTACCTTGTCCATGGAGCAGATCAGATCGGTCCGTGCACCCTGATCACAATACCGGCCAACTGAGGTGGTGGTGGTGTCTTGTCCATGGAGCAGATCAGATCAATCCGTGTACCCTGATCACAATACCAGCAAACTGAGGTGGTGGCGTCTTGTCCATGGAGCAAATCAGATCGGTCCATGCACCCTGATCACAATACCGGCCAACTGAGGTGGTGGTGTCTTGTCCATGGAGCAGATCAGATCGGTCCATGTACCCTGATCACAATACCGGCCAACTGAGGTGGTGGTGTCTTGTCCATGGAGCAGATCAGATCGATCCGTGCACCCTGATCACAATACCGGCCAACTGAGGTGGTGGTGTCTTGTCCATGAAGCAGATCAGATCGGTCCGTGCACCCTGATCACAATACCGGCCAACTGAGGTGGTCGTACCTTGTCCATGGAGCAGATCAGATCGGCCCGTGCACCCTGATCACAATACCGGCCAACTGAGGTGGTGGTGGTGTCTTGTCCATGGAGCAGATCAGATCAATCCGTGTACCCTGATCACAATACCAGCCAACTGAGGTGGTGGCGTCTTGTCCATGGAGAAAATCAGATCGGTCCATGTACCCCGATTACAATACCAGCCTACTGAGGTGGTGGTGTCTTGTCCATGGAGCAGATCAGATCGGTCCAAGCACCCTGATCACAATACCGGCCAGCTGAGGTGGTGGTGTCTTGTCCATGGAGAAGATCAGATCGGTCCATGTACCCCGATTACAATACCAGCCTACTGAGGTGGTGGTGTCTTGTCCATGGAGCAGATCAGATCGGTCCAAGCACCCTGATCACAATACCGGCCAGCTGAGGTGGTGGTGTCTTGTCCATGGAGAAGATCAGATCGGTCCATGTACCCCGATTACAATACCAGCCTACTGAGGTGGTGGTGTCTTGTCCATGGAGCAGATCAGATCGGTCCAAGCACCCTGATCACAATACCGGCCAGCTGAGGTGGTGGTGTCTTGTCCATGGAGAAGATCAGATCGGTCCATGTACCCCGATTACAATACCAGCCTACTGAGGTGGTGGTGTCTTGTCCATGGAGCAGATCAGATCGGTCCAAGCACCCTGATCACAATACCGGCCAGCTGAGGTGGTGGTGTCTTGTCCATGGAGAAGATCAGATCGGTCCATGTACCCCGATTACAATACCAGCCTACTGAGGTGGTGGTGTCTTGTCCATGGAGCAGATCAGATCGGTCCAAGCACCCTGATCACAATACCGGCCAACTGAGGTGGTGGTGTCTTGTCCATGGAGCAGATCAGATCGGTCCATGCACCCTGATCCCAATACCGGCCAATCGAGGTGCCTGCACATTTTTTATTAAGATCAACAAGCACAATCCAAGGCCAGTTTCTTTAACTATTTTTATTTCTCTAGCTCTCGGGCCAACATGATAATTAGATAGTTAGCTGGAAGTCATACTTTTAGCTTTCATGTTGAAGGGCATGTTAGCCCTCGGAAGCTAGAGAAATAAAAAAAAAAAAAAGTTGAAGAAACTTACACTGGATTGTGCTTGTTGATTCTAATAAATTGTAAAGGCAGGGATGAACATGTAACATATCTACACATGTAGAAAAACAGTTCGAACTTTACACTTACAAGTGTTAAAAATTTACACAAATATATTTACTGGCAATGAGTTTCTTTTAAATATCATCAAATATTATCTCTACAGACCTTACTGCAATGATATGAGTTATTGAATGAGAGGGCTTGGCTCATCAGTAGTGAACCCTCTCAGCGGTTTCGCCAAATTAATCTCTAAACCGCTCTACTATTGTATTGGATTGGTTTGGAGTATACTCTGTATTTTATATGGAAGGCAGCTTAGGGGTGTTTAGTAGAAAATACAGGGTTTTCGCCAAGCCAATACAATACAATAGTAGAGCGGTCTAGAGATTAATTTGACGAAACCGCTGAGAGGGTTCACTACTGATGAGCCAAGCCCTCTCATTCAATAACTCATATCATTGCAGTAAGGTCTGTAGAGATAATATTTGATGATATTTAAAAGAAACGCATTGCCAGTAAATATATTTGTGTAAAATATTAACGATAGATGGCAATTAAATTTAATTTACTTACAAGTGTGCCAAATTCTCTTGTTTAGAATTTTTAGTTTTTCAATTTTTGTTATCAAGTTGGGGATTTGTCTCAGTTGGGAATTTTGCCTGTAGGAATTACGGCTGTCGGGATTTCGTTCTATAGAGATTTTCTGCGGGAATATACTGAAGTACCTTTAGAGAAGTTGACTCTTTTTTTAAGATTATGATGATATAATGAATTATTTACGGTATAAGCGGGAACAATCAAATGCTGTCTCACGGACAAACTAAGACCTTGGTTCCCAATTGAGATTTCTCTGATTGCTGCTCACATCCTGATGGTTTCAGGCAGTACGGCCGCTCTCTTGGAACTCAGCCATCTCCTCGGTTGTTCTTGTTGAGATTCCAGACGACGTCATGGGGGCGTACATAACTATCTGGCTTGTACCTCATTTCCATATCCTACTTAATTAGATACTGAGCCATTTTCAATAGCCATTATTTTATATATTCGTAACGCTTTGCCAAAAAGAGTTTTATTTTAATATTTCTTAGCAAGAACATAAGGAATTTTGTCGAAACATCGAAAAATTAAAAATATTCTCTGAAGTATTCATTTGTTTTGAAGAACTACTTGCAAATTGCAGTATTGTCTTGATATTTAACAGTTATAGTTTGCCTAACAAGCATTGTTATAATAATGGTATCTTATTTTTTATATTAGGGAGTGGGTGGAAGGATGGTCTAAACCGTTGGTGTCCGACCGCTACGACCCGGGTTCGATTCCCGCATTAGGCACTTTTTTATTATTGAAAAAAAAAAATGCTCCAATGGCCCCCGATTCTTGTAAAAGTCCAACCCCACCAGCGAGTGCAAGTAACCAAACGGGGCTCTGGCACATTTGTAAGTGCAAAGTCGAACTGCTTTTCACATGTGTAGACATGTGGTGCACTTACAGTAAAAAGCAGTCGCCTACTTCTACTCACCATGATTATCATGGCTTGTACCACGTGTATTAGGGATAAGCAAAAAAAAGGTATATTATCAGTAATAATTAAAATTCATGAATAATATGATCTGGCTTCGCCCGTGTTCTGTTGGAGTGAATATTCGAATCCAAAGCCTCTTGTTTCTGCTAATTAAACATGATGAGACAATATTTATATCATCATATAACTCTCTATGACCAAAAACATGTAAATTAGGGCAATATCTGGTCAATTTAAATATTTTTCCTTTGTTTTAAATATGACAAACACTTCTTCCAGATTTAAAACCAGATAGGTCAAATGTTGAGGCAACATATAAGGAACAAATAAATAAATATATTTACATACGTTGACTTTTATATATAGGAAGATTATTTTATGAAAATTAAAATGCATTTTTACCGTCACCTTTCTTTTTAATATTATATATATTTTAAATATGAATTTATATATTTTAAATGTCTATATAGTTCCTTAAAAACACCTATTCACTTTACTCAATAGCAAATGCAATTTTCTAAGGGAAGAAAACCAACTTTACCTGACTAATACAAAACAAGTTGCTTACAATAAAGACCAGTACATCAAGTTTAATAGATTCTGCAGGCTGTATATTTTAAGGCGAAAGTGTTGACTGTACATATTTCAAGCTACTATTTCTAATTACTATATGCAAAACGTTCAATTGTGTTAATTGTATATAATTTCAGATATACACGCAATTATCCTAATTGTGGATATGGCGTGTCTCTCCCAACTGTAAAATAAATAAATAAATTCACTTACTCAATAGAAAATGCAGATTATATAAGAAATTGTCTAATACAATAGTGAAGCGATCTGGAGATTTAAATGACAAAACCACAGGGAGGTTTACTACTAACAGCCATACCCTCCCTTTTTCAATTTTAATCATTGCCGTATAAGGGCTTTAGAAATAGGTTTTATTATATGAATTTTAATTAAAAGTAACGCCAAATATTTATTCAGAATTTTTCAGCGATAGAGAGCAATAAGTTGTGATGATATATTTAGATAAATTTATATTGCCAACACAATGATAAATACGCACACAAAGATAGAGAATATCATAAAGACAATGCTGATATTGGATATGTCCTATCAACAGACAAGGTAGTAATTCTATCAATGTCAGAGTGGTCATCTCTCCAAACTTCTTATCACAACACACAGAGAAGACAAAAACTTTCATATATACACTCATTGACAAAAATTAAATAAGTTTCATATTTTGATGTCGCTAATTGTCATTGTATTTTTTTTAAGGAGACAGAGGCAATATTGCTCACATTGGTTGTCTCGTGTCTTCAATAAAAATCACTGTGTATTAAATATTGCCACGTGGAAAATTAGGGAAGACCAACTTCGGGATGAGACAACAATTTATTTCAGGCAAGAACAAACTATGAATGATAAAGAAAAGATAAACCACGAGGGAAATTTACAGAGTAGCAAAATATAAACATAAAAATGACCACTCTGTTAATAAAAATAATAAAATGAATAAATACTATGGTACACTATATATTATTTTATATTGGCTACACAATGATAAATACGCACACAAAGATAGAGAATATCATAAAGACAATGCTGATATTGAATATGTCCTATCAACAGACGAATTTGGAATTCTATTAATGTCAGAGTGATCATCTCTCTAAAATTCTCATCACAACACACAAAGCAGATAGAAACGTTCATATATACACTCATTAACAAATTTAAAGAAGTTTCATATTTTGATGTCGCTAATTGTCATTCTGTTTTTTTGTTTGTTGTAAAAGTGGACAGAAGCAATTTTGTTCACATTGGTTATCTCGTGTGTCTTCAAGAAGGGTCACTGTGTATTAAATATGTTTCAGAGTTATTGTCTGAATCTCGATATACATGCTAAAAGGTACAACTTTCTTAAGTTTTGTCCATGAGTGTATCTTTCAGAGTTATTATCTGAATCCCAATATACATGCTAAAAGGTACAATTTCCTTAAGTTTTGTCTATGAATGTAATACCTAAATTTGTAAAGTATCTTAGATAGAAATGAACTGTTATCTCACATCTAACTTTACACCTGGCAGTACTTGGTATAAATGGGTAAAATATGCTGACAGGTGTTCTGGAAGATTTGGTTCTCTTGATGTTAGTGTGATAAGGCTCTTTGCCCTAGTTGCCTTTAAATTCGGATATATAGAGACAACGTGGAGACAATCCCAAGCTGTAAAAAAGGTTCAGTAAGACGTCCAAAACAACCTCACTTTCACACTGATTTTTATTAATCGAAATATTTTCGTTTATTCTAACCTATTTTACATATATTTCATATATTACACAAAAACAACAAAATACAATAAATTTACATAATACCTACAATAAAGGGGCGTCTTATATTTGTTGGAATATTACACAGAGTAACAATGGCTATAGATGAGCTCATGTTTGAAAAGGAACTTGTATGTATATAATAATTATCTTTTTTGTTGTTTTCATGTATAAACATATACCAAGATTTGTTTTGTATAATTGCTATTAATAATAAATAATATTTAAAAAATATGCATATATTGGATTTATAATGATTTTATTGTTCCAATATATCGAGGGGCAACTCGCCTCTCTTTATCGAGGATGTTTGTGATTTTCACTAAAACATGCGCGCACGCGTACACCACTCTCGTTCTACAAGGCCAATGAAAGAATTGTATCTTTGATATTTTCATTGGCCTTGTAGAACGAGAGTGGTGTACGCGTACGCACATGTTTTAGTAAAAAAACACAAACATCCTCGATAAAGAGAGGCGAGTTGCCCCTCGAAATATTGGAACAATAAAATAATTGTAAATCTAATATATTCATCTTTTTTTAAATAAAATTTTAATTATGGATTGCTCAATCTTAAAAATAAATAATATGTAAAGTTAAATTTTGGTTACGGATTCATCATTCTTATTTACTTTAATTACGTAACACTATTAACATACAAAGAAAACAATTCTAATCTTATACATTTGAGAAAATGGACGGAGTGTGAATTGTACTTAGACTGAAACGTTTCCATTTAATTATCTAACCATTTAATTTGACGAGATAGAATTCTGAAAAATTTGTAAAACTTGCTCAAAATAACAATGAAAGTCTACAAAATTGAAGACATCTGGATAGTCGGCAATGATAATATTTTTATATTTCTTTTTAAATTTTGCGAATAAAATTTGAAATATACTTACAGACTATGTAGAAATCTAACTTTTTGTTGACTCTCTCAATCAAACTAACAACGAAAATGTACAAAATATCAGACTTCCAGATGACCACCATGTGTTCTGGGGAAAATTGACTATAGAATAGAATAAATATATATATATATAATGTGCAGGATATTTTAGGATAGAAAAAAAATATATATTAATAATAAACAAGGCATATCCTGACCAGGAACACATGTGCTTTTTAGGTGGCAGAGCGCCATTTAGTGGAACAGAAATCAACTAAACATTGATTTAGCCTGTTCCCTGATATTTGGCCAACCCAATTTCTTGATAAATCAAGAAAAGCCATCCACGAACGCGCTGTTGGCGCTCGTCAACGTGGAGTAGGCTGTACCACTGCGACAGAGGCTTCTTGAGAAACCAAGAAAAGGGTATTTAAGTCCAAAATTGCGTAAATACGCTTAACATGTGAAAAAATATTTTTTTAAAGGAACTTTAAGGACGTAGAAAGTCATTGATTTCTTCCGGTCGTCTGTTTTTAAAAAAAATATTTATATAAATGGTATATGATGATAAAAAAGAGATAAAGGGTTTACAGTTAAATATAGAGAGGTCACGATTCTCTCTAGATCTTCTGTTTCATTAAGTTCAAACTGATTTTTAATGATTGAACCGCCCAACCTCACTGGTTGCTGTAGCTACAGATGGTTGGCTTACATCTAAGCTGTTTTTGTACAACAGGATAGTTAAGTTTTCTAATTACTACGACAAGTCCTTCTACAGAATGTTTTACTTCAGTTCTCAAATGAAGTTATTTTTATCACTAAGTATTCTTAACTCCGCCTTTGCCGGTCCCAAGCCCGGATGAAAAAGGAGGGGGAGAAGTAACAAGCTCGGTAAAAAACTTGAGCTCAGCTGGCCCGGCTGATAGTACCCTGTAAGGGCTCCTGATCCAGGAATATAGGATGAGCAGCGTTTATACTCCATGTTAGGAGAGGTTGCACATGACGTCTGTTCCTCATGTCAGAGGTGGCCAATTCTTTTGGAGCTAAGTCAGCCTGCCACTGAGTAGTATTCCCAGTCTCAATGACAAAGGCAAACGCATTTTACTTCACCTAATCATGATGGTTGTCAACTTTACAAGCTTGATACCTTAATATGATTGAGTGGAGATAAGAAAGAAGAAGAAGACTAAGCATTCTCATAGTTGAAAATACGAAACTATTATAGACGCGCATGATTCTTTTAAAAATAAAACAATTTCTACTGCCTTTACTATGATGGAAAAATTAATGGGAGCGCCATGCTCATCAGTGGTGAACCTACCGCTGGGAGGGTTCACCATTGATGAGCCAGGCCCTCCCATTAATTTTTCTATTACAGTAAGGACAGTAGAAATTGTTTTATTTTTAAAAGAATCATGCGCGTCTATAATAGTTTCGATTTTTCATAACAGATGGCGCGCTAATGCATCATAATTCCTATAGTTATCATTAAAAAAATTAACAAAAATTTACTCTCGATCGGAAAATATGTAATCGTTGAGAAGCATCATGTGAGTAGAGAGCAATATATGCAGTTGAACTTGGATAATTTAAAGTCCAAGGGACAAAAAAAAAATCGAGTTATCCAAAAATTCGAATTAAAAACGGAAATTATATTCATAGGAAATTCTAGGGACCAAGATAAATATTCGAATCAAAGATGATTTAGAATTATCCAAGTTCTACTGTATTTGTTATTTTTGCTTATTCCTCAAGTCATTTTAAACGATCTCCAATAGGTTCCATTGTCTCAGCTTTTCTATTATAGTCCTGGGGTTTTCCCAGAGGTCATATTTGGAGGATTTGATACAATTTAATAGATGTTTAGGACTGGCTGGTTGGATCTACTGTATATATATACAGTTAAACCTGTCTATAGCGTCCCCTCTTGGAACTCACCAAAATAGGGTGCTATAGAGATAGGGTGCTATAGACAGGTCACTTTAAATGTAAATCGCATCGTACTACGTATTTAAAATCGGGCGCTAAAGAAAGGAAGGCGCTATTTAGAGGGGGTGCTATAGATAGGTTTAACTGTATATATAAATATTGTGTGTATGCTCTAAAACGTAAATTTGAATAATATTTTCTCTCTCTCTTTAATACTAGAAATTATTTATACACCTTGAAACTATGTATTTAAAATAGTTTGCATATTTACCCGCAAATATACAAATAGGGGGATACCGGGGAATATAGGGGAATTCAACGAAAACTTAACTTATTTTTTGTGTATTTTAAAGAAACTTTATTTCTTTAATTATATAATATGAGGGGGGTCAACTAGATATTGATTTCTCGCTCTCCTCTTCTTCCATCCATATTTCCAAATCCATATTCTTATTTTCCATAGGATCATTCAAATAATAATCTGTATATATTTATCATGTGTATATAATCTTTCTCCATTTTTACCCCTTTGTATATTTCCCACTTTCATAGGTTTCTCCGTCTTTTAACACCAAGGAGAATCCTCTGTAAGACCTGTGTCTTAATAAAGGTTTTTGTGTGTGTGTGTGATATATATATATATATATTTTTAATTATCCCTAGTACACGTGGTACAGTCCATGGTAATCATGGTGGGTAGAAGTAGACGACTGCTTTTACTGTAAGTGCACCACATATCTACACATGTGAAAAGCGGTTCGACTTTGCACTTACAAATGTGCCAGAGCCCCGTTTGGTTACTTGCACTCGCTGGTGGGGTTGGACTTTTGCAAGAATCGGGGGCCATTGGAGCATTTTTTTTTTTAAATCAGAAAAAAAGTGTCAAATGCGGGAATCGAACCCGGGTCGTAGTGGTCGAAAACCAAACGGTTTAACCAGCCTTCCACCGACCCTTCTGTGTGTGATATTGATTTCTTTAAGTGTTTGTTTTATATTGTTAACAGTTTCACAGTCGGTTTTGGGAGCTAAGACTTTCCTATTCTATCATCGAGCAGAATAATCACCAACACCTCTAAGAAATTAATACATTTTCATTTCCTTTCATAACTAACTAATTTACATATCTCTTTTTATTTTTTCTCGGGAAATATCTTTATTTACGGGGTTGCTAACAAAAATGAGAGTATTTACATCATTTCTAAAACCAAATATATATACATGCAAAGTAACCCGGTCATCTGGTCAAAAATATAAATATATTAATCTATGAAAAACTACTTATAAAAAAGCTAACAGTGAGTTAAGTAAGATATCTCTTTTATCGCTTTTCAAACTTAAATAATCATTTATATTATCTCGCATTCTTAATTCAATATGAAAATAAAACTAATGTTACATTTTAAAAAAGTTTTCCTGATTCTTTGAAGCAAAAAGTTTGATTGAGTTGGAATAAATTCCACTTTATATATATAATAAATACACTATATCAAAAGAGAATATTTCTTACCTGATTTGTTGCTGGAGAAAAGCCAAATATCTCAACAATGGTTTAAAGTTTTTAAAAGGAAATAGAGAAAAGAAAGAAAAATTGCACATTTAAAATTATAAATAAACTACACTCATAGACAAAACTTAAGGAAGTAAAAAGTCATTGATGTCGCCAAATGCTCTTTTTTTTTTTTTTTAAGAGACAGAGGCAATTTTGTTCACACATGGTTATCACATGTGTCTTCAATAAAGGTCACTGTGCATCAAATATCTTTCAGAGTTATTATCTGAATACCGATATACATGCTAAAAGGTACAACTTCCTTAAGTTTTGTCCATGAGTGTATTTTTCAGAGTTATTGTCTGAATACCGATATACATGCTAAAAGTTACAACTTCCTTAGGTTTTGTCCATGAGTGTATATTAAAAAGAGGAGAATTCTCTTACCAGATTTTCTAAAGAGAAAGAGGCAGTTTTGTTCACACTTGGTTATCACGTGTATATTCAATATACAGTTACGAGCGTCATTCTTCATCAGTCATCTCTGTCACCGTTTGCTTTTTTTTTGGAATGGCGCCCTCATATTGGTCGGCTACGATCACGCCACCTTTGCCCCCCCCCCCCACTCGCTTTTTCGTTTTTGTAACCATTGTGTTGGAGCGGGTCGCTCCTTAAATAAATGCATATATTAGTTAATAACCAAATGGAATCCTCTCTTTCTTTTTCCCAGTAAGAGACGCCTACGGAAGCCAACAGTACATAGACAGATAAAGCACATAGGCTATAGTTATTAACTAACATATGCATTTATATAAGGCGCCAATTTATAATTGTAACAAGTAGTATTTGAATCAAAACATTCAATCGGGTAAAACACGGGCGTTGCCCGGGTCATTCGGCTAGTATTCAATAAAGGTCACTGTAATATCTTTCAGAGAATTGTCTGAATATACCGATATACATGCTAAAAGTTACAACTTCCTTAGGTTTTGTTCATGAGTGCATATCAAAAATAGTAGATTTCCTACCTGAGTTTTCGCTGGAAATGCCAAGCATCTCAACAATGGTTTGATGGCCACAAAGAAAGAACTTTGTGAGAAAGACGCACCCATTACAATGGGAATAATAGCGACTGATAAACAGTCTACAAAGTCCATCGTGAAATATCACCTCACCTGATAAACAACATGTGTTCTTGGAAGCGCTTGTTTCATTTATTTCAATTTGGATTCTAATTTTCGTCATTGTTTGTTTTGAATTCCATATAATATGTCAGTATATATACACTCATGAAATTTCGGGGCTAACTCACTACAATGAACAACATTTATATAAATTTTTTACTACTCTCCTGCTGGATAAAACATTTGTTTATAAATATTTAAAATTTTTCAAGGCGATAGATAAAATGAGGGAAGAAGTGCTCAACTCCACAGACAACGGCTGATTGCTCCCCCTCCCCTCTAAATTGCTTTTCCTCCTCACTCATGTATATAACCTTTTAGGGGAATCCCCTTGTAAGACAATAGTGTCTTAATAAAGGTTTTGTTGTTGTTGTTATATACACTCATGAACAAAACTTAAGGAAGTTGTACCTTTTAGTATGTATATCGGGATTCAAACAATAACTCTGAAAGATATTTGATACACAGTGACTTTTATTGAAGACACGCGAGATAATCAAGTATGAACAAAATTGCCTCTGTTTCCTTAAAAAAATAGATAACCGTCGACATCAAATACTCTCCTCTTTCTTAAGTCTTGCCCATGAGTGTATATATATGTATGTATCCAATCATATATAGACCATCACTCTTCATATATTCAACCTTTTCATACGTCATCCAAAAGTTAGAAATATTAGATTTCTCTTTAAATAAAAATTGATTTTTCACAAATAAAAGAAACTTATGCGGTTAAACTTTAAGTATTGCTTTATAATCATACGCCGCAGTCATTTATAATTGAATGCTATTAATTGAATAGCATAATAGCATATATATACAAATAAATTTGATCAAGAAAAATATAATACAGGGACTAATTTTAGTATTGCCAAGAATTTTAGTTGCTACTAAATATGGATATTTATTTTTTATTGTAATAGGCTTTTTAGAGACTATATATATATATATTTTTTTTTGTGAAAATATATAGTACAAATGTGATATTGTACTGGGATAAGGTGCATAATTATGAAAAAAGGCATCTCCTTATCGTGCAACTGAAAGTTGCTGATGGCTTGCGCCATCTATCGGAATAAATATCAACTATTCTCGTTGATTTTTAATTATTCCAAATATTTTAAATATTCCAAATTCATTATTAAAAATCGAAATTTTTCCCATAACTTGTATATTATTTTACAAAATTTATTTTGTCCATAATATAAATATATATTTTGAAGATTGAGAAATCCATAATTAAAATTATATTTAAAAAAGATGCATATATTGGATTTATAATTATTTTAATGTTCCAATATTTCGAGGGGCAACTCGCCTCTCTTTATCGATGTTCAACTGTTGATAGCTAATTGAATTATTTCAATTGTTCTTGCTAGGCGAAGAGCTTCTGAACCAAAACTGGTTGAAATCATTTTGAAGATTGAGCAATCCATAATTAAAAATTATATTTAAAAAAAGATATATATATTGGATTTAGATAAAGAGAGGCGAGTTGCCCCTCGAAATATTTTTTAACATTGTGTAGCGTCCTCACGCAATTCTGGCCTTAACTACCCGTTTCATGATTTTTCAGGATGCCTTAATGACCAAATTTTTTGGTTGTTGAGGTACAGCTTGCACCACGCTGATGAGGGCCAACAGCCCGAAACGCGTCCGTGGTTAGCTTTTCTTGATTAATCAACAATAGGTATTTGGCCAATTCTGGAATAATTAAAAATCAACGAGAATAGTTGATATTTATTCCGATAGATAGCGCCAGCCATCAGCAACTTTCAGTTACACGATAAGGAGATGCCTTTTTCTTAACTTAATTAAAATAATTATAAATCTAATATATGTATCTTTTTTGAATAAATATATATATCAAATATTTTCTCCTCCATTGAATATATATATAAGCAAAAATATTTTTTAAACTTAATTCTATTGACGTTAAATGGCGCTGAGTTTGTTATTGACACATATTAAGATGTTATAATATCTTGATAAAGGTTGGCGTTCAGCCAACTGAAATATTAGTAAAATAAATGATATTTTGATCCAATATATACCTTTTTGAAAAAATAGTACACAAATGTGATATTGTACTGGGATATGGTGCATAAATTATGAAAAAGGCATCTCCTTATCGTGCAACTGAAAGTTGCTGATGGCTTGCGCCATCTATCGGAATAAATATCCACTATTCTCGTTGATTTTTAATTATTCCAGAATTGGCCAAATACCCATTATTGATTATTAGTAAGTGGTTAGCTTTTCTTGATTAATCAAGAATGGGTATTTGGCCAATTCTGGATTAATTAAAAATAAACGAGAATAGTTGATATTTATTCCGATAGATGGCGCAAGCCATCAGCAACTTTCAGTTGCACGATAAGGAGATGCCTTTTTTTTTAAAATAAAATATACCTTTTTAATTAAATAAATTGTATATGTTTAGGTATATAAGAAAAAGTGTATAATGCTGTTTGTTTCTTTATTAAAAACGAATTTTCCAAATTTTTGTGAATCAAATGGTATTAGATTATCTACAATTTCTCAAAGGATTGCAGTCAAAGATGTATACGGTGCCTCGAGAGAGTTAATGAGATTTTCCCCTCGGTATTGCAACCAATGGTACCCGAAGAGGTCACGAGACTGCTACGTCACGGCCGCTGTGGCTACATAACACGGGTGCCAGGCTGGGTCATTTGTTGTCATGTTGTTCACCATCGTACTCCTTCTCCCTGCCGCGGCTCTGGCGTGCGGTGGTCCTCCCTTTGACATGGGTCCCCGCTATGCCGTGTGTATGCTGCAGGGCTCACAGGGCGTCTCAGGAGTCATCACTCTCAGTCAACAGGTAGGTCTCTCGTAAAACACACATTTCACATTTTAAAATCATCTCAATTTACTTCTCAATAAGGTTTTATTATATATATGTTATATTAAAATATTATATTATTTAAAAAATTATATTTCTTAGATATAAATATTCTGTTTATATCTACCACCAGATGTCGAAACTTTCCCCTATATAAAACCGATTGTTGGGTTTCTCGATGGCCGGCTCAAACCTTTTGTACATTATGTAAATAAGTTTCCTTTTTTTATTCTTACGCCTTAAGCCAGGCAGTACTTTTTATCAAATTATGTTTTTATATATTCCTTTAGCTCAATTAAAGCAATTACTGATCAAGACTATTTTTAGTATATACTTTCAAGATTTTTTCCGCGACTGCATTACCATAGCATAATCCTCAAAATAACCAAAATCAAGCAGAAAATCTCTTTTTTATATATAAAACGTATATATATATACTAGACGAGTGACCCGGCTTCGCCCGAGAATTCCCCCGAGTGCAATTTCTTTCATACTGAAAGTACATCAATAATAAATAGTAGAAAGGCCATAGAATAGCAATACAGAGGTACGTGTGTGTGATGGAAAAATTGTATTATATTAGTGTTTAGATATTTGATATAATTATTTTTTGCAATCCATTTAGCTGTTACAATATCAATATCGTTTAAATAGATAGCAGCTTTTCCACCCAACCCCCGAGGTACCCTCCCCAGCGCATTAACCCTTGTAATTGCCCGAGTTAAGTGAGTAACTGCGATGGATCTGTAGTTTTTTTTTTAAATTGCATTGTGTGCACTTACCGTAACTTAGTTAGTAATATAAATTTCTCTCTCAATACTCAATACTTCTGTTAAAAAAAAGTAACACTCGTATAAAAAGATATTTAAAAAAAAAGTACGCAGGCAACTTGAAAAAAAAATGCAGAACGCTCATTGGTTGCTTAATTGGCCTGATGTTGTTACTTCGCCTCGTATTTACTACGTGTAAAAAAAGTTTTACAAATGAAAAAAATAAATAGCCAGAAATACTAATCAAATGGAAGCCGAAAAATTCCTTAGGTTTATAAAAAGCGACATGCAAAATTTGGTGGCAATTGGTTCAGTAGTTTTTGAGTTTATCGCGAAACAGACAACATACATTGACATTATATGCGTTATATTTTTCGCAGCCATTGTACATTCGACTTATCTAAATCAATTCTACCTATTGGTATATATTGGTAAAATATTTTGATATATGCACAATAAAAAAAAACTCTATCAATCATTATACACTTTGAAAAAAATAGTATCGGTTCAAAATCACATTAATAGGTACCGCTCAACAAGAACAACCTAGTTCATGATAATTGAAACAGTGAATAATATGTGATGGTTGTTGTTGTTGTTGTTATGTCCAAAGAAGAGTCTTAGATGTCTCCATGCATCCCCATCACAGCAGCAGTAATATCCACTATCTTGCTCTTCATTGGAAAATGGGTGCCGTTGCCACGTTAGTCACCTTGGAAACGAACCAGAATTTGGTCGAATATTCCAAGGGTCCAGGGGGGGCCGCAGGGAGGTGTGGTCGGACTCCCCCCCCATATGTGTAGGTTATTCACATATTAAACAAAATTTCAACGCGGGATTCAATCCCGGTTCATGACTGTCGGGAATCGAGGGTGTTATCCACTCGTCTACCGACTTTTTTTTTTTTTATAGTATAAATGTGAAATTGTACTGGGATAAAGTGAATAAATTAAGAAAAAGGCATCTCTTTATCGTTCAACTAAAAGTTTGCTGATGATTTATATATAAAATATTCTTTGATTTTTAATTATTCCATAATTTTCTTGATTAATAAAGAAAAGCTAACTACGAACGCGTTTCGGGCTGTTGGCCCTCGTCATTCTTAATTTATTCACCTTATCCCAGTAAAATTTCTCATTTGTACTATTTCTTTGACGAGGGCCAACAGCCCGAAACCCGTACCTGGTTAGCTTTTCTTGATTAATCAAGAATGGGTATTTGGCCAATTCTGGAATAATTGATAATCAAGGAATAGTTGATATTTATTCCGATAGATGACGCAAGCCATCAGAAACTTTCAGTTGCACGATAAGGAGATGCCATTTAACAATTATTTATACTTAAATGAACTTTATCCAGTTGTGAGTATAAATGATAATTATGGTGGGTAGAAGTAGACGACTGCTTTTACTGTAAGTGCATCACATGTCTACACATGTGAAAAGCAGTTCGAATTTTGCACTTACAAATATGCAAGAGCCCCGTTTGGTTACTTGCATTCGCTGGTGAGGTTAGACCTTTGCAAGAATCGGGGGCTATTGGAGCATTCCTTTTAATTGGAAAAAAGATTCCCAATGCGGGATTCGATCCTGGGTCGTAGAGGTCAAAAACCAACGGTTCGACCTTTCCATTATAAGTGTACCAGAGATTCTTTTTGGTTGCTTAAAATCATTGGTGTGGGGCTGAACCTTTGTAAGAATCGAGGACCATTGGAAAAAATATTCTTTTGAAAAAAAGAACACCTTAAGAACTTATTCCTTTGAGGAAGGTAACAATGAACGACATGAACGTTGGTATGCGAGTATCCTTTTAAAAATACTTCCAACCAGAATATATTTGAAAAACATTTATTTAGGTCAAAATAGGTAATTAAACAGATAATAGACTCAAAGCAGCAGCTTTACACACCCAAGATAGTGGAAATTGCTGCTGCTGTGATAGAGATGCATGGAGTAATCTGAGGCTCTTCAGTGGACACGACAACTACAACAAACAGTTAAAATCAATATTCAAGCGATAAAAAAATAATAAATTACAAACGAAGTTAGAGACGTAACCTCTCGCTAAGTTCGCAATTTCTATCTCACTGTTAAGATACTTGGAATTGCATTATTGAGAACGTACTGGAGTTTCTAAATTCTATTCCGTATTTATAAGGTTTGCTCTCCATTAAGTTTGGAAGATGGTATCCGCTGGGATTGACCATTTTTTCAGAGATGATTCAATAAATAATTTATTCCGTACTTTAATGACAAGTTAGAAAAATCCTGGCCGAGGTCTTCTTCTTTTTATGATGCCTAGAAATCTTTACTAATAAAATCGTAGAAACGAATTTGTGAAATTTGATAATTCTTTTATCTCACTTAACTTTAGAACCCATACCTTATTAGATATAATAAAAATTTAATTAAAAAGGCATATATTGGATCAAAATATCATTTATTTTACCAATATTTCAGTTGGCTGAACGCCAACCTTTATCAAGGTGTTATAACATATTCAAAACCTTGATAAAGGTTGGCATTTATCCAACTGAAATATTGGTAAAATAAATACCATTTTGATCCAATATATGCCTTTTTAATTAAAGATTTATTTATGGATTGCTCTATTTTAAAAAATATAATAAAATGTTGCAGGGAAAGTTGGTATTCATGTTTTAAAAAAGGAATATTTACCTTTTAAAAGTATCTTTAAATTGAAGAATTATGAATTCGGGCCAGGCAGCCTCTATCTTTACGATTTAAAAGTGTATTAAAGGAATGCATTTTGTTTATTACCTAATACAGAACGTAATGGTTATGGTAAAGAATAAGGCACAATACAAGTTCTGGCAAATTCAGATAAAAGATAACAGCCTGTATACCATGGTATAGGACTATGACTCTCATCAGTACAGGGTCGGCTTTGACTTCATAACATCCAACGAGAAGAGTTATTAGAATGGATTGCATTTACCAAACAGGTGTTGTTGAAATGGCTGAGCCAATTTTCAAGACAGGTTACAACATAAAGCTATATATTTTGAAAATAGAGAAATCCATAAATAAATCTTTAATTAAAAAGGCACATATTGGATCAAAATATCATTTATTTTACCAATATTTCAGTAGGCTGAACGCCAACCTTTATCAAAATATTATAACATATTAATCTGTTATAATGTTATAATATATGTTAATTAGTGATAATACCTTGATAAAGGTTGGCGTTTAGCCAACTGAAATATTGGTAAAATAAATTTTATTTGGATCCAATATATGCCTTTTAAATTGAGCTATATATGAATGTTATATTCGTGGTCGTGATGCTAGTGAATTTTGACTAGTACAAAAGGAATATTGAGTAAAATTAATCAGGTCTTCAGGGAAAAGTGTCTTTTCAAGACGAATTTTATTCTCTAGCTTTCGGGCACGGGCGCCCATCTACAGGAGAAAACCTGGTATAATGGAAAAGACACCTTTCTCTGGAGGTCTGATTAATTTTACCCAGTATTGATACAAGAGATTGTTTTTTTTTAACAAAAGGAATAGTTGACATCGTAGCCATTTTATTGAAAAGGAAATATGTAGAATGACATTTGAAATTATCCCGCATGTGTTTCTTTTGAATAAAAAATCGAAATTTTATTTTGAGGAGAAATAACGATTATTTCTAACCTTAGGGATGAAGTATGAAAGAATGAATTGTGAAGAGTAATGATGAACGGAAAAATAAAAGTGTCCAGGAATGGGAATCGAACCCACAGTGTTCCGCTCACCGGGCAGATGCCATGTCCACTAGGCTACCCTGGACATTTCAAATGTCTTTCTACAATTATAAGCCGCATTATATTGTATTATAAAAAAATATATTAGCTTTCGGGGGAAGCCCTTCTTAAGGTAAATATGGGCAAGATGTAGTGTTAAAATATATCGAATTCTTGGTTTAATAGATTGCTCACTAAAGCCCTCTCTGTGTTTAAAAGAGGGAAGTTGACCATGGCGGTCACCATTATAAAATTGCCAAAGAGGATGTTGCATCAAAATATGACCTGGATCGTCATTGGGAAAAGGGTCAAAGCGTAGCTTTCAGGTAGCGCTGAAAGAGTTACATTTTTATGTTGGAAAATTACCTGAGCGAGGTACTGTAAATTTAGAAGGATAAGCTGAAGAGTTTTTATATTTTATAAAATAAATGAAGCTTCTAGGGTTAAGTTTCTTGTACAACCTTTTATTTTCAAGCTTTCGGACTTGTCAGTCCTTCAACAGGATTATCATGTTAACAATTTAATAATAAATATATTTTATATACTCGTTATTATATACATGTTATATTAAAATATTATTCTATTTAAAATTATATTTCATAGATCCAAATACTCTGCTAAATCGACCGCCAGAGGTCATGCTTCCCCTATAAAATCTCGTTGTTGTTCTTTCCCGCTGGCCGACTCAAAACTTTTCTACATTATGTAAATAATATTTTGTTTTCCTTATTCTACTCGCCTTAAGCCAGGCGAAAAACTTTTATCAAATTATGTTCTTTTATATATTCCTTCAGTTCAATTAAATTACTGATCAAAATTATTTTTATTATCATACTTTCAAGATTTAACCACGACTGCATCACCATTACCATAGCATAATCTCAACAATTCTAAAATAAATGTTTTATAATATATATATTTTAAATACCTACTCTCTATAATGAGAGAAAATATGCTACTTCATATAGTAGGTATTTAAAATATGTATATAATAACGAGTCTATAAAAATGTATTTATTATTAAGTTGTTAAAGTGATAATCCTGTTGAAGGACTGACAAGTCCGAAATCTTGAAAATATAAAGTTGTACAAGAAACGTAACCCTGGAAGCTTTATTTATTTTATAATATTATAAATCAGGAAAGAACGTTTATATTTAATCAAAGAGTTACATTATTAATGTTGGCAAATTACCTGATGATGATAACAACACTGTTACAGAAACAGGTCTTGTTTATCTTATGTTTTTAATCTATAATTCCATATTGTACCTTATCAAGATGTAATTATCTAATTTCACAATTCGGTATATGTAAATGAAATGGTAACAATACAATGAAGGTATTGAATGTAGTGATTAAAGAAATTTCAGAAGTCTCTATCATTCACGCTATTTTTAAAAAGGCATAATGAGGTACTGTAAATTGAGAAGGATAAGCTAAAGAGTTTCTTCTATTTGTTTTTCATCAACCCAAGTTTTTGAACTTCAATTCTTATACAGGTATGGTAGAAGCTGCTAAAACCGACCTATAATACTTAAGGCAGAGTATTTTCATAAACGATTAAAGGAATGAGAACAGAGTATGTACAGTTTCAGAGGACTATATGTAAAGTCCGAAAGCTTGAAAATAAAAGGTTGCACAAGAAACTTAACCCTGGAAGCTTCATTTATTTTATAATATTATAAATCAGGGAAGAACGTTTATATTTAATCAAAGAGTTACATTATTAATGTTGGCAAATTACCTGAGCGAGGTACTGTAAATTGAGAAGGTTAAGCTGAAGAGTTTCTTCTATTTGTATTTCATCAACCCAAGTTTTTGAACTTCAATTCTTATACAGGTAGAAGCTTCTAAAACCGACCTATAATACTTGAGACAGAGTATTTGCATAAACGATTAAAGGAATGAGAACAGAGTATGTACAGTTTCAGAGGACTATATGCAAAGTCCGAAAGCTTGAAAATAAAAGATTGTACAAAAAAACTTAGACCTGGAAGAATTATTTATTTTATAAAATACAAAGTAAGTTTTTTTATTCTCGCTATTTTATATAATTATCCTTTCAGGATTTTTGTTTTAAATCTATTTTCGAAAATACATAAATATTAATTTATATAGAGTTTTTTTTTTTGAAACTGTACCTTATTGTATGTGAGAACTTAATCACACCCGTTTGGCCTGAAGTTAAACTAATGTAGACCTAAGGCCATTAGATAATTTCTTATACAATATAATGCGGCTTATGATTGTAGAACGACATTTGAAAATTATCCCGCATGTGTTTCTTTTGAACAAAAAAATCGAAATTTTAAGAAGAAATAACGATTATTTCTAAACTTAAGGATGAAGTATGAAAGGATGAATTGTGAAGAGTAATGATAAACGGAAAAATAAAGTGTCCAGGGATGGTAATCGAACCCACAGTGTTCCGCTTACCGGGAAGATGCCATGTCCACTAGGCTACCCTGGACATCTTTTTCGTTATACAATATAATACAATATAATGCGGCTTATAATTGTAGAACGTAATTTGAAAATTATCCCAAATGTGTTTCTTTTGAACAAAAAATCGAAATTTATTTTAAGGAGAAATAACGATTATTTCTGACCTTAGGGATGAAGATGGGATTCGATCCCGAGTCTTGGGCTTTCTATAATAAAATTTGTATACCATTTAGCGTTACTTACTCATCCTTCCTTTACGTCATATGCTGACCTTTTAGAGGAGACAAGGTTACACAAAAATATAGAGATATTCTCTAAATAAAAAAACAATAGAATTAGTTATCAAAATGCAATGTACTTTATTAATCGTTAAATGTATGAAAATCACACTAAAGTATACTTTTTCTCGAAACCTATATATTAAAATTTATATTATAATGCACTAGCGCGCCATCTGTTATGAAAATTCGAAACTATTTTAGACGCGTAATATTCTTTTTGATATTAACCAATTTCTACTGCCCTTAATATGCAATATAACAGTGGTATGGTAGATTAAACTGCCGAAACCGCTGGGAGGATTCACCACTGATTAGCCAGGCCCTCCCAATAATTTTTACATTGCAGTAAGGACAGTAGAAACTGTTCAATTTCAAAAAGAATATTACGCGTCTAAAATAGTTTCTAATTTTCATATTAAAATTTAACAATAAATTGATTTTATCAAAACCAAGAAAGATTTCAAGCACAATACCCTATACATGAGAATCATAGTTTAAAAAGAGAGATTGGCTGCTCGTTTTTTTAAAGAGCGACTTGTGCTCAAAAGTCTCGTGAATTTTAATAAAAAGAAACCACTATCATGATTTTTATCGCTAATATTTTAAAATCTTCAAATAATTTACCTAATTGTGTATATAGTAATGATATAATGGAATATTAGAGTTATTAAGATAGTGAAAATTTTGAAGAGCGACCTGTGCTCAAAAGCCTCATGAAATTTAATAAAAATAAATCCATCATCATGATTTTATCGCTAGTTTTTAAATCTTCAAATAATTTACCAAATTGTGTATATAGTAATTAAATAATGAAATATTAGAATTAGAATAATATAAAGATGCACTTTCTGTGGATCAGGAATAACAATGGAGATGTTGCACTACTTATTTGATTGTGCTGCTCTGTCTGAGGAAAGACGAAAACTAAATGATAAAACGGGGCAACTTTGTCCTTCATTTCCGGCACTAATTAATGAAATATCAAAGAATAGGTATATAGCGGTGGCGATATTTGGATTCCACAGGATTATATCCCGGAAAAAGACCACACAGTGTTCTCCCCATCCCTTGTGAACTGGCGAATCCTGTATAGGGCGAGAGGCCCAAAATAAAGGCTTTGTTGTTGTAAGGAAAAAAAAAAAAGGAATAATAAAGATAGTAAATATATTTAAATATCAAATGGAGCTATTAGACAGAAAATCAGCTGAAAGTAATGATTAATATATTTGCATATATATTGGAGGCTCTGCTAACAACGGGAAGTCCTTCTCAAGACAAAGGTAAGCTTGAGTATAACCACTTCCATCTTCAATATCTTTCGTATTTATTAATATTTGCTTTAGCGGCTGAATAAGGAAAGAATCGTTAAGAAGATATAGAATAGAAAGCTAGCTATCCATGTGAATAGATATTTTAGAATCTACATGTGGGAAGAAAGAATCAGATTGTTCGTGTTTAACCAACTAATTGGTTGAAATGTCTACAGTACGGTTCACACAGGATGTTGTGTTTGATGATGGTTGAATGTAAAAGATCCAATTGTAAATACTTGATGTTGATTCTTAGCTCAGCTCCACTGCATCTGTTAACTGTGTTGTTTGTTAAACAGATTAGAGAATTTACTTTGATTGGCTAGAATCAAAATTCGAGATTTGAGTCAAAGAAGTTCCATTAGATAAATTTATATAAAAAAAGAGCGTATCTGGATCTGTAGAGAAAACAAAAAACATTTTTTTTCTCAAAATATTTCGACAGATTACTCTATCTTATGGATTGTGTAATAAATTGATAAAGAGGGAGTAATATCTCGAAATATTTTGAGAAAACATTGGGTTTTTTTCTTCAACGCTACAGATACGCACTTTTTTATATGAACGTATCTAGGAGAATTTCAGCTGTGACTATTCACATTTAATTCAAAGATCTTCTCTCTTTGTTTTAACAACTTGTATCATCTTATCTTAAAGATAGAGGCTGCCTGGCCGGCATTCATATTTCTTGAAAATAAAGATACTTCGGCCAGTAAATCTTTTTATGTTTAGAAAGAACTTTAACGCCTTACCAAATGCTTTAATTTTTGTTTGCTCTTGACGAGGACTTTTTGTCGAAACGTCGAGGTAATAAAAAGATTTACTGGCCGAAGTATCTTTCTTTGTTCTGAACAATTCATTTCATATCTTCTAATTCCGGATCATTTTTATTAGATTGTCTAAACAGCCTTTCTTTGTCTAGATGCAAAAATTTGCCGGAGGGTATCAATCTATACAAGATATGTTATATATATATCTTCCAAATAGATGTTAAAAACAAAGCGCCATCTATTGATCGCCTTTGCAAACTAGCGGATCCTGGTCGTTGACAATGCCAACAACCCACGTTGGTGTTATACAAAACTGATAATACGCGTGGCTTTGTCAACGATTCGAGTGCACTTTTTGTAGATGACAAATAGATGCGTGCCTAGTTTTAGAGTTTTTTTTACGAGAGAGATGATATTTATTTATGTAAAGCTTTCCTTGGTTCACCTCTCCTTTCATTCTTCAAGGCGTTTTCCATCCTTATGGTCGCTGTACTATCTCTAAATAATGACCGGTGTACTTCAATAGCCTTAGAGACAGGAAAGTAAACTATATCCTATATTTCATAAATGTGTGAACTGGAAAGGAATTAGTTGTGCAACTCACAGAAAAAAAAAAGATAATGGGTGAATATGCAAATAAGGAATTTATAAATATGTTTGAAAAAAACGAACCAATTAAATGCTTATATAAAACGGCTCATAAAATATAAATTTAGTTCTTCGAATATTTTCTTTGGTTATTCGCCAAACTTTCTCGGGAAACTGAATTTGCCTTTGCTGGAAAAGGTATATTTTTCAACAAGGAAATTTTGCATATTAGAATACACGGAATATTAGAATTAAAATGTTTTCATCTCAATTATAAGAAAGCCTATTTGATTCAATATATTATGTATCAAAAGAGTCTCCTCTTTCTCTAACAATGCATTTTTCTCTTTATCATCCCAGTGTAGAATGCACAGGTAGTGATTAACCTAAATGCATTGGTTTAATGTATTTTTAAAGGGAGAGGTACCTCTTTGGCATATAAATATTATTCTCCCGAACCTCTGCATTATATAGACACACTTATGGACAAAACTTAAGGAAGTTGTACATTTTAACATGTCTGTTGGGATTCAGACAATAACTCTGAAAGATATAGAGTGACCTTTATTGAAGAGACACCAGATAACCAAGTATGGACAAAATTACCTCTGTTTCCTTAAAAAAATAATAATAAACAGACGGCCCCTCCATATCAAAAACTTTCCACTTCCTTAAAATTTGTCCATAAGTGTATATGTGAAGTATTTCGAAATTCATAGTTGAAAAATAAATTAAAATAGCGCGCGCTTCCTTCATAAAACCAAACTCAAATATTTAAAATTGATCTGCCAACCGTTACGATATTCCTATACAGGGTCTACGGAACTAAAACTCTCAACTAACATTTGTTGATTTATCTATATATATAATTGCCTTATTCTGTCTGAAGCTCACGGATAGAATGCGCGCCCATTGGCTGCCGGCGAACACGTGTCCTCCCTGCCCCCCTCTAGACAACCCTGTTATCAGCAGTGTGTTACATCCACCTGTCTATACAGACCACCCTGTCTATAGCGATCACCTTAGGCAACCCTGTTATCATTAGTGTGTTACATTCACCTGTCTATACAGACCACCCTGTCTATAGCGGTCACTTTAGGCAACGCTGTAATCAGCAGTGTGTTACATACACCTGTATATACAGACCACCCTGTCTATAGCGACCACTCTAGACAACCCTGTTATCAGCTGTGTGATACATACACCTGTCTATACAGACCACCCTGTCTATAGCGACCACCCAAGACAACGTTTTTAAAATATATTCGCACTCGGGTAAAACCCGGGCGTTGCCCGGGCCATTCGTCTAGTTCTATATAATGATTTAGAAATTGAATAAATAGTCTCTAAAGGGAGGTTAAAATCAATCCACAACACCAAACGTAGGTTGTTTGCTTCACAATTTATTTTGAGTTTAATTAGATATTTGAGTAATATCAATCGAATGCAATTTTTATTCACTTTTGCCGCTTATTTTAATTTAAATATAAAAATAAATATAAAAATCAAAACCTCTTGCTATAAAAACCTTTCTGTATTGTTTATATACATTTAGTTGAGGGCTAATTACGAATGTGACAAGACTTCTCAAGGTATTTTTCAATATTCATTTGCAATAACACTTGTTTAAATATTTTGTAATTTATATATAATAATTCGTTTTTTCCAATATATAAATGTTAAGCAATTTTATTTATAAATAAATGACTTATCGTGGATATGCACGTTAAATTTATATATAAATCTTATTTCAAACTAGTTGGATTATTGTTTCATTAATTCCTGTAGAAGGGCGTATGTGCCCGAAAGCTCGTATATATTTGTTCTAATAAAGATACGCAGCCCTTGATGCTTTGTTTTATTCATTTATAAATGACTTAATCCATCTACAGAAAAACGCTTCAAAATTCCTATTTTTCGGCAACACGAATTACAGATAGAATTCTTGAATAACTTAAAAAGAGCAATCTTCAGCCTCACAGAATATTGTGTTCATTTTGTTCTAAATAAATATTATATTTAAAAATAAATTCAAAAAAATAAATAAAGGTTCCAAGGATAAGTTTCTTGTGCAAACCTTTTATTTTCAAGCTTTCGGTTCTTTAGTTGTTCAATTGAAGTTGTCAGTTCTTCAACAGGAGTATTGCATTAATCAATAAGGTAAAATACTATCTTTGTTTCATAACCCTATATAGAACATAGGATTAGCATTTTATATTTTTAAAAAGATAGAGAGAGATTGAGATTGAAACTGATTTATTACAATGTCCATATAAGATTATATAAGGTTAAATACAGAATAAATATAAATGTGAATAAATAAGATTATATATATTTTTTATTTTATTATTACAGAAGCACGAAGTCTATCAGACTATTGTGCTATATTAGATTTATTTACATATATATCTTTAATTATTTACACGATGAAGTAGTAGTGATTTATAAATCTGTGTACAAATTGCTCTAAACTTGCCAAAGTGTTCATAAGATTGAGTATATACAGAAAGATGGCATTATGTCAAAGTAAGCAAGTACAATTTGGTTAGTTAGAGGGCAAGCCAACAAAAGATGCTCTGGTGTTTCAACATCTAGACAGCATTCACATGTTGGATCATTTATAACTCTCAAGTCAAAGAGAAAACCTAAAAAAGGTCCTTTGCCTGTAAAGATTATATAATGATAAATGTATGAATAAATAGATATAAATAGATAAAATAATTGATAAATATACATATATATATAAATATATACAAGTCGTCATTGGTGGCGCCCACCGCGGGAAAGACTCCTCTACTGATGGATTGCGAAAGTTCTTTCCTACAGAGTGGGCAGGTCGATGAAAGAGAGAGATATACCGTATGGTGTGAAACCACCTTCTTTATGACGAAAATCTTTTCCCAAAATGCCAATATGGTTCAAATTCTACTCTTCGTTGGAAGGATATAGATAGTGCAACAGACAACCTTCAAGAAGACAATCTAATAGAACAGAAGAAGTTGAAAAACACGGAGTCCCACCCATTGTCTTCCAAGACTTTCTGCATTCTCATCCTGAAGATGATTTGAATAACGACATCGCTGAATGGTACCATCAAATTAGGATGTGTTCTGAATTCATAAATACCACTACGATACGTGGGTTATCTATAATAAGCTGGATGACTCGGAGAAAGAGAGTGCTGTTGCTCGGGTTCCACCTTGGCAAGGTACTTAATATTCAAGTGATTTCAGCATAAGGCATAATTTCTAAGTGACCTTTTTGTGAATTGTATTTTGGAAAGCATTTCTCGACGTATATACTCGCATGTATGTATATGAAAAATATGGAAAGAATAGAAAAAAAGGCTTACAGTCGAAATACGTCAGTGATTGGTCTTTCTTGATTTATCAAACCTCAAATCAAATATCACGGAACAAGCCTAAAACAACGTTTAGTTGATATTTGTTCCACTAGAGGGCGTTTTTCCATCTAAAATGCTCATATGAGTTGTCAGGATATGCCTTATTTATTTTTAATATATACGTAATGAATAATATGTTTGTTGTTGTAAAGATAAAGAATTGAAGGTGCTATCGTGATAAAAGAAAAATAATTTTTTACTATCAAGTAGTTTTTATTTTTAATTACTTGAAGAAAATAACACATTAAATATTGTCACAATTATAAAGAATTTATGAAATTAATTCTATATTAGTGAATTTAAAAAAAAGGTAAGTTAACTATGCATATTTACAACAATTCTAAAAGTCATTCTAAAAACTATGGTAAAATGAAAGTAGAATTATCAATTAATAAAAAATATATATATTAAAAAATAAAATATTTGAGGTTTTAGATTATATAATATACTAGCCGAATAACCCGGGCAACGCCCGGGTTTTACCCGATTAAATGTTTTTATTCAAATAATATTCGTTACAATTATAAAGTGGATGCCACTTTTGTGCAACGTCCCGCTCCAAACTTTGTGTCTGAGAAGCGATATTTTTATAGAAAGATGATCTGGCTTTTGTTTTCTGCTCGAATGAATGTTTTTCTTTTAGAATTTTGTTCCTGCGTACAAAATAATGAACTGGTTTCACCCGTGGTCTCTGCTTTTTGGAAATTTTCCCGATATAATTATGTATCTAATAATCAAACATGATACAGCAATATCGTCATCATCATTTTCTGACTAAAAATATATAGTTTTAATAATTGATTTATATATTTTTTAAAATAGCCTATCGTCTTCCCCGTATTTTTTTTACCTATGTATGGAAATTTTGGTTTGAATTAGTGAACTACTGCGAATTTGTATATCGAACATACAAACCAACAAACAAACAGACAAACAGACAAACATACAAACATTCATTTTTATATATATAGATATATTAAAAATAAAGAAGGCATATCCTGACCAAAAGCACATGTGCTTTTTAGATGGCAGAGCGCCATCTATTAAAACAGAAATCAACTAAACATTGATTTAGCCTGTTTCCTGATATTTGGCCAACTCAATTTCTTGATAAATCAAGAAAAGTTATATACGAACGCGTTTCGCGCTGTTGGCGCTCGTCAGCGTGGAATAGGCTGTACCTATAGATGCTCACGAGATATCACTTGTATAAAAGATGAAATTCTTGAATCAACACTCAACTATCCGATACCCACTTCTTGCTTTCTATTATCATCTGGAAATACAAACTCCCGATTCTCTTTCCCCCTGGACCTTACTCCTACTAGATCGCTTCAAATGGACCAAGCCGAGATGACGGAAATGGCCATTCTCCCTTCAAACCTTCCCAATATTTCCAATCTCTAGAATGATCTTTTGGCAAAAAGATATAAAAGCAATAAATGTTATGCGACATTATATATACATTATACAGATAAACCTGTCTATAGCGCCTCCTCTAAATAGCACCTCCCTCTCTATAGCGCTCGATTTTAAATACGTAGTACGATGAGATATTTACATTAAAAGTGACCTGTCTATAGCACCCCCTCTCTATAGCACCCTATGAGTCTAAAGAGGGGGCGCTATAGACAGGTTTTACTGTATATACTGTCCTCTAAACTTATTCATATAGATATTTTTAAATACCCTAGAAAAATTCATTTTCTAGTGCTGGATATAAAAGAAGAATACGTTAATATAAGGATATTAGATTCATGTAAGCAATATGACAGCCATCTAATCAATTAAATTGGTAAAACCGGTAGGAAGGTTCATCACTGATTGCCTAAGCCCTCTCAATATGTATCTTTCATTGCAGTATGGAGAGAGAGTAGAATTAAATATTTTATTAATAAATAAAAGATCGCAGTAATTGGAATTATTTATTGCTGTGTATTAATTATTACACAAAATATACGCTTCAAACTGGTCTTTCAAGACATATATTGTTCACAATTAAGTTTGGCGTATAGATACATAGAATATAATGACAAAATCGCAATACTTTAATACAGGAAATAATCCATTTTTTTGAAAATTTAATTAACATCCATCGATGAAATCTATAACAATTAATTTTTGGCAATGTGTTTCTTTTTATATCTACAGACCTTACTGAATTGATAAAAGTTATTGAATGAAAAGGCTTGGTTTATATCAGGGGTGAACTCTCTAATTAATCTACAGACCGCTCTACTATTGTATTGGATTGGTTTTGTTATATACACTGCATTTTCTAAGAAAGACGGCTTAGGGGTGTTTAGGGAACCTATGGACATAAGCTTATAAGTCTGTAAGGTGCATATATATAATTTTAAGGAAATGCATCGAGCAAAACTCTTTCGCAAATATGTTTTCATATCAAAGCTATATTAGCAAATTACATTTATTATTCCAATTTTAAAATAATAAATGAATTATTTTTTTTAGTTTTCAAAGATATAATTACAATTAAAAAAATAGTACAAAATTGAAATTATACTGGAATCAGGTCTATATATTATGAAAAAGGCATCTCCTGTTCGAGCAACTAATAAAACAGTTGCAACAATTTAAAAGTAGATGCCATTTTCTTAATATACTTAAAAGTTATTAATAATATTTGAGAATATTAATTTTTATACAGATAAATATCCCCCTATATATGAGTAAAACTATTTTTAACTGCCATTCATATAAGCTATGTAACGCTGAGTATTTTTAAATAAAAAACTACAAGGTTGTCCCAAAAGTTTATAAACACTTACAAAAAAATTGAAATACCAATATTATTCACCGTTATGTATAATGTCTTTGTATTATGTATAAAGTAATTGTATTATGTATTCGGCGTAATGATATTCGCCAAGTAATAATAAAAACAACGTTTTAAGAAAAAACACGAACTTTATAGGTTTTTGTACATTAATTAGAGGTGTATACAAGAAATTATAAAGCTTTAACTCTGTAGAGGTGGATTCGGGCACTTTTCCTGAAAAAAAATCGTTTTTTTTAAGAAACAGAAATTATAAACATATGATAAGGAAGTTAGTTAGAAATGCAATAGTTTCTGAGAGCTACTTAAAAAATCCTTTGGAAGTCCCCAACATGGAAGCATCATACAATGGCAACGATGTCAACAGTGGGCGAAATCCAGGTCCTGGGTCCATTGTGGCCCTCACGAGACTGTAATTGAAATCCTCTATGACAGAAGGTTGGGTAACTTAGCTATGTAATAATTTTATACTTTGTGTGGACGCGTAGCCCCGGACCGTTGGGTGAGGAGTGATGTAACCGGGGTATGTAGGGGACTGCTCGAAATAAACAAAAACAAACTCTGATAAAGAGCTATTTAGCTTGAAAACTCGCTGGGATTTATTGAATAAATATATTTAGTATTAAGGCGGAGTCATCAAGCCTCCAGGAATAAGTTTCTTCTATTTTTTTTTATTCACAAATCTCTCTCTAACCTTCGGGTATAGAAGCCCTTCCACAGGTTAAAAACACGATATATAATGATATAATACAGTCGAACTTGGATAATTCGAACCCCAAGGGACCATAAAAAAAATTCGAATTATCCAAAAATTCGAATTAAAGATGTTAAATTATTTATATAGGAAATTCTAGGGACCAAGATAAATATTCGAATTAAAGAGGTTTTCGAATTAAAGAAGTTCGAATTATCCAAGTTCTACTGTATATATAATGATATATCGTGTTTTTCTCCTGTGTGTGTAAAAGGGCTTCTATGTACGAAATCATATCTAACATACATAAAACAACGAACAAACATAGTGATTGTTTTTTTGTTTTTTTTTTTTGTTTTAACTCGTAATTTCACGCACAAATGAATTATAAAATTATTTACAATACTAATTTGTTCAATTAAAAATAAGAAGGACCTCTTGATATCGTGCAAATGAAATTTGTTGATGGCTTGCACTATCTGTTGGAATATTATTCAAATATTTGTTGATTTCTTTATTATTCCAGAATATATTGCTCAAATAGTCTTTCTTGATTAATAGAGAAACGTCATTCAGGTATATGTTTCAAGCTGTTTGTTCTCATTAGGGTGGTGCAAGCTGTACCCCATTTGGGGTTTTATCATTATAAAAAAAGCTGGTCCTTAAGGCTTACTAAAAATGAGGAATATATATTTAAGGCCATAAATGCATGAGAACGCCAAGGTATAAAAACAGCGATATAGTGAAATTTTATTGTGATCAGGTTGATAAATAAAGAAAAAAATTATCTTCTCGTGAAACTGATATGATCAAAATTAGATATATTTGCTCGATGTCACCTTAGATCTAATCTAATATAGACGCGAGCCTAGAGGCTTCTTCTTTGACCCATTTACGTGGACTTCTGACCGATCCTTTTTATGTGGGCGTCTTTAGATCCATTTTATTCTTTTAAAGATTGTGGACTGATGATCAACATGCGTCAGGTCAGGACTAGTTTCTACGATGTGGCATTGTCATGCTGATATGAAAGCTCCACTCAAATTCTGGCATAGACAACTTGAGCATGAAGAGATTCCATGATATATCTATCTTACAAATCGATAAAAAAGCAGGACATGAAGCAATGATTCCAAATATCAAATTAACATCTACTGAAACGGAATTACCCGCTGTATTGTAATGAATGTAGTTCTTATTCTAACGGGACTTTGCGATTGAAAGAAACAAATATCAGAGATAGTGTTTGAATTCTATTTAATTGCAATGGGTTTATTCCTTAAATTTTCTAGGTAGCATTTCGCATAAAGCCACACACATCAAGAAATAAAGAACAGTATTTCTTTATTTTTATTATATGTATGTTATATAAAATATTATTTTATTTTAAAAAATTATAATTTCATAGATCCAAATACTCTGCTAATCGACCGCCAGAGGTCACTCTTCCTCTATAAAAACTCGTTGTTGTTTTATCCCAATGGCCGGTTCAAAACTTTTGTACATTATGTAAATAAGCTTTTCTTTTTTATTCTAACGCCTTAAGCCAGGCAGTACTTTTTATCAAATTATGTATTTTTTATATATTCCTTTAACTCAATTAAATTACTGATCAATGCTTTATATTTTCAAGATTATTATTTCAACCACGACTACATTTCCATACTATAATCTTCAACATGATCTAAATTCAAGCAGGAAATCTCTCAATTAATTTTTTATATATAATATGTATATATGGTAATTTAAACCAACAACCCTATATTGTATAATACTTATAACAAGATTGTCATGTTGTATATAGAAACACATCTATAAATGGTTATATGCATGATTGACATGTGTCATTGCATCACCATATGTAATGTACTTTGTACAAACTGAGGATGAATAAATAAAACTATGTAATAGATTAAGAGCTGAGTTAAAGCAAGATTGAGAAGACAAACACGTCTAAATTCGAGATAGATGTAAATCACAAAACAACTTCTAAAGATAGATTGGAAGCCGTCAGAACGGCGCCAGAGTCCAGTTTCGACATATATGTGCTAAAAGAGGCATATCTCCATTTCATTATGAATTCTAACAATGTATTGTACAAGTATTTACTAGTATATATCACCCTATTAAATTCTTTACAATTTAAAGGTGATAAGGAACGAGCCACAATACTACTTTTGTGAAATTCAGATAAAATTGTTAAAAACAAAGAATCGCCTCTCCCGTAAAATGATTCTCCCGTCAAAATTTCAATCTATATATATATTTCCGTTCATCATTACTCTTCATAATTCACCCTTTCATACCTCATCCAAAAAGGTTAGAAATAGTCAATATTTCACCTTGAAATAAATTTTGGTTTTTCGTTGAAAAGAAACTCATGCGATGTAACTTCAAGTGTTGTTTTACAATAATATAATCCGCAGTGTATTATATTATATATTAATCTAAATACACATATTGGATAAAAATTTAATTCATTTACAATAATTTTATTGCAAAAACAAGCACAAATCTTTATCAAGACAAAAGGACACACATCTTAAAAAAGGAAGATACTAAAATTGAAAAATCCGTATAATTGATGTTTGTCATCTTTATATAAGGCTGAATGCCGTAATTTCTCCATAAAAGACCTCTTAAAACATAACTCGGTCTCTTTTTTAGGTAGTCTCTTATCAGAAACTTTGCTCTGATTAAAGGATTTCTCATGGATTTGCCCAACAAGACAGAGTTTCCAATAAGATACCAACTCCAAGTGAACCCGAGTTTAGCGCCTTGGGTTTAGATGATTTATCATACCATCATTGGTATCTGAACCAAAAGCCTGGAGCTATTCTAGAATGTGGGATGAACCGACAGACAACAACCTACATCTCCAGGCTCAAAACTGGCCATACAAGACCGCTTCTATTCCAGGATGGTGTAAAGACCTTTCCACAATGCACCATCTGCAAGACCAAAGAGGCCTCACCAGACCACCTCTTGGAATGTATGGGAGCCTTAAGACAGGACCTGTATTCCAATCCTACCAAGATTGTGAATTTGATCAATGAATATAGTCTCCATGACCTTGTAAAATTATACAATGGGGTAATGGAAAAAATCTTAGGATTAGGAATCATAATAAAAAATATGAATATCCTTCTAGTAGATCTGTGAATGTGCCCCTCTTTGCATAGATAGTAGAATCTACTCTCTATGCAAAGAGGCACATTCAAAGATATACTAGAAGGAAATTCATCTTTTTGCAATGGAGAAAGTGGTAATTTGGAATTCCTAACAATTAATAGATCAAGAAAATGACGTTAACTAGAATCATAAGACGAGTTTAATATTTGTTTTTGACTAGCGCTTTAGATGTTGTACTAAATTCGAAAAATCAAGTGAGAACGCCCTTTTAATCTCAGAACAATTTTTAACGCCTTGCCAAATGTTTTTTTTTTTATTTACTTCTCCTGACGAGGACAACATTTTTTTTTTTGTCGAAACGTTGAGAAAATAAAAAACTCCAACTGGTCAAAATGTCTATTTTTAATATAAATATGAATGGCGGCCAGGCAGCCTCTATCTTTACAATAATATCATAAGGTAAACAAGAGTTTCAGTTTGAAGTGAAACAATTTTATACAAAATCTCTTTCATTCAGTTAACCCCTCAGGTCATAGAGGGAAGAAGGGACAAATCGTTGCCTTCAGAAGGGCTAACCTCGGGATAATTGGCCCTCGTAAGCACTTGCTGACTGTGACGCAACCTTCTCCCTGATGGCCTGGGAAGGAACACCTGGGGCCTGTTTGGTCCAGTCGTAAATCTCCTACTGCGGGACCCGTGATAGGTTGGGGTGAAATCGGCCGTTTTGTGTGTTCAACACTTTTGCAACACTTCTAATCTACACTCTGTGACTGAAGTTTTCTAAATGCTTTCTACTCGTTGAATCTGTTGATAATTTGAAAGTAAAACTTTTGAATGGAAATTTTGCCGGAAGGATATTTTATCTATAAAAAGAAAGTTTGTCAAAGCTGGTTATATGGCTTTGTTACTGACTCGAGGCCGATAGATTGCGGCGATGGTCAATAGATGGTTTCTAGTTTTGACGGAAGAGGTATCCTTTATTTTTATAGATCATTATCCCCTCACAGCAAAATTTCCATCTATATTTGTACCATAAATATGATTTATCCACGTTGCAAGCAAAATATCTCTTTGGGCAGATTATGAAGATTCCACTAGATTCCCATTGAATAATTTCCGCCCTAAGCTGAAGAGAACCATTAGCCCGAAACCATGGTCTCTAGGTGAACGCTTCTCAGTTTGCCAAAGCTGGTGTTGTGGCTTTGTCACCGACCTGAGGCCTCTAGTTTTCGACGACGGTCAATAGGTGGCGTCAGCTTTTGACGTCTATTTTGACGGGAGAGGCGACCTTTGTCTCTTTAGATCAAAATCCTCCCGGAAAAATTTCCATCTATATTTTGTAAATAGATTTAGCCTAGCAACTTTGGCAGCTAAACACCTCTTTGAGCAGATTGTGAAGATTCCATTAGATCCCGTGTGGATCTCATGGATAAAGTCCTCTGTGGACTGACGAGAGCCATTAGCCAAAAACCATGGTCTCTAGGTAGACGCTTCTCAATTTGCTAAAGCTGGTGTTGTGGTATTGTCACCGACCTGAGGCTGCTAATTTGCGACGACCTTAAATAAATGGCGTCTAGCTTTGACGTCTTTTTTGACGGAGAAGTGATCTTTGTTTTAATAAAGTAAAACTTGTTAAATTTTATCAATGATTGGAATACGTATTATCATATTTCAGGTTGAAGATATTCATGTGTATTTTGCTTACTTCCCATTGTGCAAATGCAACGTACAGATATATGATAGAAAACGTGCTGGAACATTATAATATACTCAGGTCTAAGATCAGCCTTACCTTATCAACAACTGAAAGAAATTATTGACAAATCCGTCTGTTTTCATAACTTCTCTCATAGGATGTTATGGATTTGAAACAGCCCCTATGTACTGATTAGTGCCATAGCCCCAAACAATGGTATACAGTTTGGCGTTTTGTTTACATTTTTCAAAGCTAGTGTAGTGGCACTTTTAATCATCAACCTATATGTTATGTACTGGGAGATATGCAAATATACATTGCTGTGATTCATTTCTAAATGGAAGAGGTATGCTCTCTTTGCATATAATATAATTGTATATATTAAGAAAGTACCATATCCTGATCGCGCAATTAAAAGTTGTCTTGTTCACAAACATAGCCTTGTCCATCTTAGAATGCGATTTTTGAGGGTCGATGGAAGGGTGGTTTAAACCATTGGTTTTTGACCGCTACGACCCGGGATCGAATCCTGCATTGGGTCCTTTTTTTTCTAATTAATTGTTTTTTCAATGACCCCCGGTTCTTGTAAAGGTCCAACCCCACTAGCGAGTACAAGTAACCAAACGGAATTCTGGCACATTTGTAAATGCAAAAGTCGAACTGCTTTTCACATGTGTAGACATGTGGTGTACTTACAGTAAAATAGTCGCCAACTTCTACCTTCAATTGTAAGTGCAAAAGTCGAACTGCTTTTAGCATGTGTAGACATGTGGTGTACTTACAGTAAAAGCAGTCGCCAACTTCTAACTTCTATTGTAAGTGCAAAAGTCGAACTGCTTTTAGCATGTGTAGACATGTGGTATACTTACAGTAAAAGCAGTCGCCAACTTCTAACTTCTATTGTAAGTGCAAAAGTCGAACTGCTTTTAGCATGTGTAGACATGTGGTATACTTACAGTAAAAGCAGTCGCCAACTTCTACCTTCAATTGTAAGTGCAAAAGTCGAACTGCTTTTAGCATGTGTAGACATGTGGTGTACTTACAGTAAAAGCAGTCGCCAACTTCTAACTTCTATTGTAAGTGCAAAAGTCGAACTGCTTTTAGCATGTGTAGACATGTGGTATACTTACAGTAAAAGCAGTCGCCAACTTCTAACTTCAATTGTAAGTGCAAAAGTCGAACTGCTTTTAGCATGTGTAGACATGTGGTGTACTTACAGTAAAAGCAGTCGCCAACTTCTAACTTCTATTTTAAGTGAAAAAGTCGAACTGATTTAGCATGTGTAGACATGTGGTGTACTTACATTAAAAGCAGTCGCCAATTTCTACCTTCAATTGTAAGTGCAAAAGTCGAACGGCTTTTAGCATGTGTAGACATGTGGTGTACTTACAGTAAAAGCAGTCGCCTACTTCTACCTTCAATTGTAAGTGCAAAATTCGAACTGCTTTTAGCATGTGTAGACATGTGGTGCACTTACAGTAAAAGCAGTCGCCAACTTCTACCTTCTATTGTAAGTGCAAAAGTCGAACTGCTTTTAGCATGTGTAGATATGTGGTGTACTTACAGTAAAAGCAGTCGCCAACTTCTACCTTCTATTGTAAGTGCAAAAGTCGAACTGCTTTTAGCATGTGTAGACATGTGGTGTACTTACAGTAAAAGCAGTCGCCAACTTCTACCTTCTATTGTAAGTGCAAAAGTCGAACTGCTTTTAGCATGTGTAGACATGTGGTGTACTTACAGTAAAAGCAGTCGCCAACTTCTAACTTCTATTGTAAGTGCAAAAGTCGAACTGCTTTTAGCATGTGTAGACATGTGGTATACTTACAGTAAAAGCAGTCGCCAACTTCTAACTTCAATTGTAAGTGCAAAAGTCGAACTGCTTTTAGCATGTGTAGACATGTGGTGTACTTACAGTAAAAGCAGTCGCCAACTTCTAACTTCTATTTTAAGTGAAAAAGTCGAACTGATTTAGCATGTGTAGACATGTGGTGTACTTACATTAAAAGCAGTCGCCAATTTCTACCTTCAATTGTAAGTGCAAAAGTCGAACGGCTTTTAGCATGTGTAGACATGTGGTGTACTTACAGTAAAAGCAGTCGCCTACTTCTACCTTCAATTGTAAGTGCAAAATTCGAACTGCTTTTAGCATGTGTAGACATGTGGTGCACTTACAGTAAAAGCAGTCGCCAACTTCTACCTTCTATTGTAAGTGCAAAAGTCGAACTGCTTTTAGCATGTGTAGACATGTGGTGTACTTACAGTAAAAGTAGTCGCCAACTTCTAACTTCTATTGTAAGTGCAAAAGTCGAACTGCTTTTAGCATGTGTAGACATGTGGTATACTTACAGTAAAAGCAGTCGCCAACTTCTAACTTCAATTGTAAGTGCAAAAGTCGAACTGCTTTTAGCATGTGTAGACATGTGGTGTACTTACAGTAAAAGCAGTCGCCAACTTCTAACTTCTATTTTAAGTGAAAAAGTCGAACTGATTTAGCATGTGTAGACATGTGGTGTACTTACATTAAAAGCAGTCGCCAATTTCTACCTTCAATTGTAAGTGCAAAAGTCGAACGGCTTTTAGCATGTGTAGACATGTGGTGTACTTACAGTAAAAGCAGTCGCCTACTTCTACCTTCAATTGTAAGTGCAAAATTCGAACTGCTTTTAGCATGTGTAGACATGTGGTGCACTTACAGTAAAAGCAGTCGCCAACTTCTACCTTCTATTGTAAGTGCAAAAGTCGAACTGCTTTTAGCATGTGTAGATATGTGGTGTACTTACAGTAAAAGCAGTCGCCAACTTCTACCTTCTATTGTAAGTGCAAAAGTCGAACTGCTTTTAGCATGTGTAGACATGTGGTGTACTTACAGTAAAAGCAGTCGCCAACTTCTACCTTCTATTGTAAGTGCAAAAGTCGAACTGCTTTTAGCATGTGTAGACATGTGGTGTACTTACAGTAAAAGCAGTCGCCAACTTCTAACTTCTATTGTAAGTGCAAAAGTCGAACTGCTTTTAGCATGTGTAGACATGTGGTATACTTACAGTAAAAGCAGTCGCCAACTTCTAACTTCAATTGTAAGTGCAAAAGTCGAACTGCTTTTAGCATGTGTAGACATGTGGTGTACTTACAGTAAAAGCAGTCGCCAACTTCTAACTTCTATTTTAAGTGAAAAAGTCGAACTGATTTAGCATGTGTAGACATGTGGTGTACTTACATTAAAAGCAGTCGCCAATTTCTACCTTCAATTGTAAGTGCAAAAGTCGAACGGCTTTTAGCATGTGTAGACATGTGGTGTACTTACAGTAAAAGCAGTCGCCTACTTCTACCTTCAATTGTAAGTGCAAAATTCGAACTGCTTTTAGCATGTGTAGACATGTGGTGCACTTACAGTAAAAGCAGTCGCCAACTTCTACCTTCTATTGTAAGTGCAAAAGTCGAACTGCTTTTAGCATGTGTAGATATGTGGTGTACTTACAGTAAAAGCAGTCGCCAACTTCTACCTTCTATTGTAAGTGCAAAAGTCGAACTGCTTTTAGCATGTGTAGACATGTGGTGTACTTACAGTAAAAGCAGTCGCCAACTTCTACCTTCTATTGTAAGTGCAAAAGTCGAACTGCTTTTAGCATGTGTAGACATGTGGTGTACTTACAGTAAAAGCAGTCGCCTACTTCTACCTTCAATTGTAAGTGCAAAAGTCGAACTGCTTTTAGCATGTGTAGACATGTGGTGCACTTACAGTAAAAGCAGTCGTCAACTTCTACCTTCAATTGTAAGTGCAAAATTCGAACTGCTTTTCACATGTGTAGACATGTGGTGCACTTACAGTAAAAGCAGTCGCTAACTACCCACCATGATTATCATGGCTTTGAGATAAGAAAGAAGAAGAAGATTATGGCCTTTACCACGTGTACTAGGGATAAAAAAGAATACGATAACCTAAGCCTTATCGCACAATTCCAAAACATCTTTTGTTTTACCACGAATAAAACGGCAGACGACAAAACCTTTGTGGGAAGCTTCTAACATCCTGACGTTTCCAACAAATAGCATTACGAATAACAATGATAATTATTTCTTGGAAGTTCCAAAGTAATGCCAAAAGTTTTTTTTTAAAAGAATTTTAGTCAAAAGAATTCATTTTACTTTAACGCCTAATTTTATTTGACTAATTTATTCTTTTGGCTTATTGGTTTAGACTATTATTTTGAGGTAAGAAAAAACAAAGTATGTGAAGACGTAAAAATCGGTGTATATTGCCACGAGGAAAATTAGGGAAGACAAAAACTTCAGGATGAGACAACAATTTATTTCAGGCAAGAACAAAATATGAGTGATAGAACAAAAGAAAAGCAAAAGAGGGAAGTGTACAGAGTATAGCAAAATATAAACATAAAATGATACTCTGTTAATAAAATAATACGTACTTTGCGACAATATGATAACCTTTTGTGTGTGATATTACATCGGCTTTTCGATATCAAGAAATGACAAAAGAAATATCTGTTATATAGGCTTTTAACTTTTAATTAGACAATTTTAATTTATATTTAGACATTTTAAATTTTAATTTATACACTTTCATTTTTATTTAGACATTTTCAATTTTAATTTAGACATTTTTCATTTCAATTTAGACACTAGGACTTTTTATAGAAAAGTCCGTGTCTCTAAATTAAAATGAAAAATGTTTAAATATAAATTAAAATTTGTTGGATAACTGAATGCTACGACAGCTAGCGCCACACTGGACCTATCATCATCACAACTGTTTGTTTACCTTCTTCTCTATATTACAATAACTGTTCGCTACCATAACTTTGTCTTTCTTGCTAAATGGATAATAAAGATTATTATCATATAATCCTCAACGTCCTCATGCCTTCCTACAAGCTGTAAGTACCTAAATCTTACAACAATTAGATTATGAGACTGAATATTGCATGAAATTCAACTAACGAGTTAAGACAAAGAAAAAAGGCTTAGCAAAAATGGCGTCACTCCCGAGCCACGATGTAACCCTAAATAAGCTCGACGGCTATAACTACTCACTATGGTCTTTCAAAATTGAAATGCTCTTGCAAAAGGAAGATCTTTGGGAAGTTGTCACCGAAAATATTCCAGATGAACCTAAAATCGAATGGAAAAAGAAAGACTCAAAAGCTAGAGCTATCATTAATCTAAGCATCGCCGACTCACAAATAGTGCATGTCAAAAACCTACTAACAGCCAAAGCTACCTGGGACACTCTTAAAAATATCTATGAAAGAAAAACACTCTCAGGAAAAATTTATTTGCTAAGGAAACTATACAGCTTATAACTCGAAGAAGACAAAGACATGCAACAGCATATCACTACCATGATGGAACTTGTCGACAAACTGCGAACCATTGGCGAAACACTAAAGGACTCTCACATCACGGCTATACTGCTTTGCTCGCTTCCAAAGAGCTACTCCAATCTCATCACGATGTTGGAATCAAGGCCTGATGACGAGCTAACGCTTGAATTTACCAAGAACAAACTCCTTGATGAACACACACGCAGAGTAGAAAGCTCGAAAGACGAAAGCACCGCATCAAAAGCCTTAAAAAGCCTCCACGGAGCTTCAAGCCAAAGAAGAGAAAAAGAGAAGAAATTCTGTTCTTTCTGCCACAAACCAAACCACTCCAAAGAAGAATGTTGGCACTATCAAAAGCGAAACAACAGCAACAAAGAGTACAAATATGAAAACTTCAGAAGAGGAAACGTACCAAAGTACACAAATCAGTCGAGTGTCACCCAAGAACAATCAACAAATCAGAGAACAACAAAAGGACCTAACCCAAAAGCTCTCAATTGCACTCAACGAGAAGCAAGTGTACACAACTGGTTCGTCGACTCTGGAGCCACATCTCATATGGCGTACGATGAAAGCTTCTTCACTGAACTTAACAGAGAACAAACACAAAATGTTGTGGTTGCTAATGGCAATAAGCTGCAGGTCAAAGGGATAGGACAAGGAGAAATCAAAGTCATCACACCCCAAGGAAAGACTGACACCTTACTTCTCACAAAAGTTCTCTACATCCCGGAACTAACAGACAACCTTCTGTCAGTGAGTGCGGCCACCTCCAACGGATGTAAAGTAACGTTCAACAGAGATTGGTGTACCATCGAAAGAGACAACACAGCCCTCGCGAACGGTATACTTGACAATGGAATGTACCGACTCCACCTGGATGACAACCCCCAAACTCGCACATTCAAAGCAAATGTAGCAAAACAAAACCACTGCAAGAACAAAAATTGCCTCATGCTCTGGCACGACAGACTAGGACACAGAAATATAGAATCAATTAAGAAGATTCGAAATGAGAACCTAGCAAGAGGACTAAGTCTAAATAACTGTTCGCACAGCACAGACGGGTTCAGTGCATTCAAGGAAAACTCACCGAAACCCCATTTCCAAAGAAGACAGAGTACAGAGCAACTGAAACGCTTCAACTTGTCCACAGTGATATCTGCGGTCCATTACCAACTAACTCTCTCAGCGGTAAGAGATACTTCATCACCTTCACTGATGACTACAGCAGATACACGAAGATCTACCTCCTGAAAGGAAAAGACGAAGTCTATGAAAAAATAAAAGACTACGTCATCTCAGCACACACAAAGAAGATCCACGAGACCAACAAAGGGAATACCTCCCATAAGAAATGACTACATGCTGTACAAAACTGAAGCTCAAGACATTCAGACACCTACCAACTACTCGGAAGTCCTACAATTACCAAAAATCGAAAGAGAAAAATGGCTACAAGCAATGAACGAAGAACTAAATTCTCTTGAGAAGAACAATGTATGGGAACTAACGCCTCTACCTAAGGACAAGAAGATCATAGGATGTAAATGGACCTATAAACAAAAACTCAATTCCAAAGGAGAAATAGAGCGGTACAAAGCCAGACTCGTAGCAAAAGGGTTCAATCAGAAATTTGGCCGATACTACGAAGAAACCTTTGCACCAATTGTGAAGCATTCTACAATTAGAGCCTTCCTAGCTGCATCAGTCTACAAAGGGATGCAAGTGATCCACCTCGATGTGAAGACAGCGTTCCTACACGGCGACCTAGATAAAGAACTCTACATGGAACTCCCAGAAGGACTCCATACAAAACAAACAAACAAAGTCTGCAAACTAAAGAAGGCAATTTACGGTCTAAAACAAGCTGGAAGATCTTGGAACACAAAAATTGCAAGCACTCTAATTAAAAATAACTTCAAACAGAGCATTGTAGACCCATGCCTATTCACCAAGAATGAAGAAAACCATTTCATCTACTTGATTCTATATGTGGATGACATGCTCCTTGCAAGCGATTCCGAAATAATCATCCAAAACACTGTAAAAACTCTCGAAAAAGAATTCGAAATAAAGAACCTTGGAGACCCCACTCAATTCATTGGTATAGAAATCTCCAGGAACAGAGAAGGTGAACTCCTACTGAGCCAAAAGAGTAAAATCCAAGAATTAGTTGAAAGGTACAATCTCCAAGAAGCGAAACCTACTTTCACTCCCATGGAAAGCGGATACCCCGGTATATCTGATGAAAAACTTCTACCAAACAACGTCCAATACCAACAACTGATAGGCTCACTATTGTACCTAAGCGTAGTATCCAGACCAGATATCGCAGCTCCAGTCTGCATACTCAGCAGCAGAAACCAGAATCCTAGAAATTGTGACTGGAATGCAGCAAAAAGAATCGTAAGATATCTAAAAACTACTAAAGAACTCGAGCTACGCATATCTAACCAAAAACCTCCCACGCTGGAAGCATACAGTGATGCCACATGGGCAAGCGACAACACCGACAGAAAATCACTAAGCGGAAACTTGTTCCTACTGGGATCAAACCCCATCTCATGGATGACTGGGAAACAAGGTTGCGTATCTCTCTCATCCACCGAAGCGGAACTAATCTCCGCAGCTGAAGCCTCACAAGAACTGTTATGGCTTCTCGACTTGCTAAAGGATCTCGAACTGGAACAGAAAGCTCCAATCTACTTCCACCAAGACAATCAATCATGTCTCAAGATATGTTCATCCGAAAAAGTGTCTTCTAGAACCAAGCACGTCGCAACCAAGATCCATCACCTGAAGGATCTTCAGAAGAAGACAGTGATAAAAATGGTCTACTGCCCAACTGGCGACATGAAGGCGGACATTCTGACCAAGCCGCTACCAAGGCCGACATTTGAGAAGTTACGCTACAACCTCGTGATGTCTCCACATTCATGCCGGGGATTTGTTGGATAACTGAATGCTACGACAGCTAGCGCCACACTGGACCTATCATCATCACAACTGTTTGTTTACCTTCTTCTCTATATTACAATAACTGTTCGCTACCATAACTTTGTCTTTCTTGCTAAATGGATAATAAAGATTATTATCATATAATCCTCAACGTCCTCATGCCTTCCTACAAGCTGTAAGTACCTAAATCTTACAACAAAATTGTCTAATTAAAAATGAAAGTGTATAAATCAAAATTTAAAATGTCTAAATATAAATTAAAATTGTCTAATTAAAAGTAAAAAAAACCTATATATATATAAACACATACAACTTTCTCATATATAATAATTCTGTTTTTTTTTAATAGTACTGGTGGGTGATAATCATGTACGAAAAAAGCACCTCTACCTTTTAAATAAAATTCGCAGGAAAATGCATTTATTAAATAGAACAAAACTAAATATAATACAATATAATGCGGCTTATGATTGTAGAACGGAATTTGACAATTATACCAAAAATGTTTCTTTTGAACGAAAAATCTAAATTTATTTAAAGGAGAAATAACGATTATTTCTAACCTTAGGGATGAAGTATGATACAGAATATATTTTTGAAAGATAGTACAAAAGTGAAATTCTACTAGGAACAGGTGAATAAATTAAGAAAAAAGGAATCTTTCCTGATTGTACATCTAAAAGTTGCTGATGGCTTTCGCCATCTATCGTAATATATAGAAACTAATCGTTGGGTTTGTTATTTATTCCAGAAATGATAGGTCAAATAGGTATTTGTAAAATTCTGGAATATTTAAAAATGCACGATTAGTTAATATTAACAACAACAACAAAATGACTTTATTTAGGGTCACTGACCCTATACAGGATTCACCAGAGGTATACATAAGAACAAAGCAGTGAGACAAAGGAAACAACGATATAGACAGAAGAAAAAGAAAAAAAAAAGAAAAAAAAAAACAAGAAAGAGAAAGAGGGAAGCAAGAAAAACAACACAAAAAGAGTAGCAGTAAGAAAGTGAGGAGTGAGTGTCACTTGGCCTTCGATTAGTTAATATTTATTCTGATAGATAGCGCAAGCCATCATCAACTTGCGTCTGAAAGCTTGCGAATCAAGTTCTTATAAGACTCTCCTCTTTAATCGTTGTTATATTTTGCTATGATTCTTATATGCGTTAAAAGGATACATATCTCTTTTTAATAAAAGGCTATCTCAAATCCTTTTGTACATATGTAAATATGTAATATTTTATTTTTTCTTATTTACGCCCTCAAATCAGGTATTTCATCCTTAATTATGTGTTCATCTGACCGAATAAATTGTGATTCATTTTTATATTTTATTATTTTTACCATGACTGCAATATCATAATATACATGTATCAGGAAATAGAGAGAGTAGAAATAGATTTAAAATTGTAAACTAATTTTTGAATTGCTAAAAAATCTTTTATTGCCCTATATTCAAATATCTTTTGAAGGTCACTCCCAATAGCTGCGTTTGCACAATAGATCTGGCATGATGTGAACTGAGTCATTTTCCGGCCTTTGTTCTCTGGGCAGACATGGCAGGGATTGGAGGTAGACAGACAGGCATGGTACTTAGCTGAGCCACCCTCGTGACGTCGCATTTTTTATCGCGTAGCTGAAGGACAACTCCCGGATGGTTGGAGAAAAAAAGGTGATAAATACATTATATAACACTGAATTGGAAACACCAAGAACTAGTAGACAAAAATTGTGAAATTCTGCTTAAAATGAGTGATAGTAAGGAACAATAAATGATCTTTATTAGAACAGAATACAGCTATACAATGAGCGACATCGCCGTACACTCAATATGACAACTTTTATTGACTTCTTAGTCAATATTTACATGAAAAAGATCAAGAGAACTATATACAATCAGCCAGGTCCCCATCGCGATAGAGTCCTCCTCCAGGCGATGACGGGGTCCTCGATGGCCTGGGCCAGTCCGACCTGGACGAAGTATCGGTTGATTCTTGATTTCGCCGATAATTCGCCGTACACTCAATATGTTGTGGGACCACCGCGGGCGGCTATACAGGCAGTAACATGTCTTGGTACTGACTTGTGAGGATGTTACCTGAGCGATGGCTTCCCATTCCCTGTCAACCATCAGCCACAGTTCATCTTCTGAATGTGGCTGTGATAAAGCATGCAAGAGGCGTCCAATTAAGTCATAAACGTGTTCTTTAGGTGAGAGATCAGGATAGACTGGTGGCTATGGAAGCACCGAGGGGCATGAAGGACATGTTGGCTGATGCATGCTGTGTGAGGTTGGACGTTATCCTGCTGGAAAATGGCATTTGGTATCCCCTGAAGGAAGGGTAGCGTCACCGGCCGCAGCATGCCATCCACTTATCTTTGAGTCGTCATAATGTTCTCAATACGAGTCAGAGGGGATCTGCTATCATAGGCGATGATTCAGCAAACCATAATGCCGCGTTGTTGTGAGGTGCGGCGATCCACAGATTCGAACCGATTGGCCCTGTCATCAAGACGGCGCCACACTCTAACTCAGTGACTATCATTGCTAAAACAGAAGCGAGATTCATCTGAGAACACTACCCTGTACCATTCCGCTGTCCATGTGGCTCTATACAGACAAAATTGCAAACAGAGGTGTCTTTACCGTTGGGTTAATGGCAGTTTTCTTAACTGGTGCAATGAGTATGCTGCCGGCGACCAATTTGCGTATAATAATTCTGTTCGCTATAAAAGATTCAAAGGCATTCTGCATATCCTGCAAAATAGCGACAGAAGTGGACTGTGTGGGTGTCAACGCCATCCGGCGGATACGTCTTTCCACGCGTGCTGACGTCACTCTAGCCGCACCAGCACCATTCAATCGTGCCACATTTCCTTGTTCTCCATAGCTTGTGCACTATAGTCACGTCGAGGTGTCTGTCCATAGAGATTTGACATATGGACCAACCGGCCCTTCTGAGTCCAATCACCACACCTCTTATAAAATTGTCTGTCTGCTGGAACTACCTCGGCTGGCAGTGGCCGGACACTCTCTGCTACAAAATGTATTCTCCGAGTCAAAAAAACAAAAAAATTCAATTGCCTTCTCTATCATACAGAAAGATTCGAATATTGAAAAATTTACAAGTTCCTACTCTCTTATATATATATCTAAATCAACTGGAGTGAAATAGCTGAGCAATTTGCATCATATGCATAATTATGCGAAATAACTTTACCCGAAAAATTTGAATATTTTCTTCCCAATAATTTTTGGCGCTGGAAATTTCGAGCTAAGCAGTGGATATATTTTGTAATATTGCAAAAGATGATTAACATGTGTGACCACGTGTACTAGAAATAATTTAAAAGAAAAATTTAGATATAACCCAATTTACGAAAAAAATAATGAACAAATACGAATAAGAAAAAAAATTACCTATAAAGGCATATATATATATATACCGATATACGGGGTATAGGTCATGATAATAATGATGGGTAGTAGTTGGGGATTGATTCTATTGCAAGTATACCATATGTAGAATCAGTTAGCAGAATATAATAGTATAATGCATTTGCGCGCCATCTGTTAAAAAAAATTTGAACTATTTTTAACTCGTATGTTACTTTTTAAAATAAAACTATTTTATACTGCCCTTATTGCAATAACTGTTGTATATATATATTATATAATCTAAAAACCTCAAATATTTCTATATTTTAAAAAATATATACTTTATTTTATTCATTGATAATTTTATTTTTTGTTATCATCGTTTTTTGAAAGACTTTCAGTTTAGTTGTTTAGTTTCGTTGTATAGTTTTGTTGTAAATATGCTTAGTTAACCAATCAATCCTTTTAAATCACTAATATAGGATTAACTTATAAATTCTATATAATGTGAAAACTAACTAATGTGCAATCTTTCCTCAAGTAATTGAAAATAAAAGCTACTTGACGGTAAATAATTATATTTTTTTATCACGACTGCACCTCAACCCTTTATCTTATCGATCCTTTGTCTTATCAAGCCTTATCCAACCACAACAACCAAAATATTCATAATATATATATATTAATTAATTGTTCCACAGAGTGTGTGTAAGCTCACAGGTAAATAGGCGCTAACCGAAACAGAAAAATAAGTTCCTTTGTTTTAATATTAGTTTCCCTTTTATATTTTGTTCTCTCTCTTGTAAATCAATAAATATAATGTTTAATTAATAATTATTGGAATCAGTTTCATTAAAAATTCCAAGGAAAGTCAACAATAACGAAGTATTATTTTATTACTGCAGTAAAGGAAGTAAAAAATCTTTAATTTTAAAGATAAAAATACGCGTCAAATATAGTTTGAATTTCTCATAAAGTATTTATATTGGTATTCAATATAGTATACTGTACCAAGGTTAATAATTGTTAGAAGTAAAGAGATCCCTTTATTGAGAACATATCTATATATTTTTGAAAATAGAGCAATCCATAAATAAATCTTCAAATAAAAAGGCATATATTGGATCAAAATATCATTTATTTTACCAATATTTCAGTTGGCTGAACGTCAGCCTTTATCAAAGTATTATAACATATTAATGTGTGTTAACAACAAACTCAACGCCACATAACGTCAATAGAATTAAGTTTAAAAAATAGATTTGCTTATATTCAATGGGGAGAAAAAGGCTTGATACCTTAATATGATTGAGTGGAGATAAGAAAGAAGAAGAACATATCTATCGGGATAAAAGACTTGAAGTAATGGTTAAATTGTAATTTACTATGTAAATATGGTCACATTATGAAAATAACTAGTCTCTAAAATAATCAAAATAATGTTAAAAAAGAACGCAAAACAATAAAAAAGTTCTGATTATATTCTCTAATGGTAAAATATTACCACGTGGAAAATTAGGAAAGACAAACTTCAGGATGACACAGCAATTTCTTTAGGACAGATACAAACTATCAAAAATCGAAACTAATATAGATGCGTATGATTCTTTTCAAAAATAAACAATATCTACTGCCCTTACTGCAATGGAAAAATTAATGGGAGGGCCTGGTTCATCAGTGGTGAGCCAGGCCCTCCCATTAATTTTTCCATTGCAGTTAGTGCAGTAGAAATTGTTTATTTTTAAAAAGAATCATACGCATCTATAATAATTAAGAAAAAGGCATCTCCTTATCGTGAAACTGAAAGTTGCTGATGGCTAACCCCATCTATCGGAATAAATATCAACTATTCTCGTTTGATTTCTAATTATTCCTGAATTGGCCAAATACCCATTCTTGATTAATCAAGAAAAGCTAACCACGGACGCGTTATGGGCTGTTGGCCCTCACCAGCGTGGTGCAAGCTGTACCTCAACGACCAAAAAATTGGTCATTAAGGCATCCTGAAAAATCATGAAACGAGTAGTTTCCTTATCCCAATACAATATCACATTTCTACTATTTTTTCGCATCTATAATAGTTTCGAATTTTGATAACAGATGGCGCGCTAATGCATCATAAATAACAAACTATGTTTGATAAAATACAAGATAAGGAAGGAATGAGGGAGTGTTTACAAAATATCAAAATATAAATATTGAAATTGATACTCTGTTAATAAAATTAAATATATGCTTCTCTACAATATTTTTGTTAAACGACATTTGAAAATTATCCCGCATGTGTTTCTTTTGAACAAAAAATAGAAATTTATTTTATTGAGAAATAACGATTATTTCTAACCTTAGAGATGAAGTATGAAAAGATGAATTGTGAAGAGTAATGATAAACGGAAAAATAAAGTATTCAGGAATGAGAATCCCTAAGGTTAGAAATAATCGTTATTTCTTCTTAAAATAAATTTCTATTTTTTGTTCAAAAGAAACACATGCGGGATATTTTCAAATATTGTTTTACAATCATAAGCCGCATTATATTGTAGTATTTTTATTGTGAGGAACACGTATGATATATATATTTATAACAAAACATTATTCTCAATCTTTAATTTAAAGAATCTATTGGCTTTCTAAATAATTTTCCTTTAGTATTAGTTATTCTTTGAGGGTGAGATTAAAGATTGTATTACGTATTATTAAATGGATGAAGATATTCGATAGCTTTTATTGAGAGACCGACAACATTGTTATTGAAAGAAGACGCTCAACTTCTTTTGTTATTTTTGTATTTCCTTCCTTCTTCAACCGTTCCATTTTAGCTCTGTGCAATATCCCGGAAGAAACAAGCCCTCTATCATCTGTGAATTAAATGAAACTGAATGTCATTCACAACGATTATATTCTGGGCAAATACTTATTTGATATAATTAAACCAAAGCAAAAATATAATAATATATTTCGAACACATAGAACAATCTATAAATAGATATTTAGTTAAAAAAGCATATAATACAATATAATACAGCTTATGATTGTAAAACGACATTTGAAAGTTATCCCGCATGTATTTCTTTTGAACGAAAAATCGAAATTTTTATAAGGAGAAACAACGATTATTTCTAATCTTAGGGATGAAGTATGAAAGGATGAATTGTGAAGAGTAATGATAAACGGGAAAATAAGTGTTCCCAAGAGTAATGATAAATCCCTGGACACTTTATTTTTACGTTTATAATTACTCTTCACACAATTCATCTTTTCATATTTCATCCCTAAGGTTAGAAATAATCGTTATTTCTCCTTAAATTTCGATTTTTCGTTCAAAAGAAACACATGCAGGATAATTTTCAAATGTCGTTTTACAAAAAAGGCATATAAAAATAATTTATTTACCAATATTTCAGTTGGCTGAACACCAACCTTTTTTCAAGGTAATGCAACATATTTATGTGTGTGTGTGTTTCTTTGCCATTATTGTTGACATAAATATGTTGTATTACCTTGAAAAAGGTTGGAGTTCAGCCAATTAAAATATTGGTGAATAAATTATTTTTTACTAAATTATTATTATACCTTTTTAAATTAAACAATATATTTATTTTTGAAAATAGAGCAATCCATAAATAAACTTTTAATTAAAAAGGCATATATTGGATCAAAATATCATTTATTTTACCAATATTTCGGCTGGCCGAACGCCAACCTTTATCGAGGCATTACATTTTTGTATACACAAGCTCAGCGCCGCATAGTGTCATATATATATTTATTAAGAAAAAAGGCATTTTTTCCTGATCGTGCAACCGACGTGCAGTAACAAGTTGAATAAAGTAAGCATTATTAAAATATGTGAAAAAATAATATAAAAGAGTGAAATTGTACTTGGGGTTCAGGTAGATAAATTAAAAGAAAGGTATCTCCTTATCGGACAACTAAAAGTTGCTGATGGCTTACGCCATCTATCGGAATAAATATCAACTAATAGTTGATTTTTAATTATTCCAGAATTTATTCCGATAGATGGCTCAAGCCATCAACAAATTTCAGTTGCACGATAAGAAAATGTCTTTTTTCTTAATTTATCTTCCTGATTCAAGTACAAATTCACTTTTTTTACTATTTTTCATATATATATAAGTCACAAATTTCTTCAACTCTGAATATATATGGAATAGATTTCTTTAAATAAATTCCTCTCTTTTAATTCTCACAAGATGGTGCACAAACATAATTCATTGATCTAAAACCTTCAAAATTAAAAAAAAAGTCTATCACTTTTTATATGAAATTTCTTGTAAAAAGATTATATATTTAAAATTTAACTATTCCTTTTTCATATTAATTTGAAAGAAAAATCTAAGAAAAAATTCACCTAATTTAATTTTGTATTCAAAAGAGTCTTTTATAAAAAGAAAATGTTAATTTTAATATTTATATTTCTATCTGTGCGTAAAAAAAATAATCTAAAAGGAATTGAAGTAAAATAAGGCTGAAAAAATTCTTTTTATGATAAAATGGTTTAAAGTTAATATTTTGAATTAAACAATTCTATATATGCATATTGTCATAAAAAGATCCTTTTAGAATAAATTTGTTCATTAACAGTGAATCGTAATTTTCTTAAATTCAAGCATATGTATATATGTCATAATTTGTACATAACTGTATGCAAACCCGACCCAATATGTATGCAATGTATGTTTTAAAAGATTTAATAAAGAACAAGGCTTAACAAAATCTGGGAGAGAAGGCCTACAAGAGGACAATCATTAGCAGGGTTTTATTATCCCGGAACTCATAAAAGAATAAATTTGTTCATTAACAGTATATGGTAATTTTCTTAAATTCAAGCATATGTATATATTAAGACTATCTGATCACACATGCAAATAAAAGTTGCCGATGGCTTGCGCCATCTATTGGAATAAATGCCAACTAATCATTGATTTTTAATTATTCCATAATTGACCAAATAACTTTTCTATATTGCCACATGGAATATTAGGAAAGACAAACTTCAGAATGACATAGAACATTTTTATTTAAGGCAAGAACAAACTATGAATGATGAAAAATAAAATAAGCAATGAGGGAAGTTTACAGAATAGCAAAATATAAACATAAAAACTCTGTTAATAAAATAATAAATACTTTGCTACAATATTGTAGCGTAGTAATCAGGTCTTTGTATATCTGGTGATGTAAAAGTATTTATTGATGACGTCACGGCGACTAGTCGACAATTTTTTAACAAATCAACCAAACTATCTACAGCTAGGGAATTTTGAACAAGCAAGCTAAGAAATATTTTTATAGTGTGATTTTAACAAATACAGAGTAATATATATTTTTATAATCTGTTGAATAATTTCATTGAATAATATTAAATTAAATATTAAATTATTTCTTCGCCACAATATTAATCAAGAAAAGCTAATCCCATAAGCGTTTCAGACTGTTGGCTCTCATCAACGTGGTTCAAGCTGTATTTCAAATCCAAAAAATACGGTTTTAAGGCTATCCGAAAAAAATTTATAATGGGTATTTAATGCCGTAAGAGCGTGAGATTGCCAAGCTATATGAATAAACAGTACTAAAGTGAAATTGTACTGGAATGAGGTGTGGATGGATTGAGAAAAAGGCATTTCCTGATCGTGTAGCTATTTGCATATATATTGATAAACGGAAAAATAAAGTGTCCAGGGTAGCCTAATGGACATGGCATCTGCCCGGCAAGCGGAACACTGTGGTTTCGGTTCCCATCCCTGGACACTTTATTTTTCTGTTTATCATTACACTTCACAATTCATTCTTTCCTACTTCATCCCTAAGGTTAGAAATAATCGTTATTTCTCCTTAAAAATAAATTTCGATTTTTCGTTCAAAAGAAACACATGCGGGATAATTTTCAAGTTGTATATATGCTCCAAATCTTTGAAGAATTAATATACAGTAGAACTTGTAAATAATTCGAACGTTTTCAATTATAAAACATCTTTAATCTGAATATTTATCTTGGTCCCTAGAATTTCCGTTTATAAATCGAATTTTTGGACAATTCAAAAATTATTTTGGTCCCACGGGCTTCGAATTACCCAAGTTTGACTGTATGAATATTTTTATTTTAATTATAAAACATTTGCATTTTTAAAATATTTGATTTGTAAATTTGATGCGGCTACCAATTTTTTACATTCCCCTTTAATATAGTACCAATGAAGAATTCCATGTGTCATCCTATATCTTGAATTTCATCTCCGCATAACTCGTATTTTAAGCAACTTTTGATTCTTCAATATTTTACAATATTTTTTTTATGAATTTTGAATTGTCTAATGTTAATTTTACTTTTAAAATGTTATATCTCTCTTTCATGAAGAGTATAAGTTACTTATACCTAACATATTATGTCTTGAAAATAGTGAAATCCATAAATAAATCTTTAATTAAAAAGGCATATATTGGATCAAAATATAATTTATTTTACCAATATTTCAATTAGCTGAACGCCAACCTTTATCAGGGTATTATAACATATTAATGTGTTAAGCCATATGAAAAATTGGTGAAATAAATGATATTTTACTCCAATATATGCCTTATTAATTATATATTATGTCTTATAAAATATTTTTATGTCTTCTAAAGATTTTTGAGATGAAAGGATTAGCTGATTTTGAATACAAGAGTATAATGCAAATGGTATGCAGTCGTGGACATCTTAGAAAATACAATAAAATCAATTTAATTCAAAATTTGCTGTTTTGTTTCAATTTTATTCAACAAGTTGGAAATCTAATGCTGCACATAACTGGTACAGAGCAGGAGCGACAAGCACCGGTTCTGTCCTCCCAAGAGAACAACAGTCTTTGATTTCCAGATTTAACTCTGATCATCTACAGACAATGACTTTCCAGAATGGATGCAAGGTTTTCACACTTTGTACTAAGTACAATTCTCAACCTGCAACCCCAAAACCTATTATTGACTGTATTGACTCATCCATTGATGAACTCTACTCTTCCCCGGCAGACACCATCAAAAGTCTGAAGTTTTACAAACTTGATACCTTAATATGATTGAGTGGAGATAAGAAAGAAGAAGAAGAGAAGAAATATAGAGTACATTACATATGCTAATGAAAGTTGAATGGCATATTTATCTACATTGTTGATGAATTTGTTTTATCTCTCGAGCAACCTGCGAGTTAGAGGAGACTTCACTTCGTAGGATTAGAGGAGAGAGACCCTCAAGGTTGTCCAGCCACACATCCCCATTATCCGAAACCGGAACCTTGTCTGGAGGTTTTCCTAGGTGTAATTATCTAAGGCGAGACCTTCAACACTGTAACTTCCGTGGTCTTCCTTCTGTAGGGTTTCTTTATTTACTCCATTCTTCCTTCTGTAGGGTTTCTTTATTTACTCCATTCTTCCTTATGTAGGGTTTCTTTATTTAATCCATTCTTCCTTCTGTAGGGTTTCTTTATTTAATCCATTCTTCCTTCTGTAGGGTTTCTTTATTTACTCCATTCTTCCTTCTGTAGGGTTTCTTTATTTACTCCATTCTTCCTACTGTAGGGTTTATTTATTTACTCCATTCTTCCTTCTGTAGGGTTTCTTTATTTACTCCATTCTTCCTTCTTTAAGGTTTCTTTATTTACTCCATTTTTCTTTTTGAACCACTGTAGGGTTTCTTTATTTACTTCATTCTTCCTTCTATAGGGTTTCTTTATTTACTCCATTATTCCTACTGTAGGGTTTCTTTATTGACTCCATTCTTCCTTCTGTAGGGTTTCTTTATTTACTCCATTCTTCCTTCTTTAAGGTTTCTTTATTTACTCCATTCTTCTTTTTGAACCACTGTAGGGTTTCTTTATTTACTCCATTCTTCCTTCTGTAGGGTTTCTTTATTTACTCCATTCTTCCTTCTGTAGGGTTTCTTTATTTACTCCATTCTTCCTTCTGTAGGGTTTCTTTATTTACTCCATTCTCTGGACTTAATTTCTACGCTATAATATTAATATTTTACCTGCACCATATATTAGGCCTAATTTTATTTTCCTTAGCTCTTGATTCTTCACCAAATAGTCTTGTTACTACTGATTCTGAAGAATAAGAGTAATTCGTACTAAATTCGCTTAAAGTTTAAAGTGAATGCTTAAACGCAAGAAATGTTATTTCATGCTTTCAGAAATGATTTTGTTCGCGGACTTATGCCCGTATGGAAAATCAAAAATGATTCAAATAAGATGCGCCTTAAATCCACGAAAACAGATTTAAACAATCAAATTTTAAACTACTCTTAATATAAATTCGAAAATAAAACCATTACAAATATTAGCAATAAGAATCTTGAATGTACTATGTTATCAGATCATATTTTAAAACAAGAAAATCATAATGATTTGTTCGAAAGTTTTGCCTTACAATTTAGGCTTATTAACAAGATCACTACCTCTGCGAGGTTTGTTTAAACATGATTGTGATAACTGAATTAGAAACCTAAAGTTAGAGGTTGCCTGACCGGCATTCATTATTTCATAAAAATGAAAGATCCTTTGGCCAGAATATTTTAAATTTTATGGCCGAACTGTCTTATTTTTAAGAAATAAAAACGGTCGAAATGAAGAGGATCATTATTTGAGATGAAGAATCTCTCATTAGTTATCTTAATATGACCAGAAAAAAAAATCAGCAAGAAAGACTTCTTCTTTCTTATATTCACACTAGGTGAAGTAGTATGCGTCTGCCTTTGTCATTAAGATTGGGAGTACTACTCAGTGGCAGGCCGACTTAGCTCCGATATGAAATTGGCAACCTCTGACATGAGGAATAGACACCATGTGCATTCGCTCCTAACAATGGAGTACAGACGCTGCTCATTCTGTATCCCTGGATTAGGAGCCCTTACAGGGTACTATCAGCCGGGCCAGCTGAGCCCAGGTTTTTTAGTGAGCTTGTTACTCCTCCCCCTCCTTCTTTTTCATCCGGGCTTGGGACCGGCAAAGGCGGAGTTACGTTACGGCAAGAAAGTGAATCAAACGAATTGGATAAAAAAATCTTCCCAAAATTTTCCAAATCAAAAATTGAAGACGGATGAATTTAGTTCGTGCATCTATACCGGATTTTCCAAAAGTTACAAATGCACGATATGAAATTTACAAATCAAATAAATAGATGTCAATTTGAATTTATATGTCTAAAAATATTTATCTTGTTCGAATATATTTGTATTTCTATAAAGATATTGTTGAAAAACAACGACAATATCATGTATAAATAAATAACAATGTAACTTAAAATGGGATTATAATACAGAGATTGAATGCAGTCTATTCTGTGATTTATAAGTATGTTATTGAATTTGAGTCCTTTTTTAAGGCAACTAATATTTTATATAACAATTCTTTTATAAACAATAATACAATGTTCAAAGGATCCCGCGGATTATATAAATAAAATTTATTATTGAAAATATAACCTAAATTATAGTGAGAGATGTTATTTTCAATTGAAACAATTTTCTATTCCGCTTAATGAAAAAACATTATTGTTTTGTAAAGTATAGAACTAGGTATATAGAGAGGTGAAATATAACTGATTTTACATAAAAGCAAGCAAAATTGCATATATATTCTCCTGAAGCCCCTATATAAGCAAGGGACGATTATTAATGATGTCGCGTATGCGGTCCTGTACCCCCATCTTAGGGAGAGTTTCCTTGCGGATACCTTACCTAAACACAATATTATTCTTGTCAAGTTCCTCAACATAGTCATCGCTGGGGACACGGATTCCATAACTCGCAAGTCTGAACTCAAGACGATTCTAAGCTCCTGATAGGATCCAGACGTACCTTCGGAGAAGATCTCGTCTGGTGTATATATTTTCTCTACTGTTTTAAACTCTGTAAACTCTCTCTTGACCGTTGACTAGATGTCATTAAACTTTTTATAATTGTTAAAATTGTTATATATATATATTGTTAAGACTAGTTTGTGGCTTTGCTTGTTTGCCAGCATTGTATTTCTTCTAAATAATGTATACATTTCCAAAGCTAGTTTACATTATCAAACACAATGTGGTGAAAGGTAAATATTAAAACAATTATTTATTACTGTAATTTTTAATTATTTATTGTTTTCATCTCATCCGTAGATTCCTTAAAAGATGGGTATCTGCTCATGGCAACGTTAAAAGTGGTATAAAGTAATAACATTCGTGTTTATGTATCGAATATGGACAATAATAATGACGGGAAACAATCTTTCCAAACTCCATCAGTGAAAGATGATTTAAAATTAATATTTACTCACAAATAACCGATAACTAATAATTTAGAAATAATCGAATAAAAATTGCCGCATATAAAACATGTAGAGGCTATAGTTACTACAAAATAAACACGCCACGTTTTACACAAAATGTATAACAGTAATTCTGGATGTGACCTCCTACATCCGGGTGAAGGAAGGACACTGGGAACGATGACATAAGAGGTCATCTCACTTTGTGAATATTAAATAAGCCAACTTGTCCTACAGGTTTTACAAGAATTTATTCATTGAACCTGGCCTGAACTTCTTCTTCTCTAAATGTAGCAGGAACGTTTGAATGTATTTATTCTCGTAGCTATCTTTAAATTCGTATTCTAATCATGCATCTACTTGGTTGAATCTTAATATATTATTATTGTTAGTATTTGAATGAAATTATGAGCAATCCTCCATCAACTTTTCATCATGCTACTCCATCCTCTTTAACCTGATACTAGAAGGAAAAAAATACTTCTTTGTGAAAAAGAAGACATTGGGACATCGATAAAGAAAGATTTCAAAGTACATATATGATTTTTTTTTCCTTCAGTGTGTTGTATAAATAAATTAAAAATTGTAGAACGAAATTTGACAATTATACCTCAAATGTTTCTTTTGAACGAAAAAATCGAAATTTATTTTAAGGAGAAATAACGATTATTTCTAACCTTAGGGATAAGGTATGATAAGATGAATTGTGAAGAGTAATGATAAATTCCCATCCCTGGACACTTTATTTTCCCGTTTTTCATTACTCTTCACAATTCATCCTTTCATACTTCATCCTTAAGGTTAGAAACAATCGTTATTTCTCCTTAAAATAAAATTCCATTTTTTCGTTCAAAAGAAACATTTGCGGTATAATTTTCAAACTTCATTCTCATAAGCCGCATTATATTGTATTATAAAGAAAATATGCTAAGAATTTCGTTTCTACGTTTAGATATTAATTGAAAATACCCTATAATTAATTTTATAAATATGGAAAATTAACTATTTTTTAGGAGACAGAGAAACTTTTTTCATACTTGGTTATCTCATGTGTTTTAAATAAAGGTCACTGTTTTATCAAATATCATTAAAAGTTATTGTTTAAATGCCTATATATATAATAAAAGTTACAAATTCCTTAAGTTTTGTCTATGAGTGTTGGTATTAAAATTAGAATAGGAAAATGAATAATTTTGGGTTTGTATATTCTTGAGAGTTTCCGTTGCATATTCAGATGTTCTTGTGTATGTATGAGTATATATTTAGTAATTTATTGTATGATGATATGATGATGATATATACGAGTATTTTACATGGAATGTCACGTACTCGGGTGTCACAGAATCCACGAGCTCCTGTCGACGTCAGGGGACAGATCACAGGACTGTCTCCTGGACTTCACGGCTTCCACGTCCATTCCCTGGGGGACATGAGAAACGGTGGGTCTGATCGTACCTTGGTCTTGTCTCTATTGTCACATGTCTTAATAACATTAGAATTATTTGTGAATTTATTTTCAATCCCCTTCCTCCTTCAGTGCCTTCCTCTATTGAGGGTGGACCACATGGTCTCTCCATATCTCCTTCCTTCAGCGCCTTCCTCTACTGAAGGTGGGCCACATGGTCTCTCCATACTTCCCTCTTTCAGCGCCTTCCTCTACTGAGGGTGGACCAAATGGTCTCTCCATATCTCTCTCCTTCAGTGCCTTCCTCTATTGAGGGTGGGCCACATGGTCTCTCCATATCTCCCTCTTTCAATGCCTTCCTCTACAGAGAGTGGGCCAAATGGTCTCTCCATATCTCCCTCCTTCAGTGCCTTGCTCTACTGAGGGTGGGCCACATGGTCTCTCCATATCTTCCTCCTTCAATGCCTTCCTTTACTGAGGGTGGGCCACATGGTCTCTCCATATCTCCCTCCTTCAATGTCTTCCTCTACTGAGGGTGGGCTACATGGTCTCTCCATATCTCCCTCCTTCAATGCATTCCTCTACTGAGGGTGGGCCACATGATCTCTCCATATCTCCCTCCTTCAATGCATTCCTCTATTGAGGGTGGGCCACATGGTCTCTCCATACTTCCCTCTTTCAGTGCCTTCCTCTACAGAGGGTGGGCCAAATGGTCTCTCCATATCTCCCTCCTTCAGTGCCTTGCTCTACTGAGGGTGGGCCACATGGTCTCTCCATATCTCCCTCCTTCAATGCCTTCCTCTATTGAGGGTGGGCTACATGGTCTCTCCATATCTCCCTCCTTCAATGTCTTCCTCTACTGAGGGTGGGCCACATGATCTCTCCATATCTCCCTCCTTCAATGTCTTCCTTTACTGAGGGTGGGCCACATGGTCTCTCCATATCTCCCTCCTTCAATGCCTTGCTCTACTGAGGGTGGGCCACATGGTCTCTCCATATCTTCCTCCTTCAATGCCTTCCTTTACTGAGGGTGGGCCACATGGTCTCTCCTTATCTCCCTCCTTCAATGTCTTCCTCTACTGAGGGTGGGCCACATGATCTCTCCATATCTCCCTCCTTCAATGTCTTCCTTTACTGAGGGTGGGCCACATGGTCTCTCCATATCTCCCTCCTTCAATGCCTTGCTCTACTGAGGGTTGGCCACATGGTCTCTCCATATCTCCCTCCTTCAATACCTTCCTCTACTGAGGTAGGGCCTCACGGTCTCTCCATATCTCTCTCCTTCAGTGCCTTCTTCTACTGAGGGTGAGCCACATGGAAAAAACCCCAAAGAAATCGTATATTTTATTATACACTAGACGAATGACCCGGGCAACGCCCGGGTTTACCCGATTAAATGTTTTATTCAAACACTATTCGTTACAATTATAAATTGGCGCCGTGGATGTCACTCTTGTGAAACGTCCCGCTCCAAACTTTACATGTACATTAGGTCAGCTGATATTATCTCCCATCTTCACCGCTAGAGGCGCTGCTCGCGAGCTAAGTAGAATAATTTGAATATATAGTTTTAATAATTGATTCATATATTTTTTTAAAATAGCCTATCGTCTTTCCCGTATTTTTTACCTATGTATGGAAATTTTGGTTTGAATTAGTGAACTACTGCGAATTTGTATACCGGACATACAAACAAACATACAAACATTCATTTATATATATATAGATATGGATTCATACAATAATTCTGAAATATATTGATATACAGTGACATTTGATTAAGATACACGAGATAACGAAGTGTAAACAAAATTACCTCTGTCTTCATAAAAAAGAAACTATTAAAAAATTTCCACTCTCTTATGGTTTGTCCATGAGTGTATAGAGAATAAAAAAAATATCTACACACTATATATTTAGCAATATCAAAAACCAATCCTGGGCCAGGTTTCTCTAACTATGTTTTATTTATCTAGCTTTCGGGACAATACATATGCTCTTTAACAGGAGAACCTGAAGTATAACTTCCAGTTAATTGGAGTATGTTGGAAGTCATACTTATAGTAATTCTGTTGAAGGGCATGTTGGCCCGAGAAAGCTAGAGAAATAAAGAATAGTTAAGAAACCTACCCTTGGATTGTCTATTGAAAAGATTTAAAAGCACGAAAGTTTCTTTTATACACAATACAACCTCTATTGTCCTTATTTCGATGAAAAAATATATTGGGAGAGCTTGGCTCATCAGTGGTGAACCCTTCCAGCGGTCTCGCCAATTTAATCCACCAGAACGCTTCTCAGAGATCTAATACTGTATTGGACGATTCTGTTTATATACGCAGCACTGAAGGATGGAATCTCAGAAATGGTTTTTAAGAGAAAACTATGGACATAATCTTATAGTTGTGAAATCAACGAGAATTAAAAATCAACGAGAATAGTTGATATTTATTCCGATAGATGGCGCAAGCCATCAGCAACTTTCAGTTGCACGATAAGGAGATGCCTTTTTAATAATTTATGCACCTTATCCCAGTACAATATCACATTTGTACTATTTTTTCACATAAGCTTATAGGACAGTAGGATTGTATTATGTATAAAATAAACATTCGTGCTTTTAAATCCTTTCATTTTATATGTATAGATGGAGCGCTATTGTAAATTGTAAAGACAGGGATAAACATGTATTACACACTATGTACATAGAGTATCTAGAAAAAAACAAGTTGTTATGACATTCGTGGGCGAGCAACAGCCTTGACAAAGCTTGTGACACGTCAACGTTTGTCTACTAAACAGTTTCCTCCAGGTAATATCAAAGGTGACGTGGAATGGAACTTGTGGGAAATAAACACAGAGTTAATTATTTACTTAATTAATTATTCTAAGAATATTTATTTAAAGCTTTGTGTTTATATTATTTCACGCTAAAAACTAACCCCACCGTGTCTCAAAATATTCCTAATTTGATTATAAAAATTTATTTATTTATTTGCTGAAATATTCAGAGTGTGAATACATTTAATCTAGATTTTCTCGGTTGAGATATTGATTGAGAAATAAATTAAATTTGTGTGTGAGAGATTGGATCAAGAGAATTCATCTTATCTGTTTTAAGATGATAGGTTCCTCTATTTGGGAATGTTAAATTTAATCAAATATATTTATCTAGAAGGCCCATAGACACAACTTTATATTCTCTCTCTCTCTCTTGATACTGTTACACCTTGAGATGTAGATGGGTTTTGCTCAACCGTTTCCATTGTGCTGTAGAATAAACCAGAACGAGTTCTCATTAAAAATCTGACGCTTTATTTTGGTAAGCTTACAATGAAACAGAAAGTCGACGTTAGCGCGCGTGACTGCACTAAGTTAACAAAAAAAAAACAACAATACTAGTTTGAGTCAAAAGGCGATCCATTAATTAAGATTATATAAAAGAGCGTACCTGGATCTGTAAAGAAAAAAAAACAATTTTTTTCATTAAATATTTTGAGAAATTGCTATCGCAGTGCAATAAATTGATAAAGAGGGAGCAATCTCTCGAAATATTTTTAGAAAAAAATTGTTTTTTCTTTACAGATCCAGGTACGCCCTTTTATATAAAACAATACTAATTTATTTAATAAGTGAAAAAAACTAATAATATTTACATGAATCTATGTTGGCTGTGACAATATAAATCTATTAAATATAGAATAGAATATAACGAAGTTTATTATTATTCGTTTCATGTTCTCCTGTAGATGGTCAGAGATTCCCGAAAGCTTGAGATTACATTAATAAAAACGAAACTCATCTTCAGAAACCTTTTGTATTATTTAAAAAGTTTTATACTGTTTGTGAATTACTACAACAACAACAAAAATTATTTTATTAGGGCCCATTACCCTGTATGGATTCGCCATACAACAACAAAACAATACAGTAATTCCTATCCCTTTCCCCTTGTGCACGCGAGTCTTTGTATGAAAAGGGATTTATTTAGGCATCTGTTCTAAAACTTTCCTCACTACCTATTACTATCACTATACTATTACTATTATTAGTAAATGTTAAATTTAAACAAATATATTTATCAAGAAGGACACATAGGCACAACTTTATATTTACTTGATATAAATATCCTAAATATAGAATTAAATACAACGACGTTTATTATTATTTGTTTTTTGTACTTCTGTAGACAATTTCACAATTAACATATTTTTATTGACATCTTGTCAATACATGTAAAGTGCACAGTCCGCACTAATTATGAGAAAATGAGAAATTTATAATGAGGATGATGGTTATAATTTTAAAAAAATGATTTTAAAAATGATTAAAAAATACAACTATGTACATGGTACCACCGCTGCAGAGTTTGATGGAAGATCGCCAATGGGTCCCCAGCGATACCACGTATTTCGCGATCTACGAAGAAAACGTAGATGGCATGCTTTGCCGCTGAGGTGATACTTCTGTAGAAGGGCAGAGAGATATCTGAAAGCTTGAGATTGTATTAATAAAAATAAACGCATCTCTACAAACCTGTTGTATTAATCTCTCTCTCTCTCAATGGAGGTTTGTAGGTTTGAAGTAGTGCACGCGATCCTATACCAGCATATGAGGGAGGTAATCTCCGAGACACTCTCGACAGAAAACAAGATAATTCTGCGAGATTTCCTCAACATGGCAATTAAAGATGTTGGGAACAAAGACCCATTTATAACCAAGGGCCGAATTCAGGATATCTTGTAGCCCTTGATCTAAACCAATGAAGCCTGTTTAGATTTCATTATGTATATTTATCATTGTTATTATTTTCTTTAGTTTTCATCTGTCACCATAATATTTTATGAACGATGTAATAAAAGTTGATTCAATCTCTCTCTCAATTATATTTATTATACACCTATCCCCCGATTTACACGGTAGATACGTTCCTGAGAAAAACGTGTAAATCGAAAATTAAAATTTTTAAAGAATTAGAAATACAGACACAGTGTGCGTGTGCAGCAAGTCAGCACATAAGCTCGGGATTCCTCGTGAGATGTGTACACAGCGCATGTGTTCAATCACAGTAGCATTTAGTATAGTGCGATAAAAAAAAACTTATTTGGAAAACCGTGTAAAAGCGAAAACGTGTAAAAAAAGTACCGTGTAAATCGGGGGATAGGTGTATATCATTATTATATAAATTTTCTATTTATTCTTTATATTTATTTTATATTTAACCCTATATGAACCTTGAAATAAAGTGGTTTCAATCTCTCTCTCTTTCTCTAACAACTTTATGTTGTTATCAATACGTTAAAAAATATATATTTCTTCGTTTATTTTTTTTATATCTGGACAGGTAGTAATATGCACATGTGCTCGTGGTCAGGAAATACCTTATTTACTTTTAGTAATATAATTCAAAGTTCTATAAAACAGCAAAAATTCATTTCTAAGAAGAATATTTAGGTTTTTCCTTAATATTCCCAGGAATAGCAAATAATTTGAGAAGATTTTGAACCATAATAATAGAGACCGAATAGGCAGCTTTCTGATAAAGAAATTTACGAATTCTGGAACTGATATTCTTAAAGATAACAATAAAATATTGTGTGTGATAGTTTCTCAATAATTAAAAAAAAAACATAATTATAACGTTATGAATCATGATTCTATGTGAAAAAGGTATAAATTTATCGCAATTTTTTAAAATAAAAACAACTTTATATATTGTGTAAAAAAGTTAATGTGTTGGTCTATGTTACAAATAATAAGGAAAGTGTAATGTTTTTTTCTGTAAAAAAATAGACACTTCGGCCAGTTAACGTTTTATTTTCTCTATTTTACTCTATATTTATATATATGAAAAAATAAAAAATAAAAAGGTCAGGTGTTGATATTAAAAATAAAAGAAAGCATAGCCTGACCAGGAGCACATGTGCTTTTCAGAAGGCAGAGCGCCATCTAGTGGAACAGAAATCAACTAAACATTGATTTAGCCTGTTCCCTGATATTTGGCCAACCCAATTTCTTGATAAATCATGAAAAGCCATCCACGAACACGTTTCGCGCTGTTGGCGCTCGTCAGCGTGGAGTAAGCTGTACCACAGCGAACAAAAAGATTTTTAGTCCCAGTGGCTTCTTGAGAAACCAATAAATGGGTATTTAAGGTCAAACTTGCATAAATACGCTTAACACATGAAAAAAACAATAGAAAAAATAAAAATATTTCTGTTCCATCAGATGGCGCTCTGCCTTCTGTAAAGCACATGTACTCTTGGTCAGGATATGCATCTTTTTTATTTTTATTTATAAATATGATTTGAGAAAATAAAACTTTAACGGGCCGAAGTGTCTATTTTATACAGAAATATGAATGCCTGGCAGGTAACCTTTATCTACAAAATGTAATATAAAATGATATTCCCATCCCTGGACACTTTTATTTTTCCGTTTATCATTACTCTTCACAATTCACCCTTTCATACCTCATCTCTAAGGTTAGAAATAATCGTTATTTCTCCTTGAAATAAATTTTGAATTTTCGCTGAAAAGAGACACATGCGGGGTGGTATTTCAAATGTCGTTTTAAAATTTAATGTGTTATGAAATGGTGAGTGCAGGATGTGCCAGTACTGGAGTCCATTATAACCCCTTCAACATGACACACGGAGGTCCCAACAGTCCTGTCAGGTAGGTGACATTCTATTATATACAAGTGATGTATATACAAGTCATACTTGTGTCTATCATACTTTTTATAATCATGTATTAGAACAACTCCGCCTTTGCCGGTCTCAACCCCGGGTGAAAAAGGAGGAGGAGGAGCAGTAACAAGCTCACTAAAAAACCTGGGCTCAGCTGGCCTGGCTAAAAGTACCCTGTAAGGGATCCTAATCCAGGGATACAGGATGAGCAGCATTTGTACTTCATGTTAGGAGCAGCTGCACATGGCATCTGTTCCTCATATCAGAGGCGGCCATTTCCTTTTGGAGATAAGTCAGCCTGCCACTGAGTAGTGCTCCCAGTCTTAATGACAAAGGCAGACGCATTCTACTTCACCTAATCATGATGGTTGTCAAACACGGTATTGATTGTATTGACTCATTCATTGATGAGCTCTACTCTTCCCCGGCAAGACACCATCAAAAGTCTCAAGCTTTAAAAGCTTGATACCTTAATATGATTGAGTGGAGATGAGAAAGAAGAAGAAGAAGATGTATTAGAACCCATATTACAATCATTTTAACCAAGGAATGAAAAAATCAAATATTACCGAATAATATTGGAATTATATTATAGAAAAGATAGAGGCTGCCTGGCCGGCATTCAAAGTTCTTCAAATTAAAGATACTTCGGCCAGTAAATCTTTTTATTATCTCGACGTTTCGACAAAAATCTTTTGTCCTTGTCAGGAGCAAACAAAAATTAAAACATTTGGCGTTCTCTCGTCCTTGCAGCCTTAGAATAATTTTTAACGCTTTGCCAAATGTTTTAATTTTTGTTCGCTCCTGACGAAGACAAAATATTTTTGTCGAAATGTCGTAATAATAAAAAGATGGAATTATATTGTGACACAGAGAAATTATAAGGTAAGACTACAATCTCTAAGGATTACAAAACAATTTATACTTTGATCAATTAGTAACTTAATAACAATGAATTGGATAGATTGTAAGTTGATTTGGAAAAAAAGATATAGCTTCATCAATCAATGATTTATTCAATTCTTGACGTTTCAGTGATTCGCTGTCACTTTCCACAGGGGAAGAATGACATCAGGTCATTGAAATGTCAATAATTAAATAAATCATTGATTGATGTAGTTATATCTTTCAAAACTTAATGGAGAGGCTGTGTAATTGTATTACATATATATTTATACATGTAACAAGTGTCATCTTGAGATGTTGGCTAAATATAGCAAGCATCATTTATTTTCTCTACTATACAATATACTGATTTATAGTATATTCCCTAGAAGTCTCCGCTTCATGTTAGATCAAAGCTGTCTACAGTATTGCCGAGAGAGTGTTCAAATATCATGGCGTTATAAACTGAATGGTACTTTTCTTGCTCTTGGTTTTCTTCAACTAAGACAATCCTAAGGATAAAAAAAGTATACCTTGATCTGTATAAACGAGAAAAATAAATCGAAATATTTCGACGTTTTTTTTCTCTTTTTTTCCTATTTTATTATAAAAATTAATAAGAATATTTTCACGTGACAAGTAATTTGCAAAATATTTACACTAATGGACAAAACCTAAGAAAGTTGAAAGTCTTTTTGTAGCCGGTCGTATGTTTGTTTTCAAGGAGACAGAGGCAATTTTGTTCACACTTGGTTATCTCGTGTGTTTTCTATAAAAGTCACTGTGTATCAAATATCTTTCAGAGTTATTGTCTGAATTGAGGTATACATGCTAAAAGGTACAACTTCCTTACAACTCCATGAGTGTTTATTAATTAATGAATCGAGGAGAGGAGATTGAAATCGCTCTAAATATTTTTAAATCGAATTGATATTTGTAAGAAATAGGCTCGAGATAGAGAGAGATGGTATTTGAAATTATGAAGAGATTGAAGAGATAATAAAGTTCACGGATGTTCTTTCTATAAATTCCACAAACCGTTGATAAAAAATTTCTATTAACTTTGACATGTGTGACCCACTTCCAACACATGTCTCCTCAATGACAGTGACAATTTGATTTGCCACAGCTATCTTTTGTGATATTCTTGTAGACATTGATGTGCACCTGGCCATTGTTTCTGCGTCAACTCCAGTTATTTATAAGTTGTTGGCGTGCGTTTGTTTGATGCAAATGATAAACATTTTCTGGTATGGTTTTAATTACTTCATATATATATATCACGCTGACGAGCGCCAACAGCGCGAAACGCGTTTGTGGATGGCTTTTCTTGATTTATCAAGAAATTGGGTTGGCCAAATATTAGGGAACAGGTTAAATCAATGAATAGGTGATTTCTGTTCCACCAGATGGCGCTCTGCCTTCTAAAAAGCACATGTGCTCCTGGATAGGATATGCCTTTTTTATATTTAATATATAAGGTATATAAAGAGAAAGGCATATACTGATCGTACAACTAAAAGTTGCTGATGGCTTGTGCCATCTGTCGGAACTAATTAAAGGGATTTGATCCCGGATCGTAACGTTCGAAAACCAACGTTCTATACTACCCTTCCATCGACTCCCTTTAAAGTATGATTCATATTATAAGTGGAGGCTCAAATGTTGATTAACGTACTCCTGATTCAAATTATAAGTGGAGGCTCAAATGTTGATTCACGTACTCCTGATTCAAATTATAAGTGGAGGCTCAAATGTTGATTCACGTACTCCTGATTCAAATTATAAGTGGAGGCTCAAATGTTGATTCACGTACTCCTGATTCAAATTATAAGTGGAGGCTCAAATGTTGATTCACGTACTCCTGATTCAAATTATAAGTGGAGGCTCAAATGTTGATTCACGTACTCCTGATTCAAATTATAAGTGGAGGCTCAAATGTTGATTCACGTACTCCTGATTCAAATTATAAGTGGAGGCTCAAATTTTGATTCACGTACTCCTGATTCAAATTATAAGTGGAGGCTCAAATGTTGATTCACGATGTCCTGATCTTTTTTTTTTTTTTGAGATGTGACCGTGAGGGTGGGACACAATGTCCATCCATGTCGAGGTCGGCGGAAGCAACACACGATCTCTTTTAATGTCATGTGTCACGAAAGGATGGTGTCACATCCGTGGATATTACGACATAATTACCGATTACGTTTGACACAATGCGTTGTAGAACAAATCGAAACGACATCAGTGTATTATTGTTGCACCAGGTTGCGGCTTGGCAGCCTCTTCAACCTTGATTCTCTCCTGTTCCGGGTCTTTCATTTTACCAGAGCGTGTTTCAACCATCCTACAAATTTACATAAGGGAATAATGAGATAACTCTACTTTAAGTAGCCTCCAGAGAATTATTTATTTATTTCTCACATCAAAGAGAGCAGTGAAGTCACATGGTGTACCTAAATACAAATGATGATTCTATAATACATATATTCTGTTTAATAAAATAAATAAATATAAAATATAAATTTGAATTTAAAATATATGAAAAATAATATTACAAATTGAAATAAATTAGGTGCATTAGCCATGATGCAACAATATAACTATGTGAATTACATTTCTTTAAATATTCACTTCAGCCAGTAAAAGTTTTTATTTTCTCAACGTTTATAAACCTTTACTGGCCGAAATGGCTATTTTTTAAAAGAAATATGAATGCCAGCCAGGCAGTCTATATCTTTACGATAATAAAGACCAATTAGGATCCCGAAGTATTAAAAATGGCTAACGTTGAGAAAATAAAAACCTTTACTGGCCGAAATGTCTATTTTTTAAAAGAAATATGAATGCCAGCCATCTGCAATGCAGCCTCTATCTTTACAATATGTAAATTACAGATGTATTACAAAATAAAAGTTGAAAAAAAAGAGGTTGCCTGGCTGGCTATTCAGAGTTCTTTTAAATAAAATACACTTCGGCCAGAATTTTGTTCCCGTCAATAAGAAATAAAAATTGAAGCATTTAGTAATGCTTTAAAAGCCTGAGTAAAGTAAGTTTTGTGTGATTCTTCTACTATAATTAACTAATAAAGTAAATTTCAATTATTTATGAAACGTATGATTCCTTTAAATAAATCCATTTTTAGGGAATTAACAATAATAGGAGTATATGGCATATAAGAGGTGAATCTTTCTAGTGGTTTGCCAGTTAAATGAAAGGGTGCGCCACGGAGGAGCCAGACCCTTCTAATTATTTTGTAATTTTAGTTTATTATATAGTTATTTAGTAGTTTATTATATAGTTATAGTAATTGTCGATAATTTTGTCATTTTAGTAAGAAAAATGTTTCATTTATATGAATCATACACACGAAAAAAGTTATATTTTAAAATAGCAGTTGTCGCACTAATGTATCATGTTTATATAGAAAATTTTAATTGGAAAAACTCTCAGATGATTTGAAAACAAGTACATAAAATGCAGACTTTCTGTCTTTGTGACCTTGTCACCGAAACTACTCCTTTAGTTCGCAGAGGCTATAAATACTGTCAATTGCGCTGAGTTTTAGCGTCTTTTTTGACAGGATAGGTGAACCTTATTTTTATCTATTAATATTCTCTCGGTAAAATTTCATCTAGAATTCCTTCAGTAAGAGGATGTAGAAATTTGTATTTGATAAAAAGAAAAAACAAAATATTAAAGAGTAAAAATGATGATTTCACATTATTCACATTATCATCAAGATAAAGGCTGCCTGGCCGGCATTCATAGTTCTTCATATTAAGGATACTTCGGCCATTGAATATCTTTTATTGTCTCGACGTTTCGATCATAAAAAAGATTTACTGGCCGAAGTATCTTTAATTTGAACATATATTCATATTATCCTGTATGTGAGTGTGTATATGCTTATATGTTTGTGTGGTGTGTAGACATGTGGGCGACTTAGGTAACGTGGAGGCAGATGGAAGTGGTGTCGCTAACGTCGCGATCAGTGACTCCATTGTCAAGCTCTACGGCCCGTTTAACGTCATGGGACGTGCTCTGGTGGTAGGTATCTCAATTATAGGTTAGGTAGGCTTGGATGTCTGATGTGGCGAAGTATCGGTACACAAAGCAAATAAATATTTCAAGTGTAAGTACTATCCAAACATACAGAAGAATAGGTAACCAAGAATGAGAACTACCCATACATACAGCCGTGTAGGTTGCCAAGAATGAGTACTATACAAACATACAAGTGGGCAAGTACAAAGAATGAGTACTATACAAACATAGAGCCTAGTAGGTAACCAAGAATGAGGACTATCCATACGTAGAGGTCTGTAGGCTATCAATAATGTGGATTATCCAAACATACAGCCGTGTAGGTTGCCAATAATGAGAACTATCTAAACATACAGAAGGGTAGGTAACCAAGAATGAGTACTATACAAACATACAGAAGGGTAGGTAACCAATAATGAGTACTATCCAAACATACAGAAGGGTAGGTAACCAAAAATGAGGACTATCCATACATAGAGTCGTGTAGGTTGCCAAGAATGAGGACTATCCAAACATACAGAAGGGTAGGTAACCAAGAATGAGTACTATCCACACATACAGCCGTGTAGGTTGCCAAGAATGAGTACTATCCATACATAGAGCCGTATAGGTTGCCAAGAATGAGGACTATCCAAACATACAGAAGGGTAGGTAACCAAGAATGAGTACTATCCATACATACAGCCGTGTAGGTAACCAAGAATGAGTACTAAACAAACATACAGCCGTGTAGGTTGCCAAGAATAAGAACTATATATACATACAGGCGGTTAGAAATTCAATTTAATTTAGAAACTCGCCTAAACACAGTGATCTATTTATATAGACAATATTCCATTAATTCAACACAAACCTTGTTTAAACTATTTTAACAGTAAGATATATCTATTACATACCAATATGACATTCAAATAAGAGTTCAAACTACGAAATACATTTCCAATTGTAGAGAAAATGTAAATAAAAGGTCTAGAAAGTGCAAGAATGGTGCAACCTCCACTTTACAGCAGCCGACTGAGTGGTAAAGTAGCGAATTAATGGTATTTACATAGGAATTCAAGCGATAAAACAGACGAACCTTTCTTTATTTCACAACATCCCACTTACCTTAAATCACAAGGATTGCAAACATTTTTTCTATCGTTTTCTATGTAAACACGTTTGTCAATTTACTTTTATATTTATAAAAAATATTTTCTTCTACGACAAAATTCTTTAATTGAGTGTTATCTATTTAAATTAGGAATTTTCTTATTAAAATGAAGTGTTTTAAAAGTTGATTTAATTTACTTCTCTTTATCTTTTTGAAATAAAATTGTGATGATTATTATATTCAGTTTTTTTAATACAATAATATTAATAATATATATATGTTGTAAAAAAAAAGAGATTTCTGTTGATTTATGATTATCTTAAGGATTATGCTATGGTAATGCAGTCGTGGTTAAAATCTTTGAAATAAAAATATTTAAAATAATAAAGATTAGAAATAGCTTTAATTCAGCTTAAGGAATATATATATATAAACATAATTTGATAAAAGTGGCTCGCCTGGCTTAAGGCGTAAGAATATAAAAAATAAAAGACTTATTTACATAATTTACAAAATGTTTGAGCCGGCCATCGGGAAACAACAACAATAGGCTATATAAAGGGAAAACGCGACATCTGGTAGTAGACTTAACAGAATATTTGAATCTATGAAATATAATTTTGAATTAAATAATATTTTATATCTATCTATATATATATAAAAATGAATGTATGTGTGTTTGTCTGTCCTTTATGCCTGACCAAACCACTTATTGGAACGCCATGAAACTTTGAAAAGTTATTTAGTATAGTACTGGGAAGGTTTCTAGCAAAGAAAATTTTGAAATAACTTTTCGCCTAAAAATAATCTAGATAAATATTCTAATTTATCTGTTATAATTCAACAATCTGCTCTAAATATTATCATGATGATACGATGATTTTGTAATGTAGAAAATTAGGAAAGACAAAATTCAGGATGACACGGCAATTTATTTGAGACAAGAATAATGATACAATTCCAAGGCAAGATACTATTCCTTTAACTTCCAATTACCGAGGGAACCAATTAATATTGATTTTATTCAACTTATCGAGTATTTTTCAAGGGACCGGGAAAAAATGTTCACTTTATCGAGAGATAGGTTAGACAAACCTTTACTCGGGTAAAACCCGGGCGAAGCCGGGTACATCCGCTAGTTTTAAATAAAATAATATTTTATATAACATATATATATATATGTACATTTATTTATTATAATCAAATCAGACGCGATATCCCTACAAGGAATGCTTGCGTCAAGAAAAACAACACTAAATATCATAGAATATTTTACATAAACAATTGGTGAATTGAGTATAAGTTAAAGGAAAAAAAGAAAGGAATATATGTGCATAGTTTTATATTATTTTAATATTATGTAACTATTCGCTTTATTATAGAGGAAGACTTGAGTTGTCTTTTTGGACATGAGGAACAAACCTCAATACAGCTTTTACTAGATTGTCCTATTCTTCAAGACTACAGAATCGACAATAATTTAATAGTAACAGATCAAAGTGTTTTTATTTCCAGTAAAGAAATGTATATTGAATTCAATAACTTTTATAGATATATTTTAAATTATATAGCAACAAATATCTTTTAAGAAACTGATAATTTATATTATGTTGATTGTACATATTGCCAGATACTTCCTTCTTTTGTACACAGTATTTTTCTCGTTTTTTCTCACTTTCTCATTGTTAATATCATATGACTATTCTATTCACGGCCTAAAATTATTGTATATATATATGTATAGACAAATGTAAAGACATACATGTATGACAGCACAAATGTCCCTAGGGGGACATAGCGCTTTAAATTGAAATAAAATAAAAATATAGTATAAATAAACTATTAATTTATATAATAGTAAATAAAAATGTATACTATCCTTACACTGCGATGAAATATTATTGAAAGGATTTGACTTATCAGTGGTGAAACAACCCTGCGGTTTCGGTAATTCAATCCATCAGACCGCTTTTTATAGCTTTAATATGTGATTGGACAATTCTGTTAATATAAGGGTCACTGAAGGATGGAATTATCATTATGGAAGTTATGAAAACCATGGTTCCAAAGCTTTTTCCTGTTTGGAATTCCAACATTTTCCCGCTCCAATTTTTATAATACACAGTTTATAACGAACCATGGAAATTTTAAGGGATTCTTATAAAATATTGGAGCGGTTGAAGACTTAAGCTGTCATTGTGGCAACAAATTCCAGGACTCGAGACACCTACTGCTGGAATGCCCACTCTTCTTAATCGCTAGACAACAGACAGTAAATAATGTTGTAGATCTATATCAATTTGTAAATAGCAGAGATAATTATCATAGATTTAACTATTTTTGTAAATATATTTATGTGAATATCTTTCTAACCTGAAAGGTTCAGGTTCCTAATATATATTATCGTTTATCTTTTTTATTTTTGATTACCTTTTCTTGCATAATATGTTTATAACTGTTTCTGTTAAAAAAAATGTAAATCGACGCAATTATCCCTAGCCGGGATATCGCGTTTTGTGTGTTGAAATAAAGAAATGGTTATAAGATTTTAGGAGAGTAGAATTGCATATAATTATCGAATTGGTTTGACTGTATCCATCAGGCCAGTGTATATATTCTCTAAAGATGTTAAATTTCTTTCAAAGGATGAAAATAGATTGTCAGGATTCCGACCAAATGAATGGGACATTTTCAAAGATATACTATATGAAAAATGTGTGTTACAATTAATCAACATCCAATATGGAATCCGATAGGATTGTGAAGTTTTGATTATTATGAAAATTAGAAAAGGTCTTATGGTACAATCCTGAAGATATATTAGTAAGAAAATGGAAAATCTTGCTTGTGACACTGGCTACAACAATGAATAATTTGAAGCCGATAGATGATATTTTTTCAACTAGTTGATGATTTCTTTATACCAGTTGAAATGCCTGGGTGAAGCCCTGAGGTTTCACTATATTGTTGTACCAGTAAAGCTCTAGGATTACACTATTCTAGTGAAGTTATCAAACTTCCCATATATACGTGAAAAAAAAAAGGTTAGGTGTTGGTATTAATATCAAAAAAGACATATCCTAACCACGTTCCATGAACCTTTTAGACGGCAGAGCGCCATCTAGTGGAACAGGCTGAATCAACATTTAGTTGATTTCTAATATTTGGTCAACCCATTTTATTGATAAATCAAGAAAAGTCAACCACGAACGCGTTTCAGGTTGTTGGCCCTCGTAAGGGTGGGGAAGTCTGTACCTCTACGAACAAAAATATTTTGGTCCTAGGGGCTTCCTTTTTTTGTCATCACTATAGTTTTTATACTGATGTTTAACTATTTCCAACATATAAATTTATCAAAATTCGAAACTATTTTAAACGCGTAGGATTCTTTTTGAAATTAAACAATTTCTACTGCCCTTACTGCAATGCAAAAATTAATGGAAGGGCCTGGCTCATCAGTGGTGAACCCTCCCAGCGGTTTCGCCAGTTTAATCTACCATACAGCTGTTATATTGCATTTTTCGAACTTCCTTTTATAGTGATACTGTTGTTAGACTTTTGGAATGGGTATTAACAGCGGTATGGTAGATTAAACTGGCGAAACCGCTGGGAGGGTTCACCACTGATAAGCCAGGCCTTCCCATTTATTTTTCCATTGCAGTAAGGGCAGTAGAAATTTTTTAATATTAAAAAGAATCTTACGCGTTAAAAATAGGTAGAAATTTTGACAACAGATGGCGCGCTAGTGCATCATATAAATTTATGCAAATATGTGATATAAGTTTCACTAGTTACACCAGTCTCATGTCACTATGTGTCACTAGCTGCATTAGTTCCATATATTACCCAGCATCTCCACCCGATGTTGCACCATCCTGGGGTATTAGCTTCATGTCAATATCCGATGGTTTCATATCAATATTATAAATGAGACCAGAACGAATAATCATAAAACACATTTATTTTAACACGGAAAGTATTTTAGCATTTTTTTCTAATATCAAAAAACAACTGAAGATATATAAACATAATATTCACAAATAAAACAATGACTTAGCGTCACGTGACTGATGATGATAAACCGAGTAGGCCACCACAGATTATTCTGTGATTATTCTATGATCATATATGCATCTAATAAACATAGTGACATGGGACTGTTATATCTGGTGAAACTTATTTAACACTATATCGCATTCATTTATATTTTTGTGTAGTTAAACATTCGTATACAAACTATAATGAGGACAAATAATGGACCATCAAATAATGAGTATTCACAAAGTACAGATGTCACATTAAGTTAGTGAATTCCTTATTGTTACCAATCGAAGAAAACTAATGTCGGTGTGATACCCAGGTCCATGCCAATCCAGACGACTTGGGACAAGGAGGGAACGAAGAAAGCCTGAGGACTGGAAACGCTGGAGCACGACTGGCTTGCTGTATCATTGGACAGGCGGCCGCACCCTGAACTACCTCTCCCTTTCTAGTGTGCTGGTTGTTTGTCATTTTCTTGTCACGTCTACTGGTGATTCTGGTTTCAATAAACATGGTGGTTTTTAGGATGTTTTCTCTATTGTCAGTCTTACTTCATATTCTAGTGTGGAACGCTGAGAAATATTCATTCATATGGGAATCAGTAAAAATACTAATAAACAAAAATATTCTGTTGTCAAAATTCGAAACTCTTATAAACCCGTATGATTCTTTGTGAAATAAAACAAATTCTACTGCCCTTACTGCAATGGAAAAATTAATGGGAGAACCTGGCTCATCAGTGGTGAACCCTCCCAGCGGTTTCGCCAGTTTAATCTACCATACCGCTGTTTTATTGTATTTTTGGAACTTCTTTTACACCCATTAATTTTTCCATTGCAGTAAGGTCGGTAGATATTGTTTTATTTTAAATAGAATCATACGCGTTTATAATAGTATTGAATTTTTATAACAGATGGCGCGCTAATGCATCGTAAAAATATTCTGTAGCGGATTATTTGCATATTACCTAAACTCTAATATGTGAATATATATTAGGTATTAACACAAAGCAATAACGCGCCATCTATACATATAAAATGAAAGGATTTAAAAGCACGAATGTTTCTTTTATACATGATACAAACTTCTACTGCCTTTACCGCGAAGAAAAATATATTAGGAGGGCTTGGCTCATCAGTGGTGAACCCTCCCAGCGGTTTCGCCAATTTAATCCACCAGACCGCCTCTCAAAGCTCTAATACTGTATTGGACGATTCTGCTTATATACGCAGCGCTTAGGATGGAATCTCAGAAATGGTTATCAAGAAAACTATGGACATAAGCTTATAGGACAGTAGAATTACATTCAAATATTTGCATCGAGCAATGCTCTTCCGCAAACAATAAAGACAAGGTCAGTTAGGAATAAATTAACACAAAGCAATAACGCGCCATCTATACATATAAAATGAAAGGATTTAAAAGCACGAATGTTTTTTTTATACATAATACAAACTTCTACTGCCCTTACTGCGATGAAAAAATATATTGGGAGGGCTTGGCTCATCAGTGGTGAACCCTCCCAGCGGTTTAGCCAATTTGAATGTAATTCTACTGTCCTATAATATTATGTCCATAGTTTTCTTGAAAACCATTTCTGAGATTCCATCCTTCTGTGCTGCGTATATAAGTAGAATCGTCCAAATACAGTATTAGAGCTCTGAGAAGCGATCTGGTGAATTAAATTGGCGAAACCGCTGGGAGGGTTCACCACTGATGAGCCAAGCCCTCCCAATATATTTTTCATCGCAGTAAAGACAGTAGAAGTTTGTATTATGTATAAAATAAACATTCGTTCTTTCAAATCCTCAACTTTAGCTATGCTCTAAGTTTTTCTTTCGCCTTGAGGAGAGGGGAAGATAATGAATATCCTCTGATTATCTTATCTTGAGGATGTCTTTTCATCGTTGGAGAAGTCTGAATGTAAATAATTCTACATTGCTTCATTGTTTATGGTTTCCCTTTTAGAATCATGGACAAATCTTAAGGAAGCTGTTATCTTTTAGTATGAAAATTCGAAACTATTATTGGCACGTATGATTCTTTTTAAAAATTAAACAATTTCTACTGCCCTTACTGCAATGGAAAAATCAATGGAAGGGCTTGGCTCATCAGTGGTGTACCTTCCCAGCGTTTCGCCAGTTTAATCTACCATTGGTTAACAGGGTTCACCACTAATGAGCCAGGCCCTCCCATTAATTTTTCCATTGCAGTAAGGGCAGTAGAAATTGTTTAATTTTAAAAAGAAACATACGCGTCTATAATAGTTTCGAATTTTCATAACAGATGGCGCGCTAATTCATCATGATTTATTTTAGTATGTATATCGGGTTTCAGACAATAATTCTGAAAGGAATTTGAGAGACAGTGACCTTTATTGAGGACACACAAGATAACCAAGTCTGAACAATATTGCCTCTCTCTCCTTAAAAATACAATCCGAATACTGGCGGTATCAAATACTTTCAACTACCTTAAGTTTTGTTCTTGAATGTACTAATATTTTGAATTAGAGTGATAATTTTGACAATTAAACAACTTTATTGACATCTCGTCAATCTTTACACTCAAAGGGAGTTATAAGGTAATAATAATGGTAGGAATGAAGAGAGATATTTACAATCGACGTAGCCCTCTCCGAGGGCACGTCCGGATCTGGAGCTTAAAGCCGCCTTGAATCTAGACAGATCTCTGCCATTTGGGGAGTTCATGTTCGGAACATGTTTGATGAAAATATCGGAGAATTTGTCGAGAAGAATCTTGTTTTCATGCGTGAGTAACCTGAGTAGGTGCTCCGTTTCTTATTCGTCATAGACCACGAGTATCATATCCATCCTGACCACATTATTCTTGTTATATATGGAGTGCAGGAATTCTCGATCCTTCAATCGGATGATCGGATTCTGATGAGAGTGTATGTTCTGGTTTTGACGGATAAGTGTCATAAATCTATAAAGTATCAGCCTGTAAACATCGATATTTCTCTAGGAAAGGGATTAGCTCTTTTAAGCTCCTTAGCTTTTAATTACTTCTTGCATAAATTGTGAGATGTTATTTCTTTCCGCTCACCTTGAAGGTGACCTTCCTTTTACGGCCTCGTTATATGTTGTCATTCCTAGAGAGATCAAGGAAGAAAGCTATGAATCAAAATCTGAGACCCTACAGATCTCCTTACTCTCATTCAGAAAAAAAGTTTGAACTTTAAACATCAACCGCGTCAATTACGGATACACCCAGAGTGTACAGTTTTCCTAACTGAACTTTTTGTATTTATCAAGGCTGTTTGCTTTGCTTAGAACATCTCTGAAAACATTGGAATAGCCATTGTTGAAACTGAAGATAATATTTATTAGCAATCTGCCCAGCCATTGTTGAAACTGCAGATTCTCTTTGTTAGCAATCTGCCCCTCTAGTTTACCAAAACCTTCAATAATTGCAGAATTTATCTTGGTAAAAGACTGTTTCTCACGCTTCCCTATGTTTATTAAAGGGCTGCAGTGAATATATTTGCAAAGAATGAGCAGACAAAGCTTAAAAATTACCATTATCCCCTTTGAATTCTCACATATTCATTTATACCACAAAGATTTGCTTGAAATATTTCCCGAGCGATACCTTCAAAGATCTGGAGGAAATTACATAAGCCAAGAAATATACTCATTCAGATCAGGCAAAATAATTCTATCTATTCCAACTGGACTTTCCAAATTTTTCCAACGATTTTCCAAGAAGAGGGCTACAACATGATTCTCACTTGATACGGCCATGTGCTGGAATAAATTTTGGAAATCATTCTGAAACAAACACAATTTGGCATCATTATTTGAAAGAATTATGAACATCGGATCATCTTCTATTCAGCTGACTTGCATTCTTGAAGCATAATATCCTTAGTCATCCTCATTGTTGAAATGACCCAACTTGAATTTGCATCATTGGTCAGCCATGCACACAGACAATGTTATATCTCTCCGCTCACCTTGAATATTTACTTAGCAGGTGACCTTCCTTTTATGGCATCGTTATCTAGATATGTTGCCCTTCCTAGAGAGTTCAACGAGGAAAACTATGAATCAAAACCTGAGACCCTTCAGTTTTCCTTAGTCCCAGTTCTAAATATCCTAGTCTAGGGAATAAATGGTAACTATAAGGTTATACCATTGTTGATAACCTTTTTTTCTAAAGTTTAGTATTAGTTGTTCATCTCTCTCTCTCAGAAATATTGGAATAAACTTTTTTAAAATCTCCAAATTGTAAATCACTTGTGTAAAGCAAACAAGAATAGAAACTTAATCACAGAGATGGCAGCTGTTGTTGTCTGCTGTTAAATCGACCTCGAACTGGTACATGCAAATTATCACAATCAACCATATTTTATTGGTGACTAATCAAACTATTTTAGATAAAAATGTAATCTATAAATATGAATTTAGGTTTCATTTTACGTTCATTTTTCAAATTTCTTTGTACTCTCCAATTATAATTTATAAATATGCATTTAAGTTAACTTTTACGTTCAATTTTTAACCTTCTTTGTGTACTCTAATATTAAAAAAAACAAACTAGCTGTTTGTGATGTGTTATGTCGCTCTATAGCCTTATAAACGTAAAACACGACGCAAATTGAAACGACGCAAAGTGAAAATATGTAAAAGCGCAATCAAAAACAAAGGTGTTGCCATATTTTAGGAAAAAATAAAAAAAAAAATTAAAGACTCGAATCTAAAACAACGCAACTTCGAAAATCTAACGACGCACAGTGAAAATCAGTAAAAATTATGCAGCGACGCAACTTCGAAAAAAAACGCAAAGCGAGGTATTGGTATATGTGTAAAGTCTAAGGCTATGTGTGGGAAAGTGAATAAGCCTCATGTAAAATGTATTTTGTCATTATATATTACTGTGTTTATATTTAGGATTCACAAAAACGTTAATAGATAACATTTAGAGAGGAATGAGTGGGCAGGGAATTCTACATGCGTAGGAAGATGTAGAAATACAAGTTCTATTACATTATCAAATATATAAAAGATTAAAGAAGGCGTAGGAGTGAAGGAATATGCAAAGTGTGGGTATTTAGGTATGCGTAGGAAAATGTATATATGCAGATATGCGGGCTGTTGTTGATCTGAAGTAGATTGATAAAATATGGCACGCTTGAATGTGTATAAGAATTTGTAAAAGATTTCTGCCAGTCGTGGGTGTTTATAACAATGAGTGAAATTTCTGCCAGTCGTGGATTTGTAGACGAATGCAGAACATTTATCCCAGTCGCTGATGTTTTGAATATAGTGGAAAATTAAGATATGTCGTTGATGTTGAGAAGAATATGTAAAATTGCTTCAAGCCGTTTGATGAGTAGAAAAATGGTGGAAATTGTTGCCATTCATGTATGTATAGAATAATGTTGAAAATTGATTATATTTGTGGATATGTAGAAAAATGTGGAGATTTTCAGCAAGTCGTGGATGTTTAGAATAATATGGAAATTTTTGCATGTATTACCAGCCGTGAATGTGAAGAACAATGAGGGAAATGTTTGCTAGTGGTGGATATGTAGAAAAATGTGAAAATATACTGCCGTTCGTGGATGAGTGAAAGAATGGGGCAAGTGTCTGCTAATAATGTGGACTGCCCGTCGTGGATAATTAGAAGAATGAGGAAAATTGATGTCTTTCGTAGATATATAGAGAATTTGAAAAATTGTTGTCAGTTGTGGATGTGGAAATATCTTAAAAAATTTGTCAGTCGTAGATGAGTAGAAGAATGAGTAAAATCGCTTCTAGTCGTGGATATGTAGACGAATGTAGAAAATTGCAGCCTATTGTTGAAGTGTGTAGAATAATTATGAAAATGGCTGACAGTCGTGGATGTGTATAAGAATGTGGTGGATTGAGGTCAGTATGGAATATGTAGAAGAATGTGGAAAATCGCAGCCACTCATAGATGTGTAGAAGAATGTGGAAAATTGGAGCCACTCGTAGATGTGTAGAAGAATGTAGAGAATCGCAGCCACTCGTAGATGTGTAGAAGAATGTGGAAAATCGCAGTCACTCGTAGATGTGTAGAAGAATGTGGAAAATCGCAGCCATTCGTAGAAGTGTAGAAGAATGTGGAAAATCGCAGCCACTCGGAGATGTGTAGAAGAATGTGGAAAATCGCAGCCATTCGTAGATGTGTATAAGAATGTGGGAAATCGTAGCATTTGGTAGATGTGTATAAGAATGTGGAAAATCGCAGCCACTCGTAGATGTGTAGAAGAATGTTGAAAATCGCAGCCACTCGTAGATGTGTAGAAGAATGTGGAAAATCGCAGCCACTCGTAGATGTGTAGAAGAATGTGGAAAATCGCAGCCACTCGTAGATGTGTAGAAGAATGTGAAAAATCGCAGCCACTCGTAGAAGTGTAGAAGAATGTGGAAAATCGCAGCCATTCGTAGAAGTGTAGAAGAATGTGTAAAATCGCAGCCACTCGGAGAAGTGTGGAAGAATGTGGAAAATCGAAGCCACTCGTAGATGTGTAGAAGAATGTGGAAAATCGCAGCCATTCGTAGATGTGTATAAGAATGTGGGAAATCGTAGCCACTCGTAGATGTGTATAAGAATGTGGAAAATCGCAGCCACTCGTAGATGTGTAGAAGAATGTTGAAAATCTCAGCCACTCGTAGATGTGTAGAAGAATGTGGAAAATCGCAGCCACTCGTAGATGTGTAGAAGAATGTTGAAAATCTCAGCCACTCGTAGATGTGTAGAAGAATGTGGAAAATCGCAGCCACTCGTAGATGTGTATAAGAATGTGGAAAATCGCAGCCACTCGTAGATGTGTATAAGAATGTGGAAAATCGCAGCCACTCGTAGATGTGTATAAGAATGTGGAAAATCGCAGCCACTCGTAGATGTGTATAAGAATGTGGAAAATCGCAGCCACTCGTAGATGTGCAGAAGAATGTGGAAAATCGCAGCCACTCGTAGATGTGTAGAAGAATGTGGAAAATCGCAGCCACTCGTAGATGTGTATATGAATGTGAAAAATCGCAGCCACTCGTAGATGTGTAGAAGAATGTGGAAAATCGCAGTCACTCGTAGATGTGTAGAAGAATGTGGAAAATCGCAGCCATTCGTAGAAGTGTAGAAGAATGTGGAAAATCGCAGCCACTCGGAGATGTGTAGAAGAATGTGGAAAATCGCAGCCATTCGTAGATGTGTATAAGAATGTGGGAAATCGTAGCATTTGGTAGATGTGTATAAGAATGTGGAAAATCGCAGCCACTCGTAGATGTGTAGAAGAATGTTGAAAATCGCAGCCACTCGTAGATGTGTAGAAGAATGTGGAAAATCGCAGCCACTCGTAGATGTGTAGAAGAATGTGGAAAATCGCAGCCACTCGTAGATGTGTAGAAGAATGTGAAAAATCGCAGCCACTCGTAGAAGTGTAGAAGAATGTGGAAAATCGCAGCCATTCGTAGAAGTGTAGAAGAATGTGTAAAATCGCAGCCACTCGGAGAAGTGTGGAAGAATGTGGAAAATCGAAGCCACTCGTAGATGTGTAGAAGAATGTGGAAAATCGCAGCCATTCGTAGATGTGTATAAGAATGTGGGAAATCGTAGCCACTCGTAGATGTGTATAAGAATGTGGAAAATCGCAGCCACTCGTAGATGTGTAGAAGAATGTTGAAAATCTCAGCCACTCGTAGATGTGTAGAAGAATGTGGAAAATCGCAGCCACTCGTAGATGTGTAGAAGAATGTTGAAAATCTCAGCCACTCGTAGATGTGTATAAGAATGTGGAAAATCGCAGCCACTCGTAGATGTGTATAAGAATGTGGAAAATCGCAGCCACTCGTAGATGTGTATAAGAATGTGGAAAATCGCAGCCACTCGTAGATGTGTATAAGAATGTGGAAAATCGCAGCCACTCGTAGATGTGTATAAGAATGTGGAAAATCGCAGCCACTCGTAGATGTGCAGAAGAATGTGGAAAATCGCAGCCACTCGTAGATGTGTAGAAGAATGTGGAAAATCGCAGCCACTCGTAGATGTGTATATGAATGTGAAAAATCGCAGCCACTCGTAGATGTGTAGAAGAATGTGGAAAATCGCAGTCACTCGTAGATGTGTAGAAGAATGTGGAAAATCGCAGCCATTCGTAGAAGTGTAGAAGAATGTGGAAAATCGCAGCCACTCGGAGATGTGTAGAAGAATGTGGAAAATCGCAGCCATTCGTAGATGTGTATAAGAATGTGGGAAATCGTAGCATTTGGTAGATGTGTATAAGAATGTGGAAAATCGCAGCCACTCGTAGATGTGTAGAAGAATGTTGAAAATCGCAGCCACTCGTAGATGTGTAGAAGAATGTGGAAAATCGCAGCCACTCGTAGATGTGTAGAAGAATGTGGAAAATCGCAGCCACTCGTAGATGTGTAGAAGAATATGAAAAATCGCAGCCACTCGTAGAAGTGTAGAAGAATGTGGAAAATCGCAGCCATTCGTAGAAGTGTAGAAGAATGTGTAAAATCGCAGCCACTCGGAGAAGTGTGGAAGAATGTGGAAAATCGAAGCCACTCGTAGATGTGTAGAAGAATGTGGAAAATCGCAGCCATTCGTAGATGTGTATAAGAATGTGGGAAATCGTAGCCACTCGTAGATGTGTATAAGAATGTGGAAAATCGCAGCCACTCGTAGATGTGTAGAAGAATGTTGAAAATCTCAGCCACTCGTAGATGTGTAGAAGAATGTGGAAAATCGCAGCCACTCGTAGATGTGTAGAAGAATGTTGAAAATCTCAGCCACTCGTAGATGTGTAGAAGAATGTGGAAAATCGCAGCCACTCGTAGATGTGTATAAGAATGTGGAAAATCGCAGCCACTCGTAGATGTGTATAAGAATGTGGAAAATCGCAGCCACTCGTAGATGTGTATAAGAATGTGGAAAATCGCAGCCACTCGTAGATGTGTATAAGAATGTGGAAAATCGCAGCCACTCGTAGATGTGCAGAAGAATGTGGAAAATCGCAGCCACTCGTAGATGTGTAGAAGAATGTGGAAAATCGCAGCCACTCGTAGATGTGTATATGAATGTGAAAAATCGCAGCCACTCGTAGATGTGTAGAAGAATGTGGAAAATCGCAGCCACTCGTAGATGTGTAGAAGAATGTGGAAAATCGCAGCCACTCGTAGATGTGTAGAAGAATGTGGAAAATCGCAGCCACTCGTAGATGTGTAGAAGAATGTGGAAAATCGCAGCCACTCGTAGATGTGTATAAGAATGTGGAAAATCGCAGCCATTCGTAGAAGTGTTAGAAGGATATGAGTAAAGGCAGTCAGAATGTGTAAAGAAAGATTCGTTAGTACTGTTATTCATGGATGTTCAAAATAATATGCAAATAAAATGAGCAATGGATATGTAGAAAAAGAGAATAAATGTACTCATCAATATTTTCAGAAAATACAAAACAAATTGGAAGCCTGAACACAACGCACGGTTTAAAGAAACAAACAAAGCATCACGGAAGTGTTTAGGTTGAACAAAGCCTCAAAACTAAAGAGAGGAAATCATCAAAGAATCGTCCAATTAATGGTGCGACTTCCCACAAGCAAATTGTTTCCAAGAGAGAAGTTGGATTCTATCTCACCTTTCTCTCCCCTCTGGGCGATCAATAGCCGTGTTTCTCTGGGAATACAGACCGAACGTTATCTATCACATTGATTGAATGCACTTAGAAATGTTACCCTTTAAATATATTTGTAACAATTATATTTTTTATTTTATTATTACAGAAACACGAAGTCTATCAGACTATTGTTCTATATTAGATTTATTTACATATATATATCAAAATTCGAAACTATTTTAAACGCGTAAGATTCTTTTCGAAATCAAACAATTTCTACTGCCCTTACTGCAATGGAAAAATTAATGGGAGGTTCTGGCTCATCAGTGGTGAACCCTCCCAGTGGTTTCGCCAGTTTAATCTACCATTTAAAAGAGTTTCGAATTTTGATAATAGATGGCGCGCTAGCGCATCATATTACATATATATAGGTTATGAATTATTTGGTTTTGTTGTTGTAAAAGATAGAAAATTGAGATGCAGTCGTTAAAAAGGAAAAGATAGTTTTTTACCCATCAAGTAGTTTTTATTTTGAATTACTTGAAGTAAATTTACACATAAAAATTATTTATCACGATAATATAGAATTTATATAATGAATTCTATATTCGTGATTTAAAAAATAGGTAGGTTAACTACACATATTTACAACAATATTCAAAGTGTTATGTTCTAAATCTATGGTCAAAAATGTAGAAGTGTCAATGATGAAAATAAAACACATGTTTAAAAAAAAATTACATTTTAGATTATATATAATACTAGACGGGTGACCCGGGCTTCGCACCGGGATTGACCCGTGTGCATATCTACCCGAGTGATATATATTTATATAAGAATTTTTAAAATAATTGTTTGTTATTAGCATTATCTATTTGTTTGCATCAGCATAATTTAATCTAATCTTTGATAGAGGGCGCTGTTCGTGAGCTAAGTAGAATAATTTGAATATATAGTTTTAATAATTGATTTATATATTTTTTAAAATAGCCTAACGTCTTCTTCGTATTTATTTACCTATGTATGGAAATTTTGGTTTGAATTAGTGAACTACTGCGAATTTGTATACCGGACATACAAACAAACAAACATACAAACATTGATTTATATATATATATATATATATAATAATAAATAGTTATTTAATTTTATAGTCCAGTTTTGTATTAAAATTATCTTCACTATTATGATCATTTAAATACAAATTATAAAATTTGTAAAATGTTATTAATTTGTAGGTAGAGAGAGAAAAAAAAAAAAAAAAAAATCCATTACTTCTTTTACATCCTCAAGTTAATTATATATTTATAATTAATAACAATAAAAAAATTAACAAAGTAACGTCTATTTGTTAATTTTTGTTAATTTTTTTATTGTTATTAATTATAAATATATAATTAACTTGAGGATGTAAAAGAAGTAATGGATTTTTTTTTTTTTTTTTTCTCTCTCTACCTACAAATTAATAACATTTTACAAATTTTATAATTTGTATTTAAATGATCATAATAGTGAAGATAATTTTAATACAAAACTGGACTATAAAATTAAATAACTATTTATTATTATAATTAATTTAGATTTAGCTTGCTAATCTAATCAAATCTAACTGATATAAGTTATCATTATTATCAGTTTGCTCCTTAAATTTTTTAAAATTAGAATCACTGTTATAATTTTGTTATATAGTTTCTACACTATATATATATATATATATATATATTTAATTATTTACACGATGCATTAGTAGTTATTTATAAATCTGTGTACAAATAGCTCTAAACTTGCCAAAGTTATCATAAGATTGAGTATATACAGAAAGATGGCATTATGTCAAAGTAAGCAAGTACAATTTGGTTAGTCAGAGGGCAAGCCAACAAAAGATGGTGTTTCAACATCTAGACAGCATTCACATGTTGGATCATTTATAACTCTCAAGTCAAAGAGAAAACTTAAAAAGGGTTTACGATTATATGACATCCTATATTCGATTGTAAATTTGGGTGAAGATGCATCTCACAAATATTGTATGTATTCAAGTAACCTTTCTGTATTTTAAGGTGATAGGTAAATGTAAGGATAATATTCAATCTACAGAGAAGTATACCTTGTCTTTTAGTAAGAATAATATTGTGTCGAAAAATAATTTATTATTTAATTTAATTATTCAACGAAAATATTTGTGGAAACAGATTTAAAATTTTACATTTGTAAAATCATCATTCAGTTACCTAGCTTGCTTCTGGTTCAAATTCACATTAATAGCTACCGCTCAACAAGAGCAACCTAGTTCATGATAATTGAAACAGTGAATAATATATGAAGGTTATTCACATATTAAACAAAATTTTAACGCGGGATTCAATCCCGGTTCATGACTGTCGGGAATCGAGCGTGTTACCGTGTCATCAACCGACTTATATCGGGAATCGAGCGTGTTACCCTCTCAGATAGCTTGCTTGCTCGATATTCTCTAGCTGTAGATAGTTTGGTTGATAATTGTCGACTGGTCGCCGTGACGTCATCAATAAATACTTTCACATCTCCAGATATACAAAGATTTGATTTCTACGCTACAATATTAATATAAAAATCAATAAAATAATCCCATGTATCAATGTTGAATGAAAATATATCAGACCTCCAGGGAAATGTATCTTTTCAAAAACCTTTTTTAATCTCTAGCTTTCAGGCACGGACGCCCTTTTACAGGAGAAACCATTATACCATGTAGAATGACATTTGAAAATTATCCCGCATGTGTTTCTTTTAAACGGAAAATCGAAATTTATTTCAAGGAGAAATAACGATTATTTCTAACCTTAGGGATAAAGCATGAAAGGATGAATTGTGAAGAGTAATGATAAACGGAAAAATAAAGTGTTCAGGGATAGGAATCGAACCCACAGTGTTCCGCTTATCCGGGCAGATGCCATGTCCACTAGGCTACTCTGGACATATTTTTCCGTTCGTAAATATTATATAAAGTAATTTATAATACAATATAATATAATGCGGCTTATGATTGTAGAACGACATTTTAAAATTATCCCGCATGTGTTTCTTTTGAACGAAAAATCTAAATTTATTTTAAGGATAAATAACGATTATTTCTAACCTAAGGCATGAAGTATGAAAGGGCCATGTTTTCATCTGTATGAAGACGTTTGTGTTGTATGATTGTCTAATTGGTCGGCGTTCATAACCTTTGGAACTTTGCCAGGTAGCGACGTCTTCCAACCCCAATCTTTTGCTCTTTTTACTATGGCATCATCATTCTGAAGTTTTTATACAATTTTACATGGTTAATGAGGATAAACATATTGACTATATTCATGGTATATATGGCTTCCACATGTGCACTAGGTACAAAACTGAAGAGGCCACTCCCCAACATATACTAAATTGTAAAAAAATGTTTACATGACCATATATATATGTTATTCGTGGATGGCTTTTCTTGATTTATAAAAATATTGGGTTGACCTAATATCACCGACAGGCTAAATCAATGAATAGTTAATTTCTGTTTCACCAGATGGCGCTCTGCCTTCTGAAAAGCACATGTGCTCCTGGTCAGGATATGCCTTTTTTATTTTTAATATCAACACCTGACCTTTTTTATTTTTAATTTTTTTCTATTGTTTTTTCATACTAAATTGTATTGGAAAGGGCAAAGGATCCCTGTACAGAGAACCAAGAAGAGTTCATGAACTTCTTTATGAGCACGACTTCCAAGATCTTGTCTAATTTTGACTAATAAAAGGATGAGTAAAAGAAAATGGTATATTACATTTGAGACTGAAACAAACCTAGATATGATAAAATATATAGTAAATATATAAAAAGATGCTTCAGATTATATTAATAAGTTATAGCATATTATACGAAGTATGAGGGAGTGGTTACAGATATGGTCAGTATACATTTTAATAGGGAGGTGGTATGACCTTATATATATTTTTGCACCAAGTTGCAGCTTTGAATTCTGGTCGACCTTGGTTTCCTCCTTCTTGGTGTTATACACGTTTCCCGAGAGGGTTTCCATACTTAAAGCAAATAAATAAAAGTAAATAAAAGTAAATTACCTTTTAAACTGATTGCGTTTATTTATTCGTTGTCTTCCTCGTAGGTCGTGATCCGTAGTCTTGGTCTAGGTCTTCTCTCGCTCCAATAACCAATCAAGATATATGTACAATAAATATTACAAAAGCAATATTTATATACAGTTATCAGCGTCATAATCAATTCTTTCTTAATCAATTCTGTCACCGTTTTCTTTTGTGAATGGAATAAATACCCAAATACGGCCATTTCTCATAACCATCGGTGGTTCAGTGGTAGAATGCTCGCCTGCCACGCGGGCGGCCCAGGTTCGATTCCCGGCCGATGAATTTTTTTTTTTTTTTTACAATTTTTAAAACTAATTTATATATTATACAAGAATGACATCCACGGCGCCAATTTATAATTGTAACGAATAGTATTTGAATAAAAGCATTTAATCGGGTAAAACCCGGGCGTTGCCCGGGTCATTCGGCTAGTGAAAATATAAAAAGGAATGATGATAATCTAAATAATTTTATTTAAATAAATAATAAATATCATAGAATATTTTGAATAAATGTAGGGCGCATTGATGCAACAATATGTAATGATGCATTTTTTTATTGATATAGAATTTGCTTAGGCTGTTTATTGATTACGGATACATGAGTATGTTTAAGATATTGTAGTCATGGTAATAATAACAGTTCAAATCATCATTTTCTTTAATATTGAGCTGATAGTCATAATTAAGGATAAAATAATACTACTCTTGAGGTGTGAAGAAGAAAGAAAACAAAAAGGTATTTATATATCGTTTTGAAAATAGAGCAATCCATAAATAAATCTTTGAATAAAAAGACATATATTGAATCAAAATATATTTTAATTTATCAATATTTCAGCTGGCCGAACGCAAACCTTTATCAAGGTGTTATAACATTTTTTTGTCCATAATATAAATATATATATCAATTTTTTTCTCCCCATTGAATATAACAAAATATTTTTAAAACCTTATTGATGTTGACGTTATGTGGCGCTGAGTTTGTTGTTGACACACTTTAAAATGTTATAACACCTTGATAAAGGTTGGCGTTCAGCCAACTGATATATTGGTAAAATAAATGATATTTTGATCCAATATATGCCTTTTTAATTAAATATTTACATATCGTTTTGAAAATAGAGCAATCCATAAATGAATCTTTGAATAAAAAGACATAAATTAACACAAAGCAATAACGCGCCACCTATAAAATAAAAGGATTTAAAAGCGCGAATGTTTCTTTTATACATAATACAAACTTCTACTGTCCTTACTGCGATGAAAAAATATATTGGGAGGGCTTGACTCATCAGTGGTGAACCCTCCCAGCGGTTTCGCCAATTTAATCCACCAGACCGCTTTTAAGAGCTCTAATACTGTATTGGATCGTTTTAATTTATCAATATTCCAGCTGGCCGAACGCAAACCTTTATCAAGGTATTATAACATATTATTGTGTGTCAACAACAAAACTCAACTTATAATACCTTGATAAAGGAGGCGTTCGGCCAGCTGAAAATCTGGTAAAATAAATGATATTTTGATCCACAATATATGCCTTTTCATTTAAATATTTACATATGTGAAAAAAAAAATCAGGATGCCTGAATGACCAGTTTTTTTGGTCATTGAGGTACAGCTTGCACCACGCTGATGAGGGCCAACAGCCAGAAACGCGTCCGTGGTTAGCTTTTCTTGATTAATCAAGAATGGGTATTTGGCCAATTCTGGAATAATTAAAATTCAACGAGAATAGTAGATATTTATTCCGATAGATGGTGCAAGCCATCAGCAACTTTGAGTTGCACGATAAGGAGATGCCATTTTTCATATTTACATATCCCAGAAAGATTTGAGCCGGCCAACGGGAAATAACAACAATAGGTTTATAAAGGGAAATCCGCGACATCTGGCCGTCGACTTTACAGAGTAGTGTTTGTTCTACAAATTATAATTTTGAAATGAAATAATGTTTATATAACATATTTATAAAACTAATGAATATAAATTAACTAATTTAAAAATGTGGACTACACTAAAAGTATTATAATATTACAATTGAAAATATACTATATACATACATATATATATATATATATATATATATATATATATATATAGCCGTGCGGCCACGCGTCGCGCGAGCTCCTCGTATTTCGTCTTTCATTTGGCTGACCGCCCTTTTTGCTTTACCGAATCCATATCATCTGAATCGCCTTAAGAGAGGCTTCATTTAGAATCATCTTTTGGGTTTTTTCGCCCAGTTTGAAATTTTTGTTTATTTTATTTTTTTCATAAGTTTGCAAAGTTACAAGTTGTAACTTTGCCTCATTGTCATGGCAACGGCCGAGTCGGTCGTTGCGTCATCACCTCCATCTGTAAGCTCATTGGACGCTCACTCATTATCGTTACCATCATCATCATCACAAGCTGTGAAAACTAAATCTGCATACACCAAACCAAACGAAAAACAATCTGAAAATCTGCATTTCCAGAGGATGCAAATTACCTCTGAAGAAAGAAAAAATATTCAGGAAAAGAGGAAGGTAACCTTTGAAAAAAGGAGTAAGAACATCAAGTCGACGATTCAGTTTGAACCTCTCCCAGACGCCACGGCGGAAGACCACCTGTTGGGAATTGCAGCCGTTATCGGCTTCGACAGCATCCACTCGGTGGGGAAAATAAATGGCCAGGCCATTGTGTCGGTGGCCAATAATGACCAGGCAGAAAGACTGATTAACGAAGGCTTTAAAGTTAAAGAGAGGACGGTGTTCCCAACACCTCTCTTCAGAACAGCCAAAAAGTACATCCTCTCCGGAGTTTTGGCCTTCATTCAAGACCAAGACATAAAGAAGGCTCTCGAGCCCTATGGCCATTTGTTAAGTGTCCGACCTCTCCCCTTCCCAACTGAAAACCCTCTGCTGAAGCACCTCTCCTCACTAAGGAGGGAAATTCTCTTCAAATGTAACGAAAAAACAGCAATGCCGGCCATAATCACCATCCCATATATGGAAAACCTGTTTAAAATATTTATCGGAGAGGATGTAATCTGCAACAGGTGCCGGCGTCATGGACACATAAGAAGCAAATGTCCCTTTGACCCCGCGATTGGAGCAAGAGTCACTAAGACCTTCGCAGAAGCCCTGAACCAGGTGGTCCCTCCCCCTATGCATGAGCCAACTGATGACGGGGAAACGGAGCAAGAAACGACACCCGAAAAGGCGAAAGGCAACAAGAGAAGCCTGAGGGAATCCTCGGATGAGGAAACTGTTCAAACAAACGCTCCAGAACCTGGCAAAAGACCGAAACCCATCCAGCAGGATGAGGAACCTATGGCCGAAACTGGCGAGCCCCAAGAAAGCCAAAACAACCGTGTAGGGAATATCTTGGCTGAGTTGCCTTGTGAGGAATCTTTAAAAACAAAAAGGGCTACGGCCGGAGGGGACGATGACGCCATGTCGACACGCTCTTCTGTGTCCGTCGCATCATCACAGTTGTTGGAGGTGGACTCGGAATTCGACACTGAATCAGAACCGGAAATTGAAAAAATTGTTAGTACAATATTTAAGGGAGCTGGAGTCTCAAGGAGAAAAAAAGTTGAACGGCGGCTCCAGATGCACCCAAACCTACAAACAGATATGATGGACCTATATAAGAGGTTGAAAAAGCGGCATAAGAATATTGACTCTCTGAACAGCGATGAGAGGAGAAAGCTAAGAGATAAACTTGACAAAACGAAACGTATACTGAACGTCCTCGACGATATTTATGCCTAATGTCGAATCTCCTGTCATTGCCCCTTTGCTACTATCGTCCTACGTTTGACTTTTATCTTCTTCAGATTTTAATGTCTATATTGAATCTTTGTCGCTTTACTTACCTCTGCTTAGCATAACTGAACTTTAATTTTAATTTTTTCACCCATGCTTAGCATAATCGAATCTTATTTTTATTACTACTATTCTGTATTTAAATTTTTTCTTTATCTCTTTTATTATTTTAAGTAGTTTTTATTTCGTTCTAACTTTGTTAATCTTTTACATTTCTTATTTATTTTTGCTTACATTTATTCTCACTTCTCTTTTTATTTTATTTTATCTTTTCCTTTTTTTCCCCTTTTTTTCATATATTTAAATTTTGAGAAGATGGACTCTCATGAGCCACCTTTTAATACCACATTGAAAATTGCGACGATCAACACCTGCGGTATTGCGAATAATGAAAGAAGAACTTACTTGCAAGATTGGATCCATAAACAAGACGTCGATATCATCGCTATACAAGAGACCAACGTAGAAACTCTATCTCGAAAACATTTTGTTCGACTATACAACGTTCACGAGAATAAATCAAACAACCATGGTAGCGGACAGCTTATACTCTTTAGACGTTCTATTTTATGTTCGAATTTTACGATTTTAAAAGATGGAAAGATATGTGCGATCGAAACGAACTTACGAGAAAAACTTGTCGTCATCATCAACGTTCATTTATCTCATACACCTGTAGACCTGAAAAAAGACTTTGAACTCATCGATCTATACCTGTCTACCTTCCCGAGAGACATCTCAATTATAATACTCGGCGACCTTAATGTAAGAGAAAAACCAGGTCGAACAGAAGCCAGAACGAAACTAACCGAATTAGAAAACTTTACTAGATTCCATAATCTCATCGATATATTTAGGATGTTAAACCCAAATGAAATTGGAACCACGCATGAAATCACAAGAGGGAACTACCAAACGAAAGATCGAATCGACTATATTTTTTGTTCATCGAATTTATTTAGCCTCTTTTATGAATGCCTTGTTGCCCCTTACCTCATCTCGGACCATGACGCCATCATAGCTAATTTACACTTGGATTGTCGTACCGAATGCTTGTATTTCATTAACAGAAACTTTTACAACTCGCTCGTCTTTGAAACTATTTTTAACTATGAAAACGATTTATTCCTCTCAAACTATACCAACCTTAAACCTGAATCGAAATGGAGATGCCTGAAAGTGCTTGCATATAGAATCGCATCTTGCGCGAGCCTCCCACAGTGTCTGCCTCGCCGAAGGTCTGCAATAACCTCCATCTACGATGATAATGGTATTCTCCTGCACGGCACGCGAATAATAGCAAACTACATATATGATTACTTTCGCGAAAGGAGCAAGCCTGACGTAGGAGTGAACCAAAACGAGATTTTATCCTATGTCAACGCTATCCCTGAAAACGTTATTGATTTTAATATGAATAACGAACCCTTTATTACGAATGAAGATATACTAGAGGCCATTAAAAACTTGCCAAATCGTAAAATGACAGGCGACGACAATTTACCAGCCGAATTCTACGAGAAATTTGCACATGCCACCGTTAACCTATTATTCAACGTTTTTGATCGCGCGAAAGAGGTTGGCGTCCTACCCGACTACATGAGGAGAGGCATCATTTTACTTTTACCGAAAAACGCGCGACCGACAACCATCCGAGACTTTCGCCCCATTACCTCGATGAACGCCGATTATAAAATTTTATCCAAAATACTCCTAAGCAAGATTAAGCCCTACGCCTCCAGCTTAGTACCGAGTGAACAAAAATATGCGGTCCCTGGGCGTTCCATTTTCGACATAATACCAGAGATTGAGAATAACATCTACAGAGCCAACTTGCTCGAAACGCCTCTCGCTCTCGTCGCCCTTGATCTCGAAAAGGCATTTGACTTAATCAATAGAAATTTTATCCTCGCGACGCTGCGGCGTATGAAGGTGCCAGAAATCTTTATACAATGGATTAACATAATATTTAACGAAAACGAAGCGAAAATAAATGTAAATAATGAAACCACGTCTGTTTTTAGCGTTGAAACTGGAGTGAGGCAAGGCTGTGGACTATCTGCGTTACTTTTTTCAATCGCAACTACCGGACTTATTTACAATTTGAAGGATTCACTCGACCCAACCACGTTATTTCGCGCATACGCAGACGATTTTATCTTTTTAATTAAAAACGATCGAGATTTTAATGTAATATACGACTGTTTCATGCGATTTCAAACTGTTTCTAGAATAAGGGTTAACTTTGCCAAGAGCACTGGCCTGTGGTGCGGAAGTTGGAGAGAAAGGACCGATGCGCCGTGTGGCTTTAAAATGAACAACAATCAAATTCGGATACTTGGCCTAATTTTCGAAAATAGTATTACGCCTTTCAAATCGCAATTAAATTCGTTTCAAACGAACGTCTTACAACATCTCTTAATTGCAAAAGACAAAATTTTATCTCTTTCTCTCCTTTCTAAAGCACAGTATTTAAACACGTATTTTATCCCTAAATTTACTTTTACAATCAACGCCGTTCTCCCGAACGATTCAATTTTAAACGACCTACAAAGAGAAATCGACTCTGCGCTCTACCTCTCGAAAACATGGACTGGTCTCCAAATAAACTGTCTGCCGATCGCGAATGGAGGACTTGGCCTTCTACACCTCTCCACGCAACGCGATCTTTTCGTCCTTAAGAGAATTCAGAAAAACGCTAACGGTTACCAAAATGAAAACGACTTTCTTTTTGAAAATAAAAATGCTACGAACTATTTGAATATTTTTAATTACGATCTCTACAATATCTCGTCGCCGCGGAATAAGCAAATTTTACAATGCGTAAAGAATATCGCGCCATCGTTCCACATTGATTTTACGAAAATGTCGCGTACGGACTACCTATACCTTACTATACACAAATGCCGCTTCCTAAACGATCTACGCCTCGAAAATCCAGCTCTTTTTAGCGTAAGAAAACTCAAAAGAATGAAGGATTTTATTGATAATAACGATAATATGCGTCCAATTAACGAACTCTTCTCCCACTCAACCAGAAAAATGATGAATGATTTCACGAATATATCGAACTTTTATGAAAAAATGAAAACGACGAAATTTCTTCCCCACAACAACCGTTCGTGTATACACCTACCTATCGTCTCTAATAACTTCAATAAGCCCTTCATTAGATTGAAGAGCATGGCGCTGCGAAACACAATCTTTGTGACGAATCTTGATCTGAACTACGCCAACAATAAAGTTGAAAGATGGCTAATCGACCGCGCGCCCTCTTGGCACAAGAAAAAGAACATATACGATGACATCGCCTGGCGACTTAAACTCCGAGCCCTCCCTTACCCACGGCGTTTTTCCAAGAATAGCTGCCCTGCGTGCAATGGATCGCCTGATTTACAACATCGATATCTTGACTGCACAATTATACAGCCGATTTTAAACGACGCTATTTTGAAATGCTGTGCTCTAAAGAGAAATTACGTCTTTGACCCTATGAATTTTATCATGAATGATGATGATGACGCCATCAATGACATCCTTAACGAAGCAAAGTTCTATATATACAAATTGTGGCTCGATGTAGATTTTTAACAAGTGTTATCCCCTCCCTCCCTAACAACGTTTCCCTGTAAAATTTAGGAGTGTTTGAATAAAAAGACCGTTTTGCGTTTTATATATATATATATATATATATATAGAAATAGACCAAGCGCGTGGTCGCCCGCGCCATAATCAAATTTTTGTATGATAAAAACCCCTATATTGGTTTAAATAAAAATATATATTTGTCAATATTTCGGTTGGCTGAACTCTAACCTTTGTCAATACATAACAACGTATTATTCAGTCAACTGAAATATTGGTAAAAATAAATATTTTTATTCAATCCAATATATTTGCTTTTTTATCATATATATATATATATTATAAATAAAAATATTTTCTTAGGTTGTTGAAGGGTACATGAGTATGTATTTTGATATTGCTTTGTAGTCGTTGAAAAATATTGATAAAATAAAGGTTTAATTATAATTTACTTTAATTAAATTGATAACATAATTGAGAAGGAAGTACTGCCTGTCTTAAGGCGAGTAGAACAAGGAAAATAAAAATTACATAATTACAAAGGTTTTAGCCGCCCATCGGGAAAGAGAAAATATCTCTATTTACGGGGCTGCTAACCAAAATAAATGATTTTTGAGCCCCGATGGACGCATAAAGCGGAATATATACAAAGCACTATATACATTGTACTGTTGGAGGGGCCTGGGGATGGGTGGCCAGGGGATCATCGCCAGGTGAGGCCAGGAGAGTCGGGATGTAGAGGAGGATCGGGGGGGGGGGGGGGCAGGGTGGTGATCCGCGGAGTTCAGGGGGAGGCAGAGACGGGTTCAATGGTGTTGAGCCCAGGGGTGACCGTGGAGAGCAGACATACCGCAATGATTAAAGTGTATGATTTTTAAGCCAAAAAGGTGTAGCAGGCAGACAAGCCGCAATGCACTATATCAAAGTACCAAGGTGCTGCACGCAACCAAGGCTGTTCAAAAAGGTTAGATTCCCCAGGCCAGGGAAAATAAAAGAAAGACAGCTGTTGTTTAAATAAGAATTTCAGAGGCCATCGGGAAACAACAACAGCGGGTTTTTATAGGGGAAGCGTGACTTCTGGCGGTCGATTTAGGTCGATTTATCTATGAAATATAATTTTATATAAAATATTATTTTAATATAACATATATATAGATTTAGAACTCAATTTGTACAAGTGTAGAATATAACAAGAATCTGTGTTGTTTCATGTTATATATATTAGTCTATTAAGTTAAATAATTTCGTTAAAATGCGGTTGGAAGAAGAAGAAAAAAAAGAATCACATTTGAATATTTTAGCTTACTTCTTGCACAAGGATGGAGCTCTCCAAAAGAATTAGGCTTAAGTATTTTATCGTAGCAGACGCCCTATTCAAACGACTCCGTGGAGAAATAGAGCCACGCGTCTTCTGGAATAAAATTAGGTAAAGTAACTTCTGTGTGCTAAAAAAAAATGGTTGGATACTTAGGAGAAACAAGAAAATGGACGCTTTTCTTAAAAGAGAAAGCAAATGAAGGCCTTTTAGTAAGTTTTAGGGATAAAAAAGAGAAAAAGTTGTCCCGCGGTTGAATGAGTTAGTAAATGATAACATCTTTTAGAGAGATGGTCAATAATTTATGAGATCTGCATTTTTCGCTTGGTCGATTTTTTCTTAACGGTGATAATTTTCGAACTTTTCGAACTATCGTTTGACATTAAAATAACTTTTGTAAAATATTTTAATTAAAAATTCGAAACTATTATAGACGCGTATGATTCTTTTTAAAATAAAACATATTTTTACTCTGCCCTTATTTAAAAAAGAATCATACGCGTCTATAATAATTTCGAATTTTGATAACAAATGACGCGGTAAAGCATCATAAAATTATAAATCTAAAATATATTAAAAAATTCATAATTGTTTTCATATTCCAATTTCGTTATTAAGACTTTTAGAAAATATTTTGATGTTATTATTTCTTACTGCCAAAATAATTCAGGATTTATATATTGTCTTGAAATAAATAAAACCATTTATCTTTTATAAATATAGATTTGGAATTTAAATTATTTTATCTCTAAGATAATTGAAATTTATAATATACCTGGAGGGTATATATTGAATGCATATAGTTTATATTTGGTATTTTAAAGCAAAAATTGCATATATTCAAATTAAATATAAGGGATATTAGTATATATATTATTAAAGATAATCCTTTTTTCTCTCCATCTCTCTCTCGAAATGAGATTCTTGTATTATTATTTCATATAAAATATAAAACAAATATATATTCTCTTATTATTAGATTTAATAGAAAATTTGATCTCCTAATTTTTCAAAGGGCAAATTACCTCGAGATTGTTTGTGATTCGAATACTAGACGAAAGAAATACCATTGGATAAATATTCATACACTTGATATACATAACAACTTAGAATTCTAAAGAGACAAAGGTCGCCTCTCCCGTCAAAATAGACGTCAAAACTAGACGCCATCTATTGACTATCGCCGCAAACTAGCAGCCTCAGGTCGGTGACAAAGCCACAACACCAAACTGAAAAGCGTCCACCTAGAGACCATGGTTTCAGGCTAATGGCCCTCGTCAGTCTAGGGCGGACTTTATTCCATTAGATCCCGTGTGGATCTCATGACGCCATCTATTGACCATCGCCGTCAACTAGCGGCCTAGGGTCGGAGACAAAGCCACAACACCAGCTTTGGTAAACTGAGAAGCGTCCACCTAGAGACCATGGTTTCGGGCTAATGGCCCTCGTCAGTCTAGGGCGAACTTTATTCCATGAGATCCACACGGGATCTAATGGAATCTTGATAATCTGCCAAAGAGGTGTTTAACTGGCAAGGTGGCTGGGCCATACTTAGCATTCCAAAAAAAAAAAAAACTATAATTATATATCGATTTATTAATAAAAAGCTAGTGTGCTTTATTGACAATGAATTAAACAAATAAATGTTTTTATTGCGATTGCGACCTATATATAAGTATAATAATTATTAAAAATATATTAATAATAAAAATAGATTAAAAACTATTTGTGAAAATAAATGTGAAAGATATAAATTCTCTATAGATTTCTGTTAAGTCAAACTTTCTATTTATATATTTAAATTCGAAACTATTATAGATGCGTATGATTCTTTTGAAAACTAAACAATTCCTACTGTCTTTACTGCAATGGAAAAATTAATAGGAGGTCCTTGCTCATCAGTGGTGAACTCTCCCTGGTGAACCCTACCATGGTAGATTAAACTGGCTGAACTGCTAAGAGAGTTCATCACTGATGAGCAAGGACCTCCTATTAATTCTTTCATTGCAGTGAAGGCAGTAGAAATTGTTTCATTTTCAAAAGATTCATACACGTCTATAATAGTTTCTAATTTACATAACAGATGGCGCGCTAAGGTATCATAATATTTATATATGTATTCAGTGTCTTTTACAAGGTCCCATCTTCCCAAAACTATCCTGCAGTTTTTAATATACTGGTATTTGGTGAAGGAATTATCAAATTACGGTATATGTTGTTGCTATTGTTAAATTTGTATTTACATACATATAAATTTACAATATGAATTTACATATAATCTTTATTTCAATCAATTAATTTTACTTATAAGAAAAGGAATCGCCAACATTCTTTCGAAGAAGGAATACAATTAATAGCGAAGATATTGTTTATTAATAAAGATACTTGTTGCCTTTGATTCCTTTTTCGAATTAATTTTACATTATCATTATATAGCTCAACAATTTACAGAAAATTTGCATAAGTATTTCTAGATATTTCTAGGTGATGTACATTTTTTTGTTGCTATTGTAATTTTAAGTCATTTGAAAAGCGATTTATGTTTGAATTCAAGAACTTCTGACAAAAAAAGAAATTCATTGTTAAAATTCGTTATAATTTCAAAGTGATATACACGGAAAGACCTATACAACTAAATTGAGAAAAATAAGGTAAGCGTTACTTTCTTTCAGTTATCCTACATTACAAGTTATTTCTTGAAAATAAAGATACTTCGGCCAGTAAATCTTTTTATTACCTCGACGTTTCGACAATTTTTTTTTTTGTCCTCGTCAGGAGCAAACAAAAATTAAACATTTAGCAAGGCGTTATTAGCAAGGTATTGAGAGAGAGAAAGAGATTTTTAACGCCTTGCTAAATGTTTAATTTTTGTTTGCTCCTGACGAGGACAAAAAAAATTGTCGAAACGTCGAGATAATAAAAAGATTTACTAGCCGAAGTTTCTTTATTTTCAAGAAATATGAATGCCGGCCAGGCAGCCTCAATATTTACGATTACAAGCTATGTCTTTCATAAAGTGCATAGAGTTATACCACATGAGTTATACCTGGTACATACAAGAATATATTTTATATACAACTGTTAAACTCGTTCAAATTTCTGATTGTATACACATAACTATAGTGTGATCGAAATAAAAATAGTCTTTAAACAAAATATTCAAATATATATGATAAAAAGGTAATACCTATTTACAAATCTTTAAAAATAAAAAGGAAACTTGTTTAGAATAAAGATTGAATCGATATAAAATTTTGTAATTTTGTATGTACTATTTAGGGGAGAATTCTCCAATATTAATCGATAAAATAATGGAAGAGAAAGGTGTTTATCTTTATAAACTATACATCATTGAAGTTGAACACATTTGTAGATATCGAGCAATTTTGAATATCTTTCTTATTTCTCAGAAATTTGTATTTTCTTCCAGAGGTTTCAGTTATTGTCCGTCACACTTTACTCATTCCCCTGAGAATGACAAAGAGTTAATGAAACTTCGGAAATGAAAGATTGGTTGTGATATGGTTATATATTTTTCGAACAAATTTTCAATCAGAAAATGATATTCAAAATGAAGTACATTGTAGCAGTAAAATATAAGATTCAATTCCCATCTTAAATATTATTCTCTGTTACAACGGCAGCAATGTTTGACCATTGCTGTTTATGTATAAGAGGCTTATAGTTCAAGGGTTCAAATTTTATGGGTGTCTTTTGGACTATCTTGAAAAGGAGCAACCTACTATATGTAGAGTTTATGTATAAGAGGATAATTTTAAAGGAAGGAATTGAATCTTATATTTACATGTAAAATTTCACTTGGGTTTGAACATTATTTGCTGTTTGGAAGTTTGTTTGAAAAATATATAGCTACTAGACTAAATCTTTCTTTTCTTTTCGAAGTTTGATTGATCCTCTATCATTCTCCTTAGGGGAATAAGGATAGTGACAAAGATTCATTGAAACATCTGGATGATAATAAGAATGGTTATTGTTGTTGTTGTCGTGTCCAATGAAGAGTCTCAGATGTCTCCATGCATCTCTATCACAGCAGTCGCAATGCCCACTATCTTGGGTGTGTATACTGTATTATTGTTGTTGTTGTTGTGTCCAATGAAGAGCCTCAGATGTCTCCATGCATCTCTATCACAGCAGCAGCAATGTCCTCTATCTTGGGTGTGTATACTGTATTGTTGTTGTTGTTGTTGTGTCCAATGAAGAGCCTCAGATGTCTCCATACATCTCCATCACAGCAGCAGCAATGTCCTCTATCTTGGGTGTGTATACTGTATTGTTGTTATTGACGTGTCCAATGAAGAGCCTCAGATGTCTCCATACATCTCTATCACAGCAGCAGCAATGTTCACTATTTTGCTGGAGTTATCGGTTTTGCTCTTCATTTGGAAAATGGGTGCCGTTGCCACGTTAGTCACCTTGAACCAGAATTTGGTCGAATATTCCAAGGGTCCAAGGTGGACTGCAGGGAGATGTGGTCGGACTTCTCTCCCCCCAAAGAATCGTTGTATCATAGCATAGAGAGTAGTTGTATATTTTTCAAACAGAATGCTTGGCTGTTGATATACCCGAGTTTGTTTATAAAATGATTACTTGGAATAATAATTTTTTTTCAGAAATAACTTTTTAAAATTTTTTAATCAACCAGGCAACAAAACACAAATAAAATGATATTAAAGTATTTACACCTATTACAGAGTAAACAAATAAATAACAACAAACAAATTGAAACTTAGAATTAAATATTTACAAATTTAGATGTATAAAGTAATTTATAATACAATATAATGCGGCTTATGATTGTAGAACATTTGAAAATTATCACGCATGTGTTTCTTTTGAACGAAAAATCGAAATTTATTTAAAGGAAAAATAACGATTATTTCTAACCTTAGAGATGAGGTATGAAAGGATGAATTGTGAAGAGTAATGATAAACGGAAAAATAAAAAGTTTCCAGGGATTTGTCTATATGAATTTTATGAACTCTGTCGATTAATACACGTAAATTTCATCCTTTCATACTTCATCCTCAAGGTTAGAAATAATCGTTATTTTTCCTTTAAATAAATTTCTATTTTTCGTTCAAAATAAACACAAGCGGGATAATTTTCAAATTTACATGTATTAATTAATCGATAGAGTTTATAAAATCTATATTGACAAGTTTTATTTATGCTTATGAGGTGATACAGCAGCGTATTTACAATTAGAGAGGAGACAAAATGAATTAAATCTAGAAAAAAGAAGTGAGGACATATCGGTCATTAAAGTCTGAGAGGCAAGTCTTTCAGCCAGTTCAGGGCTTCCGGGGATTGACAAGTGACTGTGATGAATAAGAGAGTTATATCATTCAAATCAGGGAACAATCGATGTCTCATTTCTACAAAGTTCTGACAGTCATAGATAAGGTGAAGAGCAGTTAGAAAGAATATTAGGTTCATCTTCAAATCGTTGTATCTCTCTGAAAAGTTCAATATTGTTAAATATTAGAAATTATACTATGCTGAGTCGCTGGGAGGCCTCATGCAGCATCTTTGAGCTGGAACACCGGGTTCTCAACATGCCATATATCATTGCAGTAAGGACAGTAGAAGTTTGTATTATGTATAAAAGAAACATTGATGCTTTTAAATCCTTTCATTTTATATATATAGATGGCGCGTTATTGCTTTGTGTTAATTTATGCCTAACTGGCCTTGTTTTTATTGTTTGCGGAAGAGCCTTGCTCGATGCAAATATTTGAATGTAATTCTACTGTCCTATAACCTTATGTCCATAGTTTTCTTGAAAATTCATTTCTGAGATTCCATCCTTAAGTGCTGCGTATATAAGCAGAATCGTCCAATACAGTATTAGAGCTCTGAGAAGCGGTCTGGTGGATTAAATTGACGAAACCGCTGGGAGGGTTCACCACTGATAAGCCAAGCCCTCCCAATATATTTTTTTCATCGCAGTAAGGGCATATGTTCATACAAGTATGTATATATATACTTGTATTAGGGTTTTAATGCTATTATATAATATTTAAAAACATTCATTCGAATCTAATTTGAATTGAATTAATTTATAAATCAAAATTAAAGTCCACAAGTTGATATAAATGGTTATATCAAAATGTGCAAAGAAATAGAAATAAAAAAACTATTTTCAAAAGATAAAAAGCGAGTTGTATATATAATTAATTATCAAAATATTTTTGAATTCAATAAGAATTATGAAAATATTGTGACACATATATAAAACAATGGTAATATTTTCTAGCTTGGCTAAAATGTAACATATTTATAATTATATCGATTTTTTTTCATATAAATAAGTTATATATCAAATTCTAAATAAAAATGTGAAAAGGTTTAGTACTGTTTACACATTTTTTTATCTTCACATCACAGATGTTTATTTTATTTAACATATCGGACACGATATCTCAGCTTGGGATACTTGCGCCTATGTTTGGTAGTGCTCCCAATCTTAATGACAAATTCAAACGCATTCTACTTCACCTAGTCATGTTGGTTGTCAAGTTTCAAGTTCTACAAGATTGATACTCTAATATGATTGAGTGGAGATAAGAAATAAAAAGAATACTCTTCCGAATCAATAGTTTTCCGACCCCTGGTCTAGATAGTCTATAAAATACATACTAGCATAACGCTTATATCAAATTTGATACCCACTGTCCAAGACATTGCTTACTTTGTACTCTGTAAAAGGATATCAATGTTGTCAATTCTCAAAATACGAAACTATTTTAGACGCGTAATATTCTTTTTAAAATAAAATAATTTCTACTGCCCTTACTGCAATGGAAAAATTAAAGGGAGGGCCTTTGCCTTTTTCCATTGAAGTAAGGGCAGTAGAATTTGTTTTATTTTAAAAAGAATATTACGCGTCTAAAATAGTTTCGTAATTTGATAACAGATGGCGCGCTAGTGCATCGTAATATAAATGTCAATTCTACCTGTTATAATCTCTGCTATTTGTTGAGGGGTGTGAGGTATAAATAATAAGAAGACTTTAAAGAAAGGAAATTAAGGAGGAAGAAGTGCTGTTTAATGAATAGAAGGTAGGAAGTGGTAAGTTGCACACGTAAAGATTTTTCCATCCTATTACAGCCCAATTTACAGATGTCGTCGTGATGGGGATTGTAATGAACCTCTAGCATGCTATTCCGGTGTGGAAGTGAGAACATTACCCAGAATCTATCCCAGAGATGAGAGCTATCTTCTATTATGAAATTACGTATGCATCAAATAGGATATTAAAATAAATTCAAAACTCAGTATATTTAAAAAGAAAAAGGCATCTCCTTATTATGCAACTGAAAGTTGCTAATGGCTTGCGCCATCTATCGGAATAAATATCAACTATTCTCGTTGATATTTATTCTGATAGATGGCGCAAGCTATCAGCAACTTTCCGTTTCATGATAAGGAGATGCCCTTTTCTTAATTTATGCACCTTATCCCATTACAATATCACATTTGTACTATTTTTTCAGTATATATATATGTTATGAATAATTTGTTTGTTGTTAGATAAAGGGTTGATAAGACAAATGATCGATAAGATAATGGGTTGAAGGTGCAGTCGTGATAAGAAAAAATATAATTATTTACCATCAAGTAGCTTTTATTTTCAATTACTTGAGGAAATATTACACATTAGTTATTTTCACATTATATAGAATTTATAAAGTTAATCCTATATTAGTGATTCAAAAAGATAGATATGTTAACTACGCATATTTACAACAAAACTGAAAGTCATCTAAAAACGATGATAACGAAAGTAAAATTATCAATGAATAAAAATAAAATATATATTTTTTAAATATAGAAATTTTTGAGGTTTTAGATTATATAATATATATTTAAAAAAAAGAAGTGCATCTCCTTATAGTGAAACTAAAAAGGTTGCTGATGACATACGCCATCTATCGGAATAAAAATCAACTATTCGTTGATTTTTTTATTATTCCAGAATTGGCCAAAAATATCCGCTCTTGATTAATCACATTTTCACATTATTATATTTTTTAAATAAAAAGGCATATATTGGATCAAAATATCATTTATTTTACCAATATTTCAGTTGGCTGAACGTCAACCTTTATCAAGGTATTATAACATAAAATGTTATAATACCTTGATAAAGGTTGGCGTTCATCCATACTACATGTTGATGTTCTTTGTTCTTCTTTTGTAGTGGTCAAATATCATTTCTATATTATAATATGTTAGATATATGTGTTTGATATATTATAGATAAATATTATATATTATATGATTTATATTTAGAATGATATATAATTATTTTTATTATAATATTATGATAACAATGTGATATATTAAAGTTAATTTATATAATTTTGATAGTGTAAAAGAAAAAGTAACAGCGTTTATTGTACATTATAAATTACGCTCGTGTATACCTATCTTGAAATCAAAGAATTATTCTTTTGCAATTAGTGCAATTTTCAGCACCTATAGATACCTTATGCCCCTTAACAAATAGCGGAGATTATGACAGATAGAATTGACAACATTGACATCCTTTACAGATACAAGGTAAGCAATGTCTTGGACAGTGGATGTAAAATTTGATTCGATATATGTATTTTATAATACCAGGGTTCGGGAAACTTTTGAGTCGAAAGAGTCTTCTTCTTCTTTCTTATCTCTACTCAATCATATTAGGGTATCAAGCTTGTAGAGCTTGAGACTTGACAACGGTCATGACTGGGTGAAGTATAATGCGTTTGCCTTTGTCATTAAAACTGGGAGCACAACTTAGTGGCAGGTCGACTTAGCTCCAAAAGAAATGACCGCCTTTGACATGAAGAACAGACACCATGTGCAACCGCTCCCAACATGGAGTACAAACGCTGTTCATTCTGTATCCCTGGATTAAGAGCCCTTACAGGGTACTATCAGCCGGGCCAGCTGAGCCCAGGGTTTTTAGCGTGCTTGTTATTGCTCCCCCTTCTTCTTTTTGCATCCGGATTTGGGACCGGCAAAGACGGAGTTGAGGCGGAAGAATCAAAAATTACAATTTACAAAATTTCAAAGTTTTTAAAGAGCCACATAATATTTTCTTGCCAACAATAAATAGTACTCGCATGAATAATATTTAAGTACGGAACTATATAAAAAGCCACAGCTTCACATGCAAAGAGCCGCAAGTGTCTCTCGATCCGCAGTTTGCCGACCCCTTATCTTGACGCGTTTTTCACTTATTTTCATACTAGATGAATGGCCCGGGTAACGCCCGGGTTTTACCCGAGTGCGTATATATTTTAAAAACGTTTTATATATTAACTTTATGAACGGAAAAATATGTCCAGGGTAGCCTAGTGGTCATGGCATCTGCCCGGTAAGCGGAAGGTCGTTGGTTCGATTCCCATCCCTTGACACTTTTTTTATTTTATCCATTCTGACCAAAATCTATCCGTGAACTTCACACAGTGAACTTCACACAGACAGAATAAGGCAATTATATAAGTAGATAAACAATTCCCTATTACTTTCACGGAAGCAAACAAATATTGGAAGGGCTGAGCTCATCAGTGGTAAATCCACTCAGCAGCCAAATGGTTGATTAGACTGACAAAACGATAAGTATTTACACAGTTCATTTCAAATTGAAAACTATTTACTTAGCAACTTTCCATTCCCAGTAAAACGCTATATCGCACAACAGAGAATACTATATTCGTTTTTCAAGGAAAACCATACAAACATTTTCAAAGAGGGTGATAAGATTTGTGATCTCTGCAAAGAAAATATGGAAACTGAACTATCTCATTATATCTATGAATGCCAAGATATTAGTGAGGAGAGAAGGACATTCTTTTCAATGGTAGACACCAGCCAACTTAGGTCAATCCAAATGATGTTAACCAGTGCCCAAACAAGCAGACTAGTTGCTCAGGCCCTATATAATTTTTACAAGGCAGTAGGTGTAAAGAGGGAGAAAAGAGAACTTGGAAGCTATTGTTCTTACACCTCAGAATGATGACGAAACATCGAGGGGTCGACCTTTCACATTAAATCTTACTTTTCCTTATTACTAATAATTGTATATAGTTGCGGAACTATTGGTTTCCTGTGCTGCTCTTTTCCTGATATTGCACCTTGTACGGAGAATCCGTATAAGACTAATGTCTTAATAAAGGCTTTGTGTGTGACTGACAAAACGGTTTGGAAGGTTCATCAGTGATGAGCTCAGACCCTTCTAATAGCTGAACATTGCATTACTCGCAGAAAAAGAATTATTTGATTTCAAAATAAATATAAACGTGTGTGAGGTATAATTAAATAGCTGAATATTGCGCTAATCGCAAAAGAAGAATTATTATAATTCAAGATAGGTATAAACGCGTGTAATTCATAATGTTCAATAAACACTGTTACTATTTCTTTTAAACTCTATTCTTTTCTCAATTCTTTGATAGTAGATATTAACACTGATCTAAAAAATGTTTATTATAAATGCGCATTCACTTCAAGGTATACCCGTTTACCTTTTTTACACATTTTGCAGCGAAATAAACTCCCATCACTCATTTTACAGTACATGTTTTCAAAACCTTAGAAAGAAAAGGTTGATGTATATAGCGCTTACTTACATTGTAATTTCAAGATTAAATTCACTATTTTTTGAAAGTCATTTCGATGTGTGTAACTATCCACAGACGATTCCATCTAAACTAATTTTAAGGAAATCTTAGCAACAATTTGAGCGTTTGAGGACTCTAGCTGTCACTGTGGCAAGGAAATCCAGGACTCAAGACACCTACTGCTGGAATGACCACTCTTCTTTGGCGCTAGACAACAGACAATAATGTTTTTCAAATAAAAGACACATTATGAATGCCTGCCAGGCAGCCTCTATCTTTACGATAATTAATAATGTTGTAGATTCATATGAAATATATGAATATATATATTATATATATATATGTTATAACACCTTGATAAAGGTTGGCGTTCAGCCAACTGATATATTGGTAAAGTAAATGATATTTTGATCCAATATATGCCTTTTTAATTAAATATATCTATAGATGGAAATTTTCCTTGGAGGAAATTGATCTAAAGAGACAAGGGTCGCCTCTCCCGTCAAAATTGACGTCTAAAAACAGACGCCATCAATATATATCTATATGAAACCTACCTGGATCTCAGCCAGGAGAGAATCCCGGGTTCTATTCCCGGCGTAGGAAAACCTTTTCACGTTTTGGACTCAAAAATAATACACTTTAGTTAGTACCCCGTAAAACAATATTCTCTCTATAGGAATTGGTAAATACTAGAGATAATTATCAGAGATTCAACCATTTTTGTTAATATGTTTATCTTTATAACTGTTATGTGCTCTTCTACCTAATATTCAATAGGTAGTGTAGTTTCTATTAAAAGATATTGTATGCTACTGTTATATATTTGTATAATATTTTATTATTACAGAATTATCATAAGAACTAAAAACATGAATATCTCACGCTATATATTGATTACATCACACAACAACAACAACCAAGTCCTTGGTCAAAACCATATATACATATTATATATTACACTACCCTTAAAAAGAATCAGGTTTTTAATATATATTATTGTTTCTCCTTTATATTTTGTATAATATGTTTATAACTGCTTCTGTTTAAAATGGAAATCGACGCAATTATCTCTAGCCGGCATATCGCGTTTAGTGTGATAAAATAAAAATAAAAACTAATCTAATATAGTAAATCAAAAGATAAAAAAACAGAGATGGCATATTTAATAATAAAAAAAAAAGGTTAACAGCGAGTATATCTGTCTAAATATTTGCCTCCCTATCTCCTTAAAAGCTCAACTCGGAAAATAGAGAAATATCAATATTTAAAAAATAAAAAGCTCTGTGCAATAAAATATTTCCATATCAATTCAAAGACACATGTAGATATATTCCAGATACAATTCAATTGTAAATATATACACGTACAAAAATACTATATTATTTTGTAAACTTTTTTCATTATATAATTAAGGCTTCAATCCCAATAATAATTCCTTGAATACAAAATTTAAACTTTATAATATAATATTTAGGCTTCATTCTAACAAAAATATAATATTCACTTGTATAATTTGGTGGAAGCATTGAAGATATAGATGGTAGCATTAAATAATTTTACACATAAAACGGCCAGATGGAAATCTGGTCACCTGCGCCCTCTAGTCTATAAAGAGGGAGCCAAAAGCTTCCCCATGTGTACTAGGTGCAAACCCGAAGAAGCCACTCCCCAACATTTACTAAATTGTATTGTAAAGGACAAAGGATCCTTGTACAGAGAACCAAGAAGAGTTCTTGAGCTTCTTTACGAGCACGACCTCCAAGATCTTGTCTAATTTAGACTAAAAGGATAAGTAAAAAAAGCACATAAAACAAACTTCTACTGTCCTTACTGCGATGAAAAATGATTAGGAGGGCTTGACTTTCATCGTAGTAAGGATTGTAAAACGACACATGAAGTTACACCGCACGAGTTTCTTTTCAACGAAAAATAAATATTTTATTTCAAGGTGAAATATCGACTATTTTTTCCTTTTTGGATGAGGTATGAAAGGGTGAATTATAAAGAGTAATGACGAACGGAAAAATAAAAGTGTCCAGGGATGGGAATCGAACCCACAATGTTCCGCTTACCGGGCAGATGCCATGTCCACTAGGCTACATAAAGAAACTTATAATACAATATAATACACTGCGGCTTGTGATTGTAAAACAACACTTGAAGTTACACCGCATGAGTTTGAGCAAATACGTCCAGGGTAGACTAGTGGATATGGCATCTGCCCGGTAAGCGGAACATTGTGGGTTCGATTCCCATCCCTGGACACTTTTATTTTTCCGTTCGTCATTACTCTTCATAATTCACCCTTTCATACCTCATCCAAAAAGGATAGAAATAGTCGATATTTCACCTTGAAATAAAATATTTATTTTTCGTTGAAAAGAAACTCATGCGCTGTAACTTCAAGTGTCGTTTTACAATCACAGGCCGCAGTGTATTATATTGCAGTAAGAACAGTAGAAGTTTGTTTTATGTTTAAAAAACCATTCATGTTTTAATGCTTTCTATTCCTGTATATAGAAGGCACGTTATAGCCTTATAATTTATAAGGCCTAACTGGGCTTATATAATATCTTCATCATATAATTAAGGCTTCAAATTTTATACAAGGGAGATATTATTGATATTATAAAAAATATTTTTATTGAAATTTTGAAGCCCAAGTGTGTCATGGTGGATTTTCAACTCTTTTCTAGATGGTATTATTTCTATAAAATAGATATAAATGTTGGGAATCATTTATGGTTCAGACAATTACACAACAAATAACAAGTTTATTTACAGCTGAAGTGGTTTTAAAGAATTAGGCGATTTTACCTTTTAAGAAATAATTTTAAATTTATTATTTTCAAAGAGAGAGAGAGAGAGAGAGAGAGAGAGAGAGAAAAGAACATTCAACAATTTACATTACAATTACTAATTTTGTAAACAAAACCAACACTCCTTTGTTCTCGGTTTTATATTACAGTGTTGTCAGTCTAAAATTATTTTAAGATCATTGATTTATTATTATTTTTTCTTCTAACAATAAATAAGTATTTTAAATTCCTATATAGGATGTAAATAACTGCACAATACATATTAATATATGTAAAATATTAATATATGAAAAAAAACGGTAGAAAAAAAAAATAATAAGTGGGTCAGGTGTTGATATTAAAAATAAAGAAAGCATTTCCTGACCAGGAGCACATGTGCTTTTTAGATGGCAAAGCACCATCTAGTGGAACAGAAATCAAAAGGTTAAATCAACGTTTAGTTGATTTCTGTTCCACTAGATGTCGCTTTGCCATCTAAAAAGCACATGTGCTCCTGGTCAGGAAATGCTTTCTTTATTTTTAATAGTAATATATGTAAAAATAAAAAAGTATTAAAAAGGTCAAGTGTCAATATTAAAAATTAAGAAGTAATATCCTGACTGCTCACACGATTATTTCAAATAGCAAAGGGACATCTAGTGGAACATATTTCTTGCGGGTTTTATGTTTCTTAATCTGTTTTTTAAAAATAATATGAAGATACAATTAAGTTTGAAATGAATAAAATACATAGAATAAAGAAAATTGAATAAAATATTAGTTGTGGTGGTGTCTTGTCCATGGAGAAAATCAGATCGGTCCATGCACCCTGATCACAATACCGACCAACTGAGGTGCCTTGTTTGTATGGATGTCCTCTTTTGGATTGATGTCTGCCATATAGAGGTCTGAAAGGATGGCCGGGCAACTGTATATATGGTCCGGAATGAGTTGGGTGTGAAAAAAAAGTAAATAAAAGGATAACAACTAATACTGTTCTAAGGGTATAGATGATTGAATAAGAGAAGTGGAATTAAAATAGCAAGTTATTTACAAAAGAATAGAGGTAATACTCGTTTATGATATTATCATAAGTTATATTCTTTGGTATGTTAAAGTGTATTTGGTTTATTCTTTCATATATCGATGTTTGATTCAATATATTTTATATTTATTGCTTTGGGAGTTGAATTAGTATTCAAATTTTGGAAAGATTACTGTTCATATAGTTTTTCAAATAAGAGCCTGGCTATTTTGGTTTGTAAATATACACATATTATATTGCGGTGTATAATTTCGGAATATTTAAAATCAACGATATAGTTGGTTTGTTGTAATTTAGGAAAATAGTGGATATTGGTATTTGTTTCTTCATGCTGTTTTGGTGTTGTTTTATTATGATGATGTTTATCCATGTTTTATCTTTATAAGTAGAAGAATACGATCCACATATGATAATATTTGATAACTTACCTTGTTGTCGTCGTTTTGATTTTGTGAGCTAGTGATTGGTAATTAACTTATTTTTTCTTTTAATTGACTGTTTTGAGGTAGGTTTTGATTCTATTATTTTATAATTTATTATATAAATTATTCCAAAAGCAAGTTCGATGAGCCTACAAATTTCATGTTATTTATACACGAAGAAAAATCAGGAAGATATCAATTTGCACGAATTGTTTTCCCGAATCAAATTCTGAAAGCCTTTTTCAAGAGTCAAATAATTTTATTCCGAAACATTTACACATAACTTGTTTCCAAAATGAGCTCAGATGATTCATTTTCACATATATTGTCATGGAAGTGAGTTCAGATCATTCAAGGTTCCCATAAATTGTTCCCGAAGTGAGTTCAGATCATTCAAGGTTCCCATAAATTGTTCCCGAAGTGAGTTCAGATCATTCAAGGTTACCATAAATTGTTCCCGAAGTGAGTTCAGATCATTCAAGGTTCACATAAATTGTTCCCGAAGTGAGTTCAGATCATTCAAGGTTCCCATGAATTGTTCCCGAAGTGAGTTCAGATCATTCAAGGTTCCCATAAATTGTTCCCGAAATGAGTTCAGATATTAAAATATTTTATCAAATTGTTCCCGAAGTGAGTTCAGATCATTCAAGGTTCACATAAATTGTTCCCGAAGTGAGTTCAGATCATTCAAGGTTCCCATAAATTGTTCCCGAAATGAGTTCAGATATTAAAATATTTTATCAAATTGTTCCCGAAGTGAGTTCAGATCATTCAAGGTTCCCATAAATTGTTCCCGAAATGAGTTCAGATCTTTCAAGGTTCCCATAAATTGTTCCCGAAGTGAGTTCAGATCATTCAAGGTTCCCATAAATTGTTCCCGAAGTGAGTTCAGATCATTCAAGGTTCCCATAAATTGTTCCCGAAGTGAGTTCAGATCATTCAAGGTTTCCATAAATTGTCCCGAAGTGAGTTCAGATCATTCAAGGTTCACATAAATTGTTTCCGTAGTGAGTTCAGATCATTCAAGGTTCCCATAAATTGTTCCCGAAGTGAGTTCAGATTATTCAAGGTTCCCATAAATTGTTCCCGAAGTGAGTTCAGATCATTCAAGGTTCACATAAATTGTTCCCGAAGTGAGTTCAGATCATTCAAGGTTACCATAAATTGTTCCCGAAGTGAGTTCAGATCATTCAAGGTTCCCATAAATTGTTCCCGAAGTGAGTTCAGATCATTCAAGGTTCCCATAAATTGTTCCCGAAGTGAGTTCAGATCATTCAAGGTTACCATAAATTGTTCGCGAAGTGAGTTCAGATCATTCAAGGTTCACATAAATTGTTCCCGAAGTGAGTTCAGATCATTCAAGGTTCCCATGAATTGTTCCCGAAATGAGTTCAGATCATTCAAGGTTCCCATAAATTGTTCCCGAAGTGAGTTCAGATCATTCAAGGTTCCCATAAATTGTTCCCGAAGTGAGTTCAGATCATTCAAGGCTCCCATGAATTGTTCCCGAAGTGAGTTCAGATCATTCAAGGTTCCCATAAATTGTTCCCGAAGTGAGTTCAGATCATTCAAGGTTTCCATAAATTGTCCCGAAGTGAGTTCAGATCATTCAAGGTTCACATAAATTGTTCCCGAAGTGAGTTCAGATCATTCAAGGCTCCGATGAATTGTTCCCGAAGTGAGTTCAGATCATTCAAGGTTCTAATGAATTGTTCCCGAAGTGAGTTCAGATCATTCAAGGTTCACATATATTGTTCCCGATGTGAGTTCATATAATTCAAGGTTCACATAAATTGTTCCCGAAGTGGGTTCATATAATTCAAGGTTCACACAAATTGTTCCCGAAGTGGGTTCATATAATTCAAGGTTCACAACAAATTGTTCTCGAAGTGAGTTTAGATCATTCAAGGTTCACATAAATTGTTACCGATGTGAGTTCATATAATTCAAGGTTCACATAAATTGTTCCCGAAGTGGGTTCATATAATTCAAGGTTCACAACAAATTGTTCTCGAAGTGAGTTCAGATCATTCAAGGTTCACATAAATTGTTCCTGATGTGTGTTCATATAATTCAAGGTTCACAACAAATTGTTCTCGAAGTGAGTTTAGATCATTCAAGGTTCACATAAATTGTTCCCGATGTGAGTTCATATAATTCAAGGTTCAAACAAATTGTTCCCGAAGTGGGTTCATATAATTCAAGGTTCACAACAAATTGTTCTCGAAGTGAGTTCAGATCATTCAAGGTTCACATAAATTGTTCCTGATGTGTGTTCATATAATTCAAGGTTCACATAAATTGTTCCCGAAGTGAGTTCAGTCATTCAAGGTTCACATAAATTGTTCCCGAAGTGAGTTCAGATCATTCAATGTTCACATGAATTGTTTCCGAAAAGGGTTCAGATCATTCAAGGTTCACATGAATTGTTTCCGAAAAGGGTTCAGACCACTCAAGGTTCACATAAATTGTAATCGAAGTGAGTTCAGATAATTAAAGTTCACATAAATTGTTCCCAAAGTGAGTTCAGACCACTCAAGATCCACATGAATTGTTCCGAAAATGGTTCATATCACTCGATTCATAATGAATTGTTCCCGAAAAGGATTTAGATAATTCAAAACTCACATGAATTGTTCCCGAAAATGGTTCAGATCATTCAAGGTTCACAAATTGTTTCCAAAAAGGGTTCAGATCATTCAAGGTTCACATGAATTGTTTCCGAAAAGGGTTCAGATCATTCGCGTTCACATAAATGGTTCCCGAAGTGAGTTTAGAAAATTAAAGGTTCTCAAAAATTTTGTTCCCGAAATGAGTTCTTATCATTAAATGTCAACATAAATAATCCAAAGAGATTTCATGTGATTAAAGCTTCACATAAATTGATTCAACTTTCAAATAAATTATTACAAAATTCTGTTCATACAATGTCCGAGAGAAAATAAATTATTCTTAATTATAGACAATTAAACATTCAAATTAATTATTCCTAAGTGCAGATCAACAGCGTTCAAAAATCTTCAAAATTCAGATCATCAACGTTCAAAAATATTTCTACGTCAGATCAACACTTAAATAAGAAGTCTTGATTATTCAACTTTCATTTAATTTATTTAGAAGTTTAGATTATTCAACATTCAAATAAATTATTCAGAAGTTTGCGAATTATTCAAATTTTCGAAAAAAAAAACAATTTAGAAGTTTGAACCATTCAAGATCAAATTAAAAATTACGATGTTCAACTTATTCAATGTTCAGATAATTATATTCCAGAAGTGTTCAGATCATTCAAATTTCAACTCAATTAGTCCGAAGTTCAAATAAATTTGGAATCTCGGATCATTCTCCATTCGAATAGAATATTTCAAAATTCAAATAATTTAAATGATTCAAATAAATTTAATGAAGTCCAATCATCCAAGTTTAAATAAAATATTCCAAAGGTTAGCGCATTCAATGATATAATCGTTTATAATCAGAAAAATACAGATTATTCAACGTTTAGGTAAATTATTACAAGTTCAGATCATTCAATATTCATATTAAAAATATTCCTGAGTTCAGAGATATATATAAGCTGGATTTTGTCCTACCGGGGAATCCTGTATGGCACGTGTGCCCAATAAAGGCTTTTGTTGTGTTGTTGTTGTTGATATATATAAGCACATATGCTTTTTTAGATTGGCAAGAGCACATGTTTTCCTGGTCAGGATATGCTTTCATTATTTTTAATATCAACACCTGACCCTTTTATTTTTTCTATTGGTTTTTCATATTCCATAAAGTATTCCATAGTTCAGATCATTCAACGTTTAAAATTATATTACCTGAATTGTTCAAATCAGACCATTAAATATCTGAAGACAAAATATATACTCCATTGTTGAGCAATCACTTAGTGATCTGATATATTTCAAAATTAGAAATCCCTCCCTACACGGAATTTGTTAATAAAACATGCACACATGTTACATTCACATTAAAATACTTTCAATAAATTCCTATAGCAACACACAAGTTCAAATTTCAAAAAAAAAAAAAAACTGACAACCCATTAAACAGATATTAGAATTTAAAAAACTCTGATAAATTAAGCTAAATGAAAAGTTACAATAAAATACTCTTTTCAATTCCAATGTTTGATACGATCAGAATAAAAAACGCCCGATATTCAAATGATCTCACATCCACATAATAAATCACTGAGTCAAAATATTCAAATTATTTTAAAATGAGTTCGCATCAAAATTTGATGTCCTTTTGAATATTTCGTTTATATATATATATATTTGAAAATAGAGCAATCTATAAATAAATCTTTAATTAAAAAGGCATATATTGCAACAAAATATCATTTATTTTACCAATATTTCAGTTGGCTGAACGCCAACCTTTATCAAGGTATTATAACATATTTAATGTGTGTCAACAACAAATTCTGTTGACGTTATGTGGTGCTGAGTTCGTTGTTGACACACATTAAAATGTCATAATACCTTGATAAAGGTTGGAGTTCGGCCAACTGAAATATTGGGATAATAAATGATATTTTGATTCAATATATGTCTTTTAAATTAAATATATATATATTATATAAAAATATTATTCTATTCAAAATTATATTTAATAGATCCAAATACTCTGTTAAATCGACCGCCAGAGGTCACTCTTCCCCTATAAAAACTCGTTGTTGTTGTTTTCCGTGGGCCGGCTCAAAACCTTTGTACATTATGTAAATAATCTTTTGTTTTCCTTGTTCTACTCGCCTTAAGACAGGCATTACTTTTATCAAATTATGTCTTTTTTTATATATTCCTTTAACTCAATTAAATTACTGATCAAAATTATTTTTATTATCATACTTTCAAGATTTAACCACGACTGCATCACTATTACCATAATCCTCAACATTATCAAAAATCAACAGAAATCTTATCATTCTTTATTAAATATAATATATATGTATGTACATTTATACATTTATATAGTTACAGCTTATGCTAGAAATATATTAATCTATGAAAATAAAGTTAACTTCTTACATCAAAAGGTGATAGCCTTTAGTTATAGCTTCTATTTTGACGGAAGTACGACCTTTATTTTTATAGAGAAATAAATCTCATCGAAAAAAAGATTATCATAAAAATTAATACATATAAAATGAAAGGATTTAAAAGCACGAATGTTTCTTTTATACATAATACAAACTTCTACTGCCCTTCAGTGCTGCGTATATAAGCAGAATCGTCCAATACAGTATTAGAGCTCTGAGAAGCTGTCTGGTAGATTAAATTGGCGAAACCGCTGGGAGGGTTCACCACTGATGAGCCAAGAGCCCTCCCAATATATTTTTTCATCGCAGTAAGGACAGTTGAGGGTGTTTGTATTATGTATAAAATAAACATTCGTGCTTTTAAATCCTTTCATTTTATATGTATAGATGGCGCGTTATTGCTTTGTTTATGAAAATTAATACAGGAATGCTTTCCTTATTATTTTTCTATTCAATAGTTGCCAGTTACCTCAAAGTAATTTGAATTCTCGAATTCAAAATCTTTATTCATTTGATAAACCTTAGATTTAACCTTAGAACCTTAGAATTAAATTCAATTTAAGGCAATCTCAAAAAAGATTGTAATTATTTCTTTAAAAATTATACACTTTTTAATTTTATTTTATTATTACAGAAGCACGGATTCAATCAGACTATCGTGCTATATTAGATTATATAATATATATTTAATTATTTACACGATGAATTAGTAGTGATTTATAAATCTGTGTACAAATAGCTCTAAACTTGCCGAAGTTTTCATAAGATAGACACTTCTGCCAGTTAAAGTATTCTTTTATCAACGTTTCAACAAAAATCGTTTGTCTTCGTCAAGATAAATTTAAAAAAAAGAATTTAGCAAGGTGTTCAAAATTTTATGAACAAAAGAATTTTGGTGAAACGTTGAGAAAATTTTACCTGGCCGAAGTGTCTATTTTTTAAAGAAATATGAATACCGGTCAGACAACCTCAATCTTCAAGATTATAATTAGTTGAAAATTTAAAGTTTAACATAATATTGTAGTAAAGTATTTATTATTTTATTAACAGAATATCATTTTTTATGTTTATCAATTATAGTTTGTTCTTGTCTTATATAAATTTACTGTGCAATCTCGAGGTTTGTCTTTCCTAATTTACCACGTGGCAATATGAATCAATAATCCAAGAATTCTGTGAAAATTTCGTACCAAACGATCGAATTCTTAGAGAGTTCATGCCCAGAAGATGACTAAAATATCGTCTGGTGGGCGGGAAGTATGTAAATATGGCAGGTTATTCTTTTTGAATTTGAATATCAAATATATATTTTCTCCACTGTGAATTTTTATTAAAAAAAGACTCCTCTGCCTTTAGTATTATTTTTTTCAAAGTTTCAATATATTCTTGTGCCCAAATAAGTGAGCAACAATAGAATATAGATTCTTTATAAAATACCTTGCTAAAAATTTTGAAATTTGTTGAATAAACAGTTCTTATGTGAAATTAATCTATTAACACAAAGCAAAAACGTGCCATCTATACATATAAAATGAAAGGATTTAAAAGCACGAATGTTTCTTTTATACATAATACAAACTTCTACTGCCCTTACTCAGAAGTTTGTATTATGTATAAAAAAGAAACATTCGTGCTTTTAAATCCTTTCATTTTATATGTATAGATGGCGCGTTATTGCTTTGTGTTAATTTATACCTAACTGGCCTTGTTTTTAATTGTTTGCGGAAGAGCATTGCTCGATGCAAATATTTGAATTTAATTTTACTGTCCTATAAGCTTATGTCCATAGTTTTCTTGAAACCCATTTCTGAGATTCCATCCTTCAGTGCTGCGTTCATAAGCAGAATCGTCCAATACAGTATTAGAGCTCTGAGATGCGGTCTGGTGGATTAAATTGGCGAAACTGCTGGGAGGGTTCACCACTGATGAGCCAAGCCCTCCCCAATATATTTTTTCATCGCAGTAAGAGCAGTAGAAGTTTGTATTATGTATAAAATAAACATTCGTGCTTTTAAATACTTTCATTTTATATAAATTAATCTATACATATACGGATTATAAAATGATGCCTAAACTAAATGAAGTTCTGATAATCATTGGTGGGTTGGAAGTTGATTCAGAAGTACATTCCCCTGAAGAGAGTGGCAGCCAATCACTGAAACGTTGGGAGTTGAAATAAATCATTGGTTGATGCGGTTATATTTTTTCTCGTAAAGACAGAAACAAGGCATATCCTGACCAATAACATGAACGTTTTCTAGATGGAAGAGCGCCATCTAGTGAAACAGAAATCAACTAAACGTTGATTTAGCCTTTTCCCTGATATTTGGCCAACTTATTTTCTTGATAAATCGAGAACCACGGATGTTTTTATATTTTTTAAATTATTTTTTACATGTATATGTAAAGGAATGTAAAGACATGTATATGTAAAGGAATGTAAAGACATGTATATGTAAAGGAATGTAAAGACATGTATATGTAAAGGAATGTAAAGACATGTATATATAAAGGAATTACCAAAACATTCATGAGAATAATTCTTCATTAGCATTAATATATATTTTCTCTTTAATTGGTAACATATATGTAACCCAGGCTCTTGGAGCGTATCCATTGATCACTCCAGGAATCAGGGTTACATATATGTTGGGAATACGGTCAAATATTTGGGAAAATATTATATTTCAAAAAGGATAAGGCAAGAAATATATTGTCACGGAGATAAATAAAGCATAAAGTCAAATTTGTAAATAATTAATTTATTATAAGAGAGAGAGAGGATTTATTTATAATTTAGTTCTCCAATAAAATTTATATACAAAAGTATTTTCATGAATAGATAATTATTTTTAAAAAGCAGGTTATTAATATAAAGAAAAACAAGTGTGTTTGGCCACTATGTGTCGTTTTTCTTATCTGTCGATAAAATTCCGAGATGCACCTATGGGCGTCCCATGAAGATTCCTGTGGCTGGTGTTGTAGATATACTTTACCTTATTGCTCTTCTATATGTTATTCAAAGCCTATGCAAATTATCCCTATAACGAATTACAAAAATTCACACAAGAAGTATTTTTGATAAGAAACACAGTTTTTATTTTTGAAATGTAGAAAAATAAAAATAAAATCAACAAGGATGGGTTTCTTATATTTAATGTTTTACGTTTCAAGCTTTCGGGTATTAACAACCTTTTACAGACATAAGAACTAATAAATGAATCTAGATTGATCAACTGGTTATATACAAACACATATAATATTTACATAAACAGGTATGTAAATATTATATAAATGTTATATTAAAATATTATTCTATTTAAAATTATATTCCATAGATTCAAATAGTCTGTTAAATCGACCGCCAGAGGTCATGCTTCCCTTATAAAAACTCGTTGTTGTTTTTTCCCGATGGCCGGCTCAAATCTTTTGTACATTATGTAAATAATCTTTTGTTTTCTTTGTTCTACTCGTCTTAAGCCAGGCATTACTTTAATCAATTTTTTTTCATATATGTTCCTTAGCTCAAATAAAGAAATCTCTGATTAAGACTTTATATTTTCAAGATTATTGACCACGACTGCATTACCAATACCATTTAGTCCTAAAAAGAACCAGCAAATAGTTCCATAGCATAACTCTCAACATGATCAAAAATCAACAGAAATCTTATTATTTTATATAATATGTTTGTATATAACCAATTGATCCATCTAGATTCATTCTTTAGTTTTTATTCCTGTAGATGGGTCATTTATATCCGAAAGCTTGAAACGTAAAGCATTAAGTATTAGAAACTCATCCCTGGTAATTTTAGCTTTCTTTTCTATTAGTTATCGAAGGATTATAAGTCGATATTTTTAAAAATGTCAAATGTGTTATTGGTTTATGAAAATATAAACAGCATAGTGTTGTTTACGGTGCAATTTTATATAGCATTAAAATTTTACACATATAAATTTACTGGCAATGCGCTTCTTTTAAATATCATCAACTATTTTCTCTACAGATCTTACTGCAATGATATGAGTTATTGAATGAGAGGGTTTGGCTCTTCAATAGTGAACCCTCTCAGCGGTTTCGCCAAATTAATCTCTAGACCGCTTTACTATTGTATTGAATAGGAATATACCCTGTATTTTCTATGGAAGGCAGCTTAGGGGTGTTTAGTGAACTAGGGACATAAGCTTATATAGCATTATACATCATACAGCTCAAGAAAATTTTCAATAAATGCTGGAGACATTTTATGGTCGTATATATATATGTTTTGGTGATTATTGGACGCTCAGATAATGCGTTTAAACGTTGGAGGACTATTCCTTTCAAGCCACGTTAATAAGACCAAATCCAAATAAATAGTGTATGACGTTTCGGTAATAGCGTTGTTACCATCTTCAGAAAAAAAGTACTGAATCACACTTAGAATGATAGCTACCCTAGTCATAAACAAGGTAATAAGACCAAATCCAAATAAATAGTGTGTGACGTTTCGGTAACAGCGTTGTTACCATCTACAGACAAAAGTACGTAAGATGGTAACAATGATTTGGTCTTATTACCTTGTGTTATAATCTATAATCCAAATTGTACCTTATCATATTCAGGCGAACAAGCCTAGATAGTATTATCCAAGATTTGACGGTAGACATTGAGCGCTGTATTAACAAAATATTACAGCCACATTGATAAAGCCACATTTGATTTAAAAAAAGATAGTTAAAATATGACCTCAATTAGATAATTTATTTTATACTTATATAAAAAGTTATATTTAAAATAAAAAAGACATATCCTGACCAGGAGCACATGTACTTTACAGATGGCAGAGCGCCATCTGATGGAACAGAAATCAACTAAATATTGATTTAGCCTGTTCCCTGATATTTGGCCAACCCAATTTCTTGATAAATCAAGAAAAACCATCCACGAACGCTGCTGTTGGCCCTCGTCACGATGGTAGACATTGAGCGCTGTATCAACAAAATCCATTAACATTGATAAAGCTACATTTGATATAAAAAAGATGGTTAAAATATGACCTTAATTAGATAATTTATTTTATACTTAAGTAATATGAAAACATTACAATATGTAAAATTTAATAAATATATTAATTCGAAAAGAAAGTAACGGTAAAAATATTATTAATTTTAACGATTATGATAGATTAATTAATAATATTACGTTAAGAATAAACCATGCGAATATAATTTTGTTTGATCAAAAGATAGTTAGGAAATTTTATCTCATTAATAAACTTAAATATTTTATTTGAAATGTAGAAGCGTCTAAAATTCTTTCTTACTATATTTATTATTTAAAATATTAATTTAATATTGCATATAAGTATTTTAAATATGAATTCTTTAGAACTATATATTAATCTTTTGAAATAATAAAAAATGTGTTGTGACGACGATCTAAGTTCTATAGAGGTAGTCACTCACCTCTATTCTTGGTCGGCGGGGTTGAAGGTTCAATATTAAGGTGTCGCTGCTTATAGCACTATTAAAATATTAGACGAAACAGGAGGGAAATTATATTTATTATAATTTAAGAAAATAAGTAAAGTATTATTTAATTAATTATATATTTAAATATTTACACTAAAAGAATCGGAGATCAGGGCAAATTCTAGTGTTCGAAAGTTGTTTACAAGTTCTTCTGTTATTGTTTTCTCATTTTAGCCGCTGCATCCCCGTAGCCGCTTCCGCCGGCCTCCCATTGGCTGCTTCGGACGGCTTCTTTTCCAACAGTATCCATAAAATAATAATTCTTATCAATATATATATAGGTTTGAACATTCATATATAAAATATAGTAGCTAAATATAAATTTCAAAATTATTTGTATATATAAAATCATCGCCATTTATAAATTAAATTACACATTATGTAAGCAAAATTATAATTTAAAAAGAGAAGATAAGATTATGCCATTTAAAAAAATAATTATATCTCTAAAAACAAACATTTCAAGACAGAAGGAATATAGAAATATTATAGAATTTTAAGAAAAAGTATATATTATAAAATATTAAAAAATCATTTTCTTTCATTGATATTCTATATATATATATTTTTTGACCATAATTAAAAGAATATGAAATACATTTTGTTGTGTAGATATATAATTAATTCAACTTTTTTGTTTAATTCATTAAATATAGGGATTAATTTGACAAATCCTATGTAACTGTGAAAATATATTTTATTGTAAATTTTATCAAATAATTGAAATTAAACCACTCGTGATGGTAAATAATTATTTTTATTTCTTTCTTTTATAACGACTGTGTGTGTGCACCTTCAAATCTTATTCTTCAAAAAACAAAACATATATATGTTTATATAAAACAAACCAAAACATACCTCTTACTGTAAAGTTATATTTGTCTAGAAAGAGAAGAGAGAATTTATCTTTGTTATCTTATTTAAGGATGAGATGGTTGTAGTTGTTTTTCAAACTTTTTCTTGCCATCTTTCGTTTCAAACAGCTCCACTAGACCCTCGTTAATTTCTATTTCTGACCAGAAGATTTATTCAATTCCCTCCATTCTCTTACTTTTTCTTGTTTAATTTGACAACATTGGTTTATATAACACACGCGCAATATATATTTAAATAACATCAAAATTAACAATATCTTCAAAGAGCCATTTCAATAATTTCTTTATTTATAAATATAAAATATATATAAATAATAACTAAAAAATAAGGAATATATAATATATTTGAAAAATTAGTACAAATGTGATATTTTACTGGGATAAGGTGCATAAATTTAGAAAAAGGCTTCTCCTTATCCTGCAACTGAAAGTTGCAATAATCAAGAATGGGTATTTGGCCAATTCTGGAATAATTAAAAATCAACGAGAATAGTTGATATTTATTCCGATAGATGGCGCAAGCCATCAGAAACTTTCAGTTGCACGATAAGGAGATGCCTTTTTCTTAATATATTATATATTGTTTTTATTTACAATTTGATTTATATCTACGCGTATCGGTGTATTACACATTAGTAAATTTTACTTGTTATTCCTTGAATATTCCAACGTTTTTGTTAGTATAAAGTTGTCCCAAAATTTCATGTTTTTCTTAAAACGTTGTTGTTCTTATTACTTGGTGAATAATATTATTACAACGAATACATAATAATACACATAATACAATTACTTAAGGTTGTTGTTTATTCCTCAAGTTGTTTAAACGATCTCCATTAGGTTCCATTGTCTTAGCTTTTCTATTATAGTTCTGAGGTTTTCCCAGAGTTTTTTCTTTACTTTATACATCATACAAAGACATTATACATAACGGCGAATAATATTATGGCGAATAATATTGGTATTTCATTTTTTTCCAAGTTTTTACGAAAATTTGAGTAAACCTTGTAGATGTTTGGAGTTTAGGATACCAATAATTTCTGTTGTCTCCCAGAATTTATGAAAATTCCACCGTTAAAGTTTAGTTATGTTTTGATGCTTTATAACATTGATGAGTAATGCATTTTGAACATGATTTATATATATATAAATGTCTAGATATATGTAATAGAAAATATATAATATAAATATGTTGTTGTTTTTATATCAATTGATTTTATCCTTTTTCACAATTTAATTAATTTTGACCACGAAAGAATAATCAGATGTGTAAATATCTGATGGTCGTGAAACTAAAAGTTGCTGATGGCTTGCGCCATCTGTCGGAATAAATATCAACAAATTGTTGATTTTTAATTATATTTTTAAGAAAATAATTTATTAACACAGAGCAATGACGCGCCATCTATACATATAAAATGAAAGGATTTAAAAGCACGAATGTTTCTTTTATACATAATACAAACTTCTACTGCCCTTACTGCGATTACAAGCCCTCCCAATATATTTTTCATCGTAGTAAGGGCAGAAGAAGTTTGTATTATGTATAAAAGAAACATTTGTGCTTTTAAATCTTTTCATTTTATATGTATAGATGGCGCGTTATTGCTTTGTGTTAATTTATGCCTAACTGGCCTTGTCTTTATTGTTTGCGGAAGAGCATTGCTCGATGCAAATATTTGAATGTAATTCTACTGTCCTATAAGCTTATGTCCATAGTTTTCTTGAAAACCATTTCTGAGATTCCATCCTTCAGTGCTGCGTATATAAGCAGAATCGTCCAATACAGTATTAGAGCTCTGAGAAGCGGTCTGGTGGATTAAATTGGCGAAACCGCTGGGAGGGTTCACCACTGATGAGCCAAGCCCTCCCAATATATTTTTTCATCGCAGTAAGGACAGTAGAAGTTTGTATTATGTATAAAAGAAACATTCGTGTTTTTAAATCCTTTCATTTTATATGAATAATTTATTAATTAATCAAGAAGGAATATTTGTGGCCAATTTTGAGGTGATTAAAAAAATCAACTTTTAGTTGATATTTATTCCGATAGATGGCGTAAGCCATCAACAAATTTTATTTAAACAATCAGAAGATACCTTTCGCTTAATATATCAACCTGATCCCAGTACAATTCACTTTTGTACTATTATTATTCATGAAGTATTCAAATTTTAAAATTAAAGTAAGAGAATCAATGTAAAACTTTTGATTTATTTATCAGAAACACTATTTATTATCAATTGAATTACAATAAAAAGTACATTATAATAAGACTTAAACAAAACATTGTATAGAATTAAACACATTTCGTAGAATAAATATAAAATCAATATTTATCACATATTTAGAATAGATCTTTAGTTAAAATGTAAGAAATAAATCCCAGAAGATACACTTTACTCTATTATTTCTTCGAACACAGGATTCCAAACGATTATTTTAAAAGAATCGAGGTAAGATTTTAAAGCAATTGTTTTTTTTTAGTATAAGAACGTGGTCGAGGTTTTAAACTAACACTGGATTTATATTCCGCCCTGGTTCTTTTCTTAAAATTAGACAGAATCCATTACTCATCCTCGAGTGTTTAAAGTGAAAATGGCGAGAAAAATTAATTTGAAAAAAGTCAAAATGTTTATAAAAGTTGTTTATTTTAGCGTTCAGTTTTTCAATTCTGATTTTTAAAATTATTTTGAGGAATAGATCCCGTTGTGAATATATATTGATAGAAAAAAGATACAGTTAAACATGTCTATAGCGCCCCCTTTTGGGACTCACCAAAATAGGGTGCTATAGAGAGAGAGTGCTATAGACAGGTCACTTTTAATGTAAAATTTTTACATTTTAATGTGTTTAAAATTTGGGCGCTATAGAGAGGAAGGCGCTATTTAGAGGGTGCGCTATAGACAGGTTTAAATGTACATATTCCCTAATGAACAAAACTTAAGCAATTTTTATATTTTAAGTATAACCCACTTTTTATTTGCTTTATTTATACATGAAAATTTGAACGTTATCCTTAAATATTCATATTAAAAAGTACAACTTCCTTGAATTTTGTCCATGAGTATTGTTAATAAAAATCCAATTTTGTGCTGCTCGCTTCCCTATGACACCTTTTACATACACGTTGCATATGTCCCGAGCTGCTTCGGCTGCTTTTTGACCTCGATGAAAAGCGAAGAAAAGCAGATGTTGAAAATGTTAATATTTGCCTGTTGGATATTCCATTTTCAAGCCTGGAAAAAGAACAAAAATGACGTTTTTCAAAAACAAATAATACAGGTTTGTAGAGCAGAACAAGTACTATTTAAAGAATATAAACACTTTACCATATTACGATGCACTAGCGCGCCATCTGTTATCAAATTACGAAACTATTTTAGACGTGTAATATTCTTTTCAAAATATAACAATTTATACTGCCCTTAGTAAGGGCCCTTTCGTAATTTGATAACAGATGGCGCGCTAGTGCATCGAAATATAATTGTTCGAATAAAAGGCACAAATCGATATTTGCGGAAGAGCGATTGCTCGAACCATATTATATATTTATAATTATATGTAATTCTGCTGTCCTAAAAGCATATGTCCATAGTTCATTTAAAATACCCATTCGAAGAGGCAACCATCAGTATCACTATAAAGCAAGTTCCGAAAATGCAATATAACAGCGGTATGGTAGATTGAACTGGCGAAACCGCTGGGAGGGTTCACCACTGATGAGCCAGGCCCTCCCATTAATTTTTCCTTTGCAGTAAGGGCAGTAGAAATTGTTCATTTTTAAAAAAGAATCATACGCGTCTATAATAGTTTCGAATTTTGATGATAATCTATATATAAGGAATAATAATATATTAAGCAGGAAAAAAATGTCTTATATTAATTAATAAAAGACCAAACTGGTCATGTATTAATTATTTGAGGAAGATATTTCTTGATGTGTGTAAATATTTAGATAAAATTTTATCCTCTCAAGCATATGCATATTACTGGTTAAATACCATAACCATTATTCTACTCTTCAGTGTCACAAACATAAGCAGAATCTTCCAATACAGGTTTTAGAGGTTTAAAAAGCGGTTTGGTGGATTATATAATGGTAAAATCTCTGTAAGGGTTCTACACTGATGAGCTAAGCCGTCCCAATATTTTCATCGCAGTAAGGACAGTAGAACTCAAGTTTTATTTGTAGAAATAACGTTGGGGTGCGTTAGGATTTTATTTTATTTATGAAGTAACTATAAACCTCTTATATAGAATTAACTTTATGAAAATAGAGCAATCCATAAATAAATCTATAAAGGCATATATTGAATCAAAATATCATTTATTTTACCAATATTTCAGTTGGCTAAACGCCAACCTTTATCAAGGTGTTATAACATTTTAAAGTGTGTCAACAACAAACTCAGCGCCACATAACGTCAACAGCATTAGGTTTAATTAGTTTCCCACCATTTAATATAAGCAAAAATATTTTAAAACTCAATTCTATTGACGTTATGTGGCTCTGAGTTTGTTGTTGACATACTTTAAAATGTTATAATACCTTGATAAAGGTTTGCGTTCAGCCAACTGAAATATTGGTAAAGTAAATGATATTTTGATCCAATACATGCTTTTTATTAAAAAAATAGAATTAACTATTTCAAAATTGGCAGAGCTGACTGCTACAGGACACGTCCCCAGGTGGCGGATAGGAGAACGAGCTTCAGATATGAAGGCCAGCTGCGAAACAAGCAGAATAACTCTAACGAATAAGCAGTCGCGGACCAACATCAGCATTGTTAGAAAGAGGAGAAAGACCTCTTTAAAAATCCTGAGTTAAACTTGACCCGGTTGATAGATCTCAGCAAAGGCCCTCTCCAAGGATACAGAGGAGCTGTGTCTGTACTCATTTTATAGTCGGCAGTAAAGGCTTCCATGTTAGGAACAGCCTCAAATTACAGGCAAAGTCAGACTTTCCCCAAAGTGTGTCTGGATCATGGTGCCATGATAAACGAAAGCTGCACCCCTACACCCCATTCCATGAAATCATAAAATCATGGAATTCGTGTAATCCTTACCCAAGGGAATAAGAAATAACAATAACAACTATTTCAAAATAATATGCGAATAAAAAGACATGCCCTGTGAGTCGCTCAATGAGCTTTTTAGATGGAAAAGACATATTTCGGAATACTATATCAACAAAATATTGATTACATTCCCAGGATATCATTCAATAAAGTTTGAATCAATGCTTAGTTGGTATTTATTCCTAAATATAGTGCTTTGCTATCTAATGGGAATCTCAAGAGGCACAGGTAATGTTTATTAATTCATTTTTAACTATCTTATTTTTTCTCCACTTCTTTCTGACTTCTCCTTATTATACTTTATATATAAATGTGCATATTATATCATATTATTGTAATACAGTTAAACCTGTCTATAGCGCCCCCTCTAAATAGCGCTTCTTTCTCTATAGCTCCCGATTTTAAATACGTAGTACGAAGCGATTTACATTAAAAGTGACCTGTCTATAGCACCCCTTCTCTATAGCACCCTAATTTTGGTGAGTCCAAAGAGGGGGCGCTTTAGACAGGTTTAACTGTATATATATTATTATATACTAGACGAATGGCCCGGGCAACGCCCGGGTTTTACCCGAGTGCGTATATATTTTAAAAACGTTTTAATTCAAATACTATTCGTTACAATTATAAATTGGCGCCATGGATGCCACTCTTGTGAAACGTCCCGTTCCAAACTGTGTGTTTTAAAAATGTTTTAATTAAAATACTATTCGTTACAATTATAAATTGGCGCCGTGGATGTCTCTCTTGTGAAACGTCCCGCCCCAAACTGTGTGTGTCTTGAAAATATAAAAATAAAAATGTGAATTTTCATAAAGATTTCATCATGTCGATTTTTTTTTTGAATTTCACCTACTAAATCGATAGAGATAATTACATTTGCAACATGAACTTAGGTATATTGACTAAATAGAAAACTGCATAGTAATAAAGATCATTTTTTAAAGGCACCATATCGTTTTTTTTTTCAATAAAATCGAAACAAAATTAACGATAAATAACGAAAATTGCCTTAAAAAGAAATTTCCTTAAAAAAAAGAAACATTCGAGGTGATTTTGTCTTGCATTCGTTTATACAATTATTATATACGAATGACCCGGGCAACGCCCGGGTTTTACCCGATTAAATGCTTTTATTCAAATACTATTCGTTACAATTATAAATTGGCGCCGTGGATGTCATTCTTGTATAATATATAAATGAGTTTTAAAAATTGTAAAAAAAAAAAAAAAATGCATCGGCCGGGAATCGAACCCGGGCCGCCCGCGTGGCAGGCGAGCATTCTACCACTGAACCACCGATGGTTATGAAAAATCCCATCCGTGAGCTTCAGACAGACAAACAGACAGAATAAGGCAAATATATAAGTAGATTTTATTAATTTATATCATAAATAAAAATTTAGAATTTATATATATTCTATATATCCTTTCAGAAAATATAAATAAAAATATATTATATATAATTATTTTAAATTATATAACAAATTATAAAAAGTTTGTATTAAGTCCCATTTGAACACTTCCTCAAACCAACGCGAATTTATTTAACTCTTAAATTTTACTTTTCTGAACTTTTCTTTAAAATTCTTTGAGAAGAAATGCTTTTTATATCTAACGGTAATCTATAAAATTAAATCAAACACATTTTCTCCCTTCTTTAAAATCCGCTTTCCTAGAAAATTCTTTAAAAATATAAATTTGATTTCCCAAAATGTATTTAATGGTTTACCAAGGTAATATTTGAGAGAAATTAAAATCCAATTAAAAAGTGATCAGACGATTCTAAGCAGGCAATCAAGTGTGAATTTAGAGCCAAAAGAATCAATAATTTCTTATCAAAGAATTGGAGAATTGTTCCAGAACTCAATTAACACAGGAATTGAGGAAGCTTTCTTTTACAGAAGATCTTTCTAATTTTTTAAATGTTATTTATTACAATGGGAATAGTTTGAAGGCTAATTAACTATTATTTTAGCGTTATTTACTAATTTGTGATTAATATACAATTTTAAGTTTGAGAGAGGGAGAAATAATTTCGTTAATACAGTTAAACCTGTCTATAACGCCCCCTCTAAATAGCGTCACCCTCTCTATAGCGTCCGATTTTAAATACGTAGTACGATGCGATTTACATTAAAGGTGACCTGTCTATTGCACCCCCTCTCTTTATCACCCTATTTTTGTGAGTCCCAATAGGGGGCGCTATAGACAGGTTTAATTGTATTTTCTTTTTCAACCAGCAATAATCGAGACTCAGAAGTTTCTCACTAGCTATGAAATAGTCTCTGCGCAAAGCTAATTTCACTAATATTTTCAAATAGGAATATATCCATATATTTTTATTTTAAAATACATATATTGGATCAAAATATAATTTATTTTATCAATATTTCAGTTGGCTGAACGCCAACCTTTATCAAGGTATTATAACATATTAATGTGTGTCAACAATAAACTCAGCGCCACGTAACCTCAATAGAATTAAGTTTAAAAAGTATTTTTGCTTATATTTAATAGGGGAGGGAAAAAAATGATTTATACAAGTATATATATGTCAAATATTTTCCCACCATTGAATATAAGCGAAAATATTTTTTAAACTTAAATCTATTGAGGTTATGTGGCGCTGAGTTTGTTATTGACACACATTAAATATGTTATAATACCTTGATAAAGGTTGGCGTTCAGCCAACTGAAATATTGATAAAATAAATGATATTTTGATCCAATATATGCCTTTTTAATTAAACATATATAGATATTAAGAAAAAGGCATCTCCTTATCGTGCAACTGAAAGTTGCTGATGGCTTGCGCCATCTATCGGAATAAATATAAACTATTCTCGTAGATTTATTATTTATTTATTTATTCCGATTGATGGCGCAAGTCATCAGAAACTTTCAGTTGCACGATAAGGAGATGTCTTTTTCTTAATTTATGCATCTCATTCCAGTACAATATCACATTTGTACTATTTTTTCATATATAGATATATTCTCCCATTTGAAAATATTAGTGAAATTAGTTTTGCGGAGAGACGATATCGTAGCAAGTCAAAAATTTCTGAGGCTCAATTACTGCTGGTTGAAAAATATGACCTCTATGGGTGATCGTCTTCAGCCATGTTTTAGGCTATGATCTCTAAAAGGAGACTTCTGTACTTGAACAGCGACAACTGAATGACGTCGGGAAGGTGTATTTCAATAAAATCTTCATTTACGTTCATATTCAATGTCTAAAAGACTGAATTTATGTTCTTTTGAAGTCTTTTCATGTTCTTCATGCAATTACCTGTTATCCAAGATTGGAGCTTTTAGTTATAATGGGCATATAGTTATACTTATTTCATTACATAAACAATTAATATGTATTTGAAGAGATTTATTAATTCATTATTTTTCCAACATATTCTCATGCCCAGTAATGACCGCAGCCTTGCATAAAATTGACATGAACCCAGAGCACCAGCTTTACAAACCCAAGATAGAGGACATTGCGATTGCTGTGATAGAAATGTATGGAGACATCTGAGGCTCTTCATTGGGTACGACAATAACAACATAAAATTGACATGAACCCAGAGCAGCAAGGGACAATTACATCTAGAAGAACAGGAGTTATAAAGTCAACATTTTTGAACATATTATTGTTAATTTATTTTCATATAGCTTGATTCTTAAATTGAAATTATCAATTATTTTATTACCAAAGCGCTATATCACGCAAGGGATACTTGCGCCAAACAAGGAGAAAAGTTTATTTACATAAGTTATTTACATTATTCAACGCATGAAAACATTAGAGAACCAGATTTTGTAGAAAGTTTAGAATATATTTACAAAATGTGAATTGAACTTTAAATATGATTTTTTTTATCGGAAATCAAATCGTTAAGTTCACAAACAACTAGTTCATTCTTCATTCTATAATCTTGAAATGCTGGGCAATTGTTCAGTAGATGTCTTGAGGTTTGTTCCTCAATACCACAAAAGCAACTTGAATCCTCCACTGCCTTTATTCTATATCAAAAAAACTTTGAAATTTCCGTGGTTTGTAACAAATTGAGTATTATAAAAATTTCTTATGTTGATATTACAATACTTAGTAAAGTAGGCTGTTTACAATATTGGTCTTAAAATCGATAGAGAAATTCTTACGCACAGGGAAATTCACTGTAGAATGCACTGTATTCGATTGATATTTAATGTGAAGAAATCATTTTTAGAAATATTCGAGTATATTTATTCCCCCCGAAACTGTCTACAATTAATTAAGCAAAATTAGCTAACTAACAGAATTAAAAAAAAATAAGTTTCTGTAATAACTTACTAATTGCATTATCGATTTGAAGGTAATTAATTAAACAGATATATATGGTTCTGAGAAAATTAGTAAAAACTTCTTCTATTCTCTGTATTCCTCTAAAGAGTAGACTGATTATAAAGAAATAAAAATATTTAATAGAGAAAACCATTTTCTTTGAATATATATTACCTTTTGTTTTTGGAAATGTATATATTTCATACCATTCTCTAAATTATTATCCGGAATATTTCTCTCTTTCTTGTGCTTTCGATGTAAAAAAACTATAAAATAAACCTTTTCGTTTGAAGAGATGAATTAAGTGTTTTATTTTGGGTGAGTGTTTATTCCATGAAAATGTTTGAGCAGTTAATCCGACGAGAGGCAAGAAAAGGTCAAATGAGCGAAATAAACGCTGAGAGAAGAATAGCAAAAACAATCACAAGACTAAGAATGAAATATTACAAAAGAATGACATACATCCAGATAGCATCCTACAGGACATGCAAAAATTGTCCTTGTGCGGAACTAACACCTACCCACATATTCTCATGTCCAGTAATGCCTGCAACCTTGCAGAAAATTGACAAGAACCCAGAGCAGCAGCTTTACAAACTCAAGATAGAGAACTTTGCGATTGCTGTTATAGAGATGCATGGAGACATCTGAGGCTCTTCATTGAACACGACAACAATAACAATACAATATACCCACCCAAGTTAAAGAACGACTGCTGTGATAGAGATGCATGGAGACATCTTAGGCTCTTCATTTGACACGACAAAACAACAGAAAATTGACATTAACCCATAGCAGCAGCTTTACAAACTCAAGATAGAGGACATTGCGATTGCTGTGATAGAGATGTATGGAGACATCTGAAGCTCTTCAATGGGTACGACAACAACAACATAAAATTGACATGAACCCAGAGCACCAGCTTTACAAACCCAGAATAGAGGACATTGCAATTGCTGTGATAGAGATGTATCGAGACATCTGAGGCTCTTCAATGGGTACGACAGCAACAACATAAAATTGACATGAACCCAGAGCACCACTTTACACACCCAAGATAGAGGACCTTGCGATTGTTGTGATAGAGATGTTTCGAGACATCTGAGGATCTTCATTGGGTACGACAACAACAACATAAAATTGACATGAACCCAGAGCACCAGCTTTACAAACCCAAGATAGAGGACATTGCGATTGCTGTGATTGAGATGTATGAAGATATCTGAGGATCTTCATTGGGTACGACAACAACAGCATAAAATTGGCATGAACCCAGAGCACCAGCTTTACAAACCCAAGATAGAGGACATTGCGATTGCTGTGATAGAGATGTATGAAGATATCTGAGGATCTTCATTGGGTACGACAACAACAGCATAAAATTGGCATGAACCCAGAGCACCAGCTTTACAAACCCAAGATAGAGGACATTGCGATTGCTGTGATAGAGATGTATGAAGATATCTGAGGATCTTCATTGGGTACGACAACAACAGCATAAAATTGGCATGAACCCAGAGCAGCAACGGACAATTACATCTAGAAGCACTTGAGTTATAAAGCCAACATTTTTGAAGATATTATTGTTAATCTATTTTCATATAGCTTGATTCTTAAGTTGAAATTATCAATTATTTTATTTCCCAAGCGCTATATCCCGCAAGGGATACTCGTGCCAAACAAGGAGAAAAGTTTATTTACATAAGTTATTTACATTATTCAACGCATGAAAACATTAGAGAACCAGATTTTGTAGAAAGTTTAGGATGTATTTACAAAATGAATTGAACTTCAAATATGATTTTTATCGGAAATCAAATCGTTAAGTTCACAAACAACTAGTTCATTCTTCATTCTATAATCTTGAAATGCTGGGCAATCGTTCAGTAGATGTCTTGAGGTTTGTTCCTCAATACCACAAAAGCAACTTGAATCCTCCACTGCCTTTATTCTATATAAAAAAAACTTTGAAATTTCCGTGGTTTGTAATAAATTGAGTATTATAAAAATTTCTTATGTTGATATTACAATACTTAGTAAAGTAGGCTGTTTTCAATATTGGCCTTAAAATCAACAAAGAAATTCTCACGCACAGGGAAATTCACTGTAGAATGCACTGTATTCGATTGATATTTAATGTAAAGAAATTTAATTTTAGAAATATTCGAGTATATTTATTCCCCCCCGAAACTGTCTACAATTAATTAAGCAAAATTAGCTAACTAACAGAATTAAAAAAAATAAGTTCCTGTAATAACTTACTAATTGCATTATCGATTTGAAGGTAATTAATTAAACAGATATATATGGTTCTGAGAAAATTAGTAAAAACTTCTTCAATTCTCTGTATTCCTCTAAAGAGTAGACTGATTATAAAGAAATAAAAATATTTAATAGAGAAAACCATTTTCTTTGAATATATATACTTTTTGTTTTTGGAAATGTATATATTTAATACCATGTTCTAAATCATTATCTGGAATATGTCTCTCTTTCTTGTGGCATTCGGTGTAAAAACTATAAAAATAAACTTTTTCGATTAAAGAGACGAAGACGAGAGGCAAGAAAAGGTTAAATATGCGACATAAATGCGCTGAGAGATGAAGAGCAAAAACAATCACAAGACTAAGAGTGAAATATTACAAAAGAATGACAATACATCCAGATGACATAAGAACCTACAGGACATGTAACAATTGTCCTTGTGTGGAACTAACACCTACCCACATATTTCCATGCCCAGTAATGCCTGTAGCCTTGCAGATAATTGGCATGAAACCAGAGCCGCAGCTTTACAAACCCAAGATAGAGAACATTGCGACTGCTGTGATAGAGGTGCATGGAGACATCTGCGTTTCTACATTGGACACGACAACAACAACAGAAAATTGACATGGACCCAGAGCATAAGATTTACACACCCAAGATAGAAAACATTGAAATTGCTGTGATAGAGATGCATGGAGATATCTGAGGCTCTTCATTGAGCACGACAACAACAACAGAAAATTGACATGTACCCAGAGCATAAGATTTACACACCCAAGATAGAAAACATTGCTGTGATAGAGATGCATGGAGATATCTGAGGCTCTTCATTGAGCACGAAATCAAAAACAGAAAATTGGCATGAACCCAGAGAAGCAGCTTTACACACCCAAGATAGAGAACATTGCGATTGCTGTGATAAAGATGCATGGAGATATCTGAGGCTCTTCATTGGACACGACAACAACAACAGAAAATTGACATGGACCCAGAGCAGCAGCTTTACAAACCCAAGATAGAGAAAATTGCGATTGCTGTGATAGAGTTGTATGGAGACATCTGAGACTCTTCATTAGACACGAAAACAACAACAGAAAATTGACATGAACCCAGAGCAGCAGCTTTACACACCCAAGATAGAGAACATTGCTGTGATAGATATGCATGGAGATATCTGAAGATCTTCATTGTACACACCAACAACAACAACAGAAAATTGACCTGAACCCAGAGCAATTGCTTTACACACCAAAGATAGAAGACATTGCGATTGTTGTGATAGAGATGCATGAAGATATCTGACGCTTTTCATTGGACACGACAACAACAACAAAATATTTTTGAGCTCGTTATGTGTTAAGAGACACTTATATAGTAAGACATTCTTTCATTATTTGAATAATAATTCAGCGTATATAAAATATATTTACATATATCGCAATGAAAATATTGATATAAAGGCTATGTTTTTAAAATTATTTACAACTTATAACATTTTTTCCGCGGATACCCTTTATTAAGCAATGTTATCTTCTTTTTCTTTCTTATCTCCACTCAATCATATTAGGGTATCAGGCTTGTAAAACTTGAGACTTGACAACCATCATGACTGGGTGAAGTAGAATGCGTCTGCCTTTGTCATTAAAACTGGGAGCACTACTCAGTGGCAGGCCGAAGCAATGTTATAAATACAAATAATCAAATCAGATATTTTTGAATTTAGATTTGTTTTTGATATAAAATATATCTAGACCACACGCAAATATATATATAAGAAACATTTCTCTTATAATATCTCCTATTTAAAATAGAGCAATCCATAAATAGATCTTTAATTAAAAAGACATATATTAGATCAAAATATGATTTATTTTACCATTATTTCAGTTGGCTGAACGCCAACCTTTTTCAAGGTATTATAACATATTTTTATTCTTATTCTTTCTTATCTCCACTCAATCATATTAGGGTATAAAGCTAGTAAAATTTGAGATTGGACAACCATCATGACTGGGTGAAGTAGAATACGTCTGTCTTTGTCATTAAGACTGTGAGCACTACTCAGTGCCAGGCCGACTTAGCTCCATAGGAAATGGCCGCCTCTGACATGAGGAACAGACGCCATGTGCAACCGCTCCTAACATGGAGTACAAACGCTGCTCATCCAGTATTCCTGGATTAGGAGCCCTTACAGGGTACTATCAGCCGGGCCAGCTGAGCCCAGGTTTTTAAGCGAGCTTGTTACTGCTCCCCCTCCTCTTTTTTCACCCGGGCTTGGGACAGGCAAAGGCGGAGCTATAACATATTAAAATGTGGTAATATGTTATTATATAAAACCAATATAACAGCGGTATGGTAGATTAAACTGACGAAACCCCTGGGAGGGTTCACCACTGATGAACCAGGGGTCCTCCCATTAATTTTTCTATTGTAGTAAGAGCAGTAGAAATTGTTTAATTTTTAAAATAATCTTACGTGTTTATAATAGTTTCGAAAAATATTTATGTTATTAAATTTTCTCTAAGTTGATTCATATTAAATCTTAAAAAAAAAAAATTCTAATTAATTAATTTTGCATTTACAATTTTATTTTAGGAATAAAAACCTTTTATGACCACAATATATGTTATAAATCTATACACATTTTAAAATATTATTTTTCCAAAACTTATATATAATACAATTCACTGAGAAGCTACTTGAGAATAAAATGATTTTTTTTGCTTAAATAGATAAAATAAATTCTGTGCAACTTTGAAACCTTTTCATTTTTGTTTCTTGAAAAAAAAAAAGGTATATGGAAATTGCGAGGTATTGTATTTGTAGGGCCAATAGAAATTCCAAGTGGTTGTAGTTTATTATGTTCCTGAGGGGTGGAAGGGAAAAGAGAATAGATATACAATAAATCCTCAACTCAGGTAAAAATTCCATTTATAAATTCTGAAAAGAATCTTTCAAAACCTTTCTATATATTCAGGTAAAATGAAGAACCAAGAATAAATATATGAAAAATAGTATAAAACTGAATTTGTACTTGGGATCAGGTAGATAAATTTAGAAAAAGGTGTATTTCCTATTCGTGCAATTAAAAGTTGCTGATAGCTTGTGCCATCTATCGGAATAAATATCAACGTAATTTGCATATTTTGGGTTGGAAAGGATTATACTATATTAATCAATTCCTCATATATCAGTTTTTTTACTCTCATTACTACTAACTATTATTTGGCCTTTAATTTACACTGGAAATTCGAACCCAGGTAAATTCAACTAAATTTTAAATATATTTTAAGTAAAATGGTGTGTGTGTGTGTGATAGAGTACAGATTTTTATAAATACACCTATCCCCCGATTTACACGGTAGATACGTTCCTGAGAAAAACGTGTAAATCGGGGGATAGGTGTACACAGAAATAAAAATGAAATGCATTGACAGGTTAAAATATGTAGTCAGCACATAAGCTCGGGATTCCTCGTGAGATGTGTACACAGCGCATGTGTTCAATCACAGTAGCATTAGTATAGTGCGATAAAAACAAAAAAAAAACTTATTTGGAAAACCGTGTAAAAGCGAAAACGTGTAAAACAAATACCGTATAAATCGGGAGATAGATGTATATCAATTCTAAAATATTGATAAGATTATAATCACATTGTTTGGTCCAAATTTACAAATCCACATAAAACATTATAAAAAACATGATGAAATTAATCTTTCAATGGGTAATAATGTAGTTTTAGCTCTCTTTTATGACGTAGGTTGATACAAATAGAGATTTCTACTTCAAAATTTAGAAACAACGAAAAAATTAACGGTAAAAAAGCTACGATTGATTTCGCGCGGAATTAAATTTCTAATTAACTGCTTCAAAAACATTTTTTTGATCTTTTCTAAAATTAAAATATTATATTTCATACTCTCTTTTAAAGTATCCATTCTACCTCATTGATTGTTTATTTGTAATATTGTAGCCTTAAAAAAAAAGACTAGAATTTCATATCTTGAGAATATGTTTTACAATGTTTCAGTCAGTTGACTGGAAATTGATCAACGAAAGATGTGTGTGTAATTCGTAATGAAACTCAATATGACTTTGTAGAGTTATTTTACTTATAATTTATTCTAAGGTTTATATAGACACCTCAACCAATAATTTATTTGACTTCCTATTTTTAAGTGACCTGCTGTCACTCTCCTAGGCAATTGCAACCATCCCAGAATGATGACTATTCATCCCGACGGTTGGAGACAATTTGTCAAGAAATCCCGCAGCACACCACCCGGAATCTCTATCAGTCCATGACACGCTGAATATCAGCCTACATCGAGACCAGTGGGAGTCCAACAACATATTGACTTTCTCAATTTGTGATGATCAAACTCTGGAATAAAACAGTTATTCTGATATTTAATATTGTTTTTCTCCAATACATGTTCTTCACATGTACCAAATTTTGTCCCAATCGGACAACTTCTTATAACAGCTTATAGCTGGTATACATTGTCCACGTTCATTTTTCATGAGGAGGTAAGTCCAATATTTTGGACAATTTGTTCTATGCTAGAGATGCTGTCACTTTCCTCAGGGGAATGTGGCTATATTCTTTTCTGAAACAACTTTCAACCAACAAATGCTCTTTGATATCCTGAAGTTTCATCATTCCTCATAGGATACCCATATGTATGTTCCAAGATAACTATATTAGGTACCGCTCAAAAAGAGAAACCTAACTTGTGTTATTTACAATTAAAAATATGAACAAGTTATTCACAGAATTAAGTGCCCAATGCGGGATTCGATCCCAGTTCATGGCTGTTTGTAATCGATGGTTTATACCCGCGGCCACTGACTATTTTTTTTTATCAATTAAAAGCTTTTATTTAACCAGCCTATCTGTCTGTCTGTCGCCAAATCTTGTAATCAAATTTTAATATACTTATAGGGCACCTAGAAATATGAAATTTGGTACACATGTTCAAACCTGAGGACAATGCTAGCTGACCAATTTTCAGATTCCTGGGTTGTCAGGTTGGTCAAGAACGGACAAATGTCCAAATTTCCTTTCAAATTTTGTATATTTAATTTTAATATGCTTCCAGACCATCTAGAATAATGAAACTCACAATACTCGCTCAGTCCAATTAACAATGCAAGTGTACTAATTATCAAACTTCTGGGTGGTCGGGAAGGCGGGAAATGAACCATTATCTATATTTATTTTTTAATATTATGTGTTGCATTATATCTACTCGGAAAATGATGGAGGTTGCGAAAGGATTTTTTAAATAAATGTTCAAGACATGGAAGGAATTAGAAATCCAAATATTCAGATTCCTATCTAAAACGTACTTGGAATTACAAGCAAATAAATTAGAAAAACCAACAAATATATTAATTTTATCTGTTATAATTTAGTCATCTTATTCCAATATCATCACGCATATATTTATATTCATTATATATATATAGGTGTGTGTGTAACAATATACCACCATACATTTCACGACACCTTTTTAAATAGTTCCCCCTTTTCAATTAGTATGTTGTTACTTTTACCTATTTAATCAATTGTTTAATTATAATTCAAATTTTATATGTACCAATTATCCCCTAACAATAATCCACTGGGTGTCTCTAACTTTGTAATATAAATCAATAAATTTAGGGTTCCCAAAAGCAAAGAGACGCAGTTCTGTTAGTAACGGATTTTGCTTACGTCACTTCCGACCTCCCACGAGGAATTGACCAATCTGCTGCGAGCAGGCTTGCAGCTATTTAAGGCCAACGTCGTCTCAGTGATAAGGCTTTTTTTTTTGGACTGGCATATATACGACTAAAAATAGCGTGAATAATTAATTATAAAAAAACACTTTAAAAAAAGCTTTTATTTAAAATGCACTAAAAATAACAAAATAAATATTTCTGAAGTATTGCTTTTTTTTCTGAACGTACCATTTAACAAATAAAATAATAGACTTAGAAATAAAAACGGTGAGGGATAATAGCCATGGATTTGAGATTTTTGTGATTTTATATGAAGCAAATGATTAGCAAGATTACGCCTTTCATTAAATTTTTGCCTATTTAACGCATAAACGATGACCATCCCCCAAGAATAAAATAAATATTTCTGAATGTGCCATTTAAAAAAATAGATTAATAGAATTAGAAATAAAAGCGGTGGGGGATGATAATCATTTATGCAGCAAATAGGTATAAATTTAATGAAAGGCATAATCTTGCTAATCATTTGCTTCATATAAAATCACATTGATCTCAAATTTATTATTATTGTACCCCACCGCTTTTATTTCTAATTCTATTAATCTATTTGTTAAATGGCACATTCAGAAATATTTATTTTATTCTTGGGGGATGATCATCGTTTATGCGCTAAATAGGCAAACATTCAATGAAAGGCGTAATCTTGCTAATCATTTGCTTCATATAAAATCACAAAAATCTCAAATCCATGGCTATTATCCCTCACCGCTTTTTATTTATAAGTCTATTATTTTATTTGTTAAATGGTACCTTCAGAAAAAAAAAGCAATACTTCAGAAATATTTATTTTGTTATTTTTAGTGCATTTTAAATAAAATATTTTTTTAAAAAGTGTTTTTTGTCATTTTTTTTCACTCATTTATCAAATTCATACAAATTATATGGATTTCTTATTATAATAATTGTGTATGGATATAAATATATATTAAAAACAAAGAAAGCATATCCTGACCAGGATCACATGTTCTTTTCATATGGCAGAGCGCCATCTAGTGGAACAGAAATCAACTAAACATTGATTTAACCTGTTCCCTGATATTTGGCCAACCCAATTTATTAATAAATCAAGAAACGCCATCTACGAGCGCATGTGCTTTTAGTCAGGATATGTCTTCTTCATTTTTAATATCAACACCTGACCTTTCAATTAGCTTTTTTTCTATTATTTTTTCACATAAATATATATGTTTGTATGATGCACTAGCGCGCCATCTGTATTCAAAATTCGAAACTATTTTAAAGGCGTAAGATTCTTTTTGAAATTAAACGATTTCTACTGCCCTTACTGCAATGGAAAAATTAAAGGGAGGGCCTGGCTCATCAGTGGTGAACCCTCCCAGCGGTTTCGCCAGTTTAATCTTCCATACCGCTGTTATATTGCATTTTTAGAACTTCCTTTCTTACGTCTTTAAAATAGTTTAGAATTTTGATAACAGATGGCGCGCTAGTACATCATATTATAAATGTTCTAATAAAAGATACAATTTGATATTTGCGGAAGAGCGATTGCTCGAAGCATATTATATATTTATAAATGTATGTAATTCTACTGTCCTCAAAGCTTATTTCCATTGTTCTTCTAAAAACCCATTCCAAGAGTCTACCAACAGTATCACTATAAAAGGAAGTTCCAAAAATGCAATATCAGCGGGAGCTCGAAAGATAAAAGCCAGACCTTTGATCTCTTATGATCCCCTATTTTTGAGCCTTGGGTGCCTTGGAGCTCTAGGTGTGTTTGGTGCTGCCTTGGTTCCCTCGCAAGCGGCGCGCTGTTACCAGATGCAGCGGGCTGTTTGCATGCGTCGTCCAGATGTCAATTGTGCCTTAAAATGCTTCCAGACTAGCATGTAGAAGGCAGATTAATTGATACCAAAAATGCAATATAACAGCTGTATGGTAGATTAAACTGGCGAAACCGCTGGGAGGGTTCACCACTGATGAGCCAGGCCCTCCCTTCAATTTTTCCATTGCAGTAAGGGCAGTAGAAATTGTTTAATTTCAAAAAGAATCTTACGTCTTTAAAATAGTTTCGAATTTTGATATATGTTTGTGCTTATAATTTTACTGGATTAGGCCCTAATTTCTATAATTGTATTTCTATTGACCATACGAGATACATATTCTGTTATCAAATTTCATACCCAAGATAATAGAATTTTGTCTCTCGTATTTCCTTTATTTCGACTTAGAAGAAATACGAGAGACAAAATTCTATTATCTTAGGTATGAAATGTGATAACAGAATATCTTGAAAAATATTAAAAAAAAAATTGAATATAATATTTTGTATAGTACTGGGATTAGAAAGAATTTTTAATAATACATAATATTGTCACGGAGAAAATGAGGAAAGACAAACTTCAGGCTGACCATTTATTTAAGACACAAGTACAAACTAAAATTGATAAAATACAAGAGAAGCAATGAGGGATGTTCACGAAGAGATATATAAAATATAGCGGATGTGTACCCGGCTTCGCCCGGGTTTTATCCGAGTGAAAGTTTGCCTAACGAATATTATATATTATGAAGTATAATAAACAATGCTAAAGATTAGTTTTAATTATTAATCAAGATTGTGTGTGAATATGTGAGAAAGATGTAATATCGTTGTTGTTTTCTTGGCCGACTGTTTTACATATGGTGTTATCTTAAAATTGCTTGTTTTGAATATTTTTTTAGATTGAGTTGAATGAATTGCTGATTTTTTTGTATTTATATATAAATAAAATTAACTCTGTTGATTTTTTTTGTATTTAATCGATAACAGCGAAGTTACGCATGTTAATGTTAGGGAAAAATATTTTGATGTTAAGCAAAACCTGCTCCATCTCATTTTACATAAATGTTGAAAATTTGGTTGAAATTGATGCATTGTAACGAAAGTTTTTAGTGATGTACACTTATGAAATTTGCATTTTATTAATATAGATATAAATATCAAAATGAATAATCTGTTAATATAAAATAATAAATACTTTGCTACAATATTATCGAGTAGACAATTGAAAGAAGACAAATATAAAAGAACGATATAACAATTTATTTTGCTTCAATCAAATTAACCTTATTTATATTATAAAAAAATAAACATGTAAAGAGTTTTGCTGAATAAAAAATATCAGAATTCTGTGAATAAAATAATCGTCTTCTTCTTCTTTCTTATCTCCACACTGGGTGAAGTAGAATGTGTCTGCCTTTGTCATTAAGACTGGGAGCACTACTCAGTGGTAGGCCGTCTTAGCTCCAAAAGAAATAGCCGCCTCTGACACGAGGAAAGGACACCATGTGCAGCTGCTCCTAACATAGAGTACAAACACTGCTCATCCTGTATCCCTGGATCAGGAGTCCTTACAGGGTACTATCAGCCGGGCCAGCTGAACCCAGGTTTTTTAGTGAGCTTGTTACTGTCCCCCTCCTCCTTTTTCATCCGGGCTTGGGACCGGCAAAGGCGGAGTTGAATAAAATTGTAAATATACTGAGTCTCAAAAAGCGATCCATTGAAAATAATTATATATAAATAAAAGGCGCACCTGCATATATGAAAGAAAAACAATTTTGTTTAAAAAATATTTCAAGGTATTGCTTCCTTTCTATCAATTTTTTGCACAAAAACAATTCCTAGAAATATTTTAGAGAATACTTTTTCTTCCCCAGATATCAAGGTACATCTTTTTAATAGGAATAAATATTCCTATTTTGAAAATATGATGAAATCAATCTTTCAATGAGTTACCACGTAGATTTATCTTTCTTTTAGGACGTAGGCTGATTCAAATAGAGATTTCAACTTCAAAATTTAACAACAACGAAAGGGTGTCGGTGAAAGGATGGTCTAGACCGTTGGTTTTCGACCGCTACGACCCAGGTTCGATTCCCGCATTTTACTTTATTTTTCTGATTGAAAAAGAAAATTCTCCAATGGCCCCCGATTCTTGCAAAAGTCCAATCCCACCAGCGAGTGCAAGTAACCAAACGGGGCTCTGGCACATTTGTAAGTGCAAAGTCGAACTGCTTTTCACATGTGTAGACATGTGGTGTACTTACAGTAAAAGCAGTCGCTAACTACCTACCATGATTACCATGGCCTGTACCACGTGTACTAGGGATAAGCAAAAAAAAAAAAAAAAAACAACGAAAATAATTAACGGATAAAAAAGCTACGATTGATTTCGTGGAATTAAATTTCTAATTAACCGCTTTAAAACAACCTTTTTATTGATCTGTTCCACAATACACGTGTACTTGTATATTGAGGGCTAGGATAAGCATATTAAAATCATCACAGAAAGAACCATCAAAATGTAATTTATGAAATCAATAATATGCCATCGGGAAACACACCATTCGGTTTTATATAGGGAAAGTCCCGACATCTGGTGGTATATATAAACAGAATATTTGTATCTATGAAATATATTTTTTTAAATAAGATAATATTTTAATATAACATACAGATTTATAATGGTCAGAATATGCCTTTTTTTAAATTTTAATAACAAACACAACAAGTTTGGACTTAAAAACCCATTTCTTCTCACTATATGGCGTTCTGCCATCTTAAAGTTCATCTGAACGTGGTCAGGATATGTATTTATTGAAATCACATATATATATATATATATTAAAAAACGAAATAAAAAAATAAAAGATAAAAAGATCAGGTGTTGAAATCAATATAAAAAATGGCATATCCTGACCAGGAGCACATGTGCTTTACAGAAGGCAGAGCGCCATCTGGTGGAACAGAAATCAACTAAACATTGATTTAGCCTGTTCCCTGATATTTGGCCAACCCAATTTCTTGATTTATCAAGAAATTGGGTTGGCCAAATATCAGGGAACAGGCTAAATCAATGTTTAGTTGATTTCTGTTCCACCAGATGGCGCTCTGCCTTCTGTAAAGCACATGTGCTCCTGGTCAGGATATGCCATTTTTTATATATATATATATATAAACGCGAAATGTAAACTAAAATTGTTTCAAAGTTAAATCATCAAAGTTGTGTGAGAAATCTATTCAAACGCAAAAACAATATATGTCGGCAAATCTAGAAGAGAAATATTTGATTTCCGCCGGGAGAAAAAGGACAGAAACCAACACTGTGGTAAATAACATTTAATCCAAAACATCAATTTTTACCGCAGCTTCTATAAAAAGAATTAAATCTATTTTGAGAGAAAACTATTTATTTTTTGTTGTCGCCACATACACGCACACAAAAACTTCCATTTAGCCAGAAATAAAAATGTTCGGCAAATGGTTTTATATTTTGCCACGGTTCGAAATGGGATTTCATCCAAAAGTTTACCTGTCACCAAGTGAGATAGATTTTGCAATAAGTTCTGACATGAGCCCATCATTTACTATTGTACCTGGTATGATTGGATGTTGGTTGGTTTATGTTTGTTCTCAGATGTATTATATTGTTGACACAGAGCTCATCACTATCTGTAACTATGGTGTATTGAAGAACTGGATATGGGTTGGTATTTGTTTTAGGACGTATTGCATTGATGACACGGGGATTACCAGTATCAGTAACTATGGTGATTGGAAGAACTGGATGTTGGTTGATGTTTGTTTTAGGACGTATTGCATTGATGACACGGGGATTACCAGTATCAGTAACTATGGTGATTGGAAGAACTGGATGTTGGTTGATGTTTGTTTTCAGATGTATTACATTGTTGACACGGGGATCACCACTATCGGTAACTATGGTGATTGGAAGAACTGGATGTTGTTTGGTATTTATTTTAGGATGTATTACATTGTTGACACGGGGATCACCACAATCGGTAACTGTTGTGATTGGAAGAACTGGATGTTGGTTGATGTTTGTTTTCAGATGTATTACATTGTTGACACGGGGACCACTCTATAGGTAACTATGGTGATTGGAAGAACTGGATGTTGGTTGATGTTTGTTTTAGGACGTATTGCATTGATGACACGGGGATTACCAGTATCAGTAACTATGGTGATTGGAAGAACTGGATGTTGGTTGATGTTTGTTTTCAGATGTATTACATTGTTGACACGGGGATCACCACTATCGGTAACTATGGTGATTGGAAGAACTGGATGTTGTTTGGTATTTGTTTTAGGATGTATTACATTGTTGACACGGGGATCACCACAATCGGTAACTGTTTTGATTGGAAGAACTGGATGTTAGTTGATGTTTGTTTTCAGATGTATTACATTGTTGACACGGGGATCACTCTATAGGTAACTATGGTGATTGGAAGAACTGGATGTTGGTTGGTATTTGTTTTAGGATGTATTACATTGTTGACACGGGGATCACCACAATCGGTAACTGTGGTGATTGGAAGAACTGGATGTTGGTTGATGTTTGTTTTCAGATGTATTACATTGTTGACACGCATATCACCACTATCGGTAACTATGGTGATTGGAAGAACTGGATGTTGGTTGATGTTTGTTTTCAGATGTATTACATTGTTGACACGGGGATCACCACTATCGGTAACTATGGTGATTGGAAGAACTGGATGTTGGTTGATGTTTGTTTTCAGATGCATTACATTGTTGACACGGGGATCACCACTATCGGTAACTATGGTGGTTGGAAGAACTGGATGTTGGTTGATGTTTGTTTTCAGATGAATTACATTGTTGACACGAGGATCACCACTATCGGTAACTATGGTGATTGGAAGAACTTGATGTTGGTTGGTATTTGTTTTAGTATGTATTACATTGTTGACACGGGGATCAATACTATCGGTAACTATGGTGATTGGACGAACTGGTTATTTGTTGATGTTTGTTCTCAGATGTATTACATTGTTGACACGGGGATCACCACTATCGGTAACTATGATGATTTGAAGAACTGGATATTGGTTGGTATTTGTTCGAGAATGTATTACATTGTTGACACGGGGATCACCACAATCGGTAACTGTGGTAATTGGAAGAACTGGATGTTGGTTGATGTTTGTTTTCAGATGTATTACATTGTTGGCACGAGGATCACCACTATCGGTAACTATGGTGATTGGAAGAACTGGATGTTGGTTGGTATTTGTTTTAGGAAATATTACATTGTTGACACGGGGATCACCACTATCGGTACTATGGTGATTGGAAGAATTGGATGTTTGTTGATGTTTGTTCTCAGATGTATTACATTGTTGACACGGGGATCAATACTATCGGTAACTATAGTGATTGGAATAACTGTATGTTTGTTGGTATTTGTTTTTGAATGTATTACATTGTTGACACGGGGATCACCACTATCGGTAACTGTGGTGATTGGAAGAACTGGATGTTGGTTGATGTTTGTTTTAGGATATATTACATCGTTGACACGGGGATCAATACTATCGGTAACTATGGTGATTGGAAGAACTGGATGTTGGTTGGTATTTGTTTTAGGATGTATTACATTTTTGACACGGGGATCAATACTATCGGTAACTATGGTGATTGGAAGAACTGGATGTTGGTTGGTATTTGTTTTAGGATGTATTACATTGTTGACACGGGGATCACCACTATCGGTAACTATAGTGATTGGAAGAACTGGATGTGGGTTGGTATTTGTTTTAGGATCAATTTCATTGTTGACACGGGGATTACCACAATCGGTAACTATGGTGATTGGAAGAACTGGATGTAGGTTCATGTTTGTTTTCAGATGTATTACATTATTGACACAAGGATCACCACTATCGGTAACTATGGTGATTGGAAGAACTGGATGTGGGTTGGTATTTGTTTTAGGATGTATTACATTGTTGACACGGGGATCACCACAATCGGTAACTGTGGTGATTGGAAGAACTGGATGTGGGTTGGTATTTGTTTTAGGATTTATTACATTGTTGACACGGGGATCACCACAATCGGTAACTGTGGTGATTGGAAGAACTGGATGTTGGTTAGTATATGTTTTAGGATGTATTACATTTTCGACACGGGGATCACCACTATCGGTAACAATGGTGATTGGAAGAACAGGATGTAGGTTCATGTTTGTTTTCAGATGTATTACATTGTTGACACGGGGATAGCCACTATCGGTAACTATAGTGATTGGAAGAACTGGATGTGGGTTGGTATTTGTTTTAGGATCAATTACATTGTTGACACGGGGATCACCACTATCGGTACTATGGTGATTGGAAGAATTGGATGTTTGTTGATGTTTGTTCTCAGATGTATTACATTGTTGACACGGGGATCAATACTATCGGTAACTATAGTGATTGGAATAACTGTATGTTTGTTGGTATTTGTTTTTGAATGTATTACATTGTTGACACGGGGATCACCACTATCGGTAACTGTGGTGATTGGAAGAACTGGATGTTGGTTGATGTTTGTTTTAGGATATATTACATCGTTGACACGGGGATCAATACTATCGGTAACTATGGTGATTGGAAGAACTGGATGTTGGTTGGTATTTGTTTTAGGATGTATTACATTTTTGACACGGGGATCAATACTATCGGTAACTATGGTGATTGGAAGAACTGGATGTTGGTTGGTATTTGTTTTAGGATGTATTACATTGTTGACACGGGGATCACCACTATCGGTAACTATAGTGATTGGAAGAACTGGATGTGGGTTGGTATTTGTTTTAGGATCAATTACATTGTTGACACGGGGATTACCACAATTGGTAACTATGGTGATTGGAAGAACTGGATGTAGGTTCATGTTTGTTTTCAGATGTATTACATTATTGACACAAGGATCACCACTATCGGTAACTATGGTGATTGGAAAAACTGGATGTGGGTTGGTATTTGTTTTAGGATGTATTACATTGTTGACACGGGGATCACCACAATCGGTAACTGTGGTGATTGGAAGAACTGGATGTGGGTTGGTATTTGTTTTAGGATGTATTACATTGTTGACACGGGGATCACCACAATCGGTAACTGTGGTGATTGGAAGAACTGGATGTTGGTTAGTATATGTTTTAGGATGTATTACATTTTCGACACGGGGATCACCACTATCGGTAACAATGGTGATTGGAAGAACAGGATGTAGGTTCATGTTTGTTTTCAGATGTATTACATTGTTGACACGGGGATCACCACTATCGGTAACTATAGTGATTGGAAGAACTGGATGTGGGTTGGTATTTGTTTTAGGATGTATTACATTGTTGACACGGGGATCACCACAATCGGTAACTATGGTGATTGGAAGAACTGGATGTTTGTTGGTATTTGTTTTTGAATGTATTACATTGTTGACACGGGGATCACCACTATCGGTAACTATAGTGATTGGAAGAACTGGATGTTGGTTGGCATTTGTTCTAGGATGTATTACATTGTTGACATGGGAATCACCACTACCGGTAACTATGGTCATTGGAAGAACTGGATGTGGGTTGGTATTTGTTTTAGGATGTATTACATTGTTGACACGGGGATCATCACAATCGGTAACTGTGGTGATTGGAAGAACTGGATGTTGGTTGATGTTTGTTTTAGGATGTATTACATCGTTGACACGGGGATCAATACTATCGGTAACTATGGTGATTGGAAGAACAGGATGTGGGTTGGTATTTGTTTTAGGATGTATTACATTGTTGACACGGGGATCATCACAATCGGTAACTGTGGTGATTGGAAGAACTGGATGTTGGTTGATGTTTGTTTTAGGATATATTACATCGTTGACACGGGGATCAATACTATCGGTAACTATGGTGATTGGAAGAACTGGATGTTGGTTGGTATTTGTTTTAGGATGTATTACATTTTTGACACGGGGATCAATACTATCGGTAACTATGGTGATTGGAAGAACTGGATGTTGGTTGGTATTTGTTTTAGGATGTATTACATTGTTGACACGGGGATCACCACTATCGGTAACTATAGTGATTGGAAGAACTGGATGTGGGTTGGTATTTGTTTTAGGATCAATTACATTGTTGACACGGGGATTACCACAATTGGTAACTATGGTGATTGGAAGAACTGGATGTAGGTTCATGTTTGTTTTCAGATGTATTACATTATTGACACAAGGATCACCACTATCGGTAACTATGGTGATTGGAAGAACTGGATGTGGGTTGGTATTTGTTTTAGGATGTATTACATTGTTGACACGGGGATCACCACAATCGGTAACTGTGGTGATTGGAAGAACTGGATGTGGGTTGGTATTTGTTTTAGGATGTATTACATTGTTGACACGGGGATCACCACAATCGGTAACTGTGGTAATTGGAAGAACTGGATGTTGGTTAGTATATGTTTTAGGATGTATTACATTTTCGACACGGGGATCACCACTATCGGTAACAATGGTGATTGGAAGAACAGGATGTAGGTTCATGTTTGTTTTCAGATGTATTACATTGTTGACACGGGGATCACCACTATCGGTAACTATAGTGATTGGAAGAACTGGATGTGGGTTGGTATTTGTTTTAGGATGTATTACATTGTTGACACGGGGCTCACCACAATCGGTAACTATGGTGATTGGAAGAACTGGATGTTTGTTGGTATTTGTTTTTGAATGTATTACATTGTTGACACGGGGATCACCACTATCGGTAACTATAGTGATTGGAAGAACTGGATGTTGGTTGGCATTTGTTCTAGGATGTATTACATTGTTGACATGGGAATCACCACTACCGGTAACTATGGTCATTGGAAGAACTGGATGTGGGTTGGTATTTGTTTTAGGATGTATTACATTGTTGACACGGGGATCATCACAATCGGTAACTGTGGTGATTGGAAGAACTGGATGTTGGTTGATGTTTGTTTTAGGATGTATTACATCGTTGACACGGGGATCAATACAATCGGTAACTATGGTGATTGGAAGAACAGGATGTGGGTTGGTATTTGTTTTAGGATGTATTACATTGTTGACACGGGGATCATCACAATCGGTAACTGTGGTGATTGGAAGAACTGGATGTTGGTTGATGTTTGTTTTAGGATATATTACATCGTTGACACGGGGATCAATACTATCGGTAACTATGGTGATTGGAAGAACTGGATGTTGGTTGGTATTTGTTTTAGGATGTATTACATTTTTGACACGGGGATCAATACTATCGGTAACTATGGTGATTGGAAGAACTGGATGTTGGTTGGTATTTGTTTTAGGATGTATTACATTGTTGACACGGGGATCACCACTATCGGTAACTATAGTGATTGGAAGAACTGGATGTGGGTTGGTATTTGTTTTAGGATCAATTACATTGTTGACACGGGGATTACCACAATTGGTAACTATGGTGATTGGAAGAACTGGATGTAGGTTCATGTTTGTTTTCAGATGTATTACATTATTGACACAAGGATCACCACTATCGGTAACTATGGTGATTGGAAGAACTGGATGTGGGTTGGTATTTGTTTTAGGATGTATTACATTGTTGACACGGGGATCACCACAATCGGTAACTGTGGTGATTGGAAGAACTGGATGTGGGTTGGTATTTTTTTTGGATGTATTACATTGTTGACACGGGGATCACCACAATCGGTAACTGTGGTGATTGGAAGAACTGGATGTTGGTTAGTATATGTTTTAGGATGTATTACATTTTCGACACGGGGATCACCACTATCGGTAACAATGGTGATTGGAAGAACAGGATGTAGGTTCATGTTTGTTTTCAGATGTATTACATTGTTGACACGGGGATCACCACTATCGGTAACTATAGTGATTGGAAGAACTGGATGTGGGTTGGTATTTGTTTTAGGATGTATTACATTGTTGACACGGGGATCACCACAATCGGTAACTATGGTGATTGGAAGAACTGGATGTTTGTTGGTATTTGTTTTTGAATGTATTACATTGTTGACACGGGGATCACCACTATCGGTAACTATAGTGATTGGAAGAACTGGATGTTGGTTGGCATTTGTTTTAGGATGTATTACATTGTTGACACGGGGATCACCACAATCGGTAACTGTGGTGATTGGAAGAACAGGATGTAGGTTCATGTTTGTTTTCAGATGTATTACATTGTTGACACGGGGATCACCACTATCGGTAACTATAGTGATTGGAAGAACTGGATGTTGGTTGATGTTTGTTTTAGGATGTATTACATCGTTGACACGGGGATCAATACTATCGGTAACTATGGTGATTGGAAGAACAGGATGTGGGTTGGTATTTGTTTTAGGATGTATTACATTGTTGACACGGGGATCATCACAATCGGTAACTGTGTCGATTGGAAGAACTGGATGTTCGTTGGTATTTGTTTTAGGATGTATTACATTGTTGACACGGGGATCACCACAATCGGTAACTGTGGTGATTGGAAGAACTGGATGTTGGTTGATGTTTGTTTTAGGATATATTACATCGTTGACACGGGGATCAATACTATCGGTAACTATGGTGATTGGAAGAACTGAATGTTGGTTGGTATTTGTTTTAGGATGTATTACATTGTTGACACGGGGATCAATACTATCGGTAACTATGGTGATTGGAAGAACTGAATGTTGGTTGGTATTTGTTTTAGGATGTATTACATTGTTGACACGGGGATCACCACAATCGGTAACTGTGGTGATTGGAAGAACTGGATGTGGGTTGGTATTTGTTTCAGGATGTATTACATTGTTGACACGGGGATCACCACTATCGGTAACTATGGTGATTTGAAGAACTGGATGTTGGTTGGTATTTGTTTTAGGATGTATTACATTGTTGACACGGGGATCACCACAATCGGTAACTGTTGTGATTGGAAGAACTGGATGTTGGTTGATGTTTGTTTTCAGATGTATTACATTGTTGACACGGGGATCACTCTATAGGTAACTATGGTGATTGGAAGAACTGGATGTTGGTTGGTATTTGTTTTAGGATGTATTACATTGTTGACACGGGGATCACCACAATCGGTAACTGTGGTGATTGGAAGAACTGGATGTTGGTTGATGTTTGTTTTCAGATGTATTACATTGTTGACACGGGGATCACCACTATCGGTAACTATGGTGATTGGAAGAACTGGATGTTGGTTGATGTTTGTTTTCAGATGTATTACATTGTTGACACGGGGATCACCACTATCGGTAACTATGGCGATTGGAAGAACTGGATGTTGGTTGATGTTTGTTTCCCGATGCATTACATTGTTGACACGGGGATCACCACTATCGGTAACTATGGTGATTGGAAGAATTGGATGTTTGTTGATGTTTGTTCTCAGATGTATTACATTGTTGACACGGGGATCAATACTATCGGTAACTATGGTGATTGGAAGAACTGGTTATTTGTTGATGTTTGTTCTCAGATATATTACATTGTTGACACGGGGATCACCACTATTGGTAACTATGGTGATTTGAAGAACTGGATATTGGTTGGTATTTGTTCTAGGATGTATTACATTGTTGACACGGGGATCACCACAATTGGTAACTGTGGTAATTGGAAGAACTGGATGTTGGTTGATGTTTGTTTTCAGATGTATTACATTGTTGACACGAGGATCACCACTATCGGTAACTAAGTGATTGGAAGAACTGGATGTTGGTTGGTATTTGTTTTAGGAAATATTGCATTGTTGACACGGGGATCACCACTATCGGTACTATGGTGATTGGAAGAATTGGATGTTTGTTGATGTTTGTTCTCAGATGTATTACATTGTTGACACGGGGATCAATACTATCGGTAACTATAGTGATTGGAATAACTGTATGTTTGTTGGTATTTGTTTTTGAATGTATTACATTGTTGACATGGGGATCACCACAATCGGTAACTATAGTGATTGGAAGAACAGGATGTAGGTTCATGTTTGTTTTCAGATGTATTACATTGTTGACACGGGGATCACCACTATCGGTAACTATAGTGATTGGAAGAACAGGATGTAGGTTCATGTTTGTTTTCAGATGTATTACATTGTTGACACGTGGATCACCACAATCGGTAACTGTGGTAATTGGAAGAACTGGATGTTGGTTGATGTTTGTTTTCAGATGTATTACATTGTTGACACGAGGATCACCACTATCGGTAACTGTTTTGATTGGAAGAACTGGATGTGGGTTGGTATTTGTTTTAGGATGTATTACATTGTTGACACGGGGATTACCACAATCGGTAACTGTGGTGATTGGAAGAACTGGATGTGGGTTGGTATTTGTTTTAGGATGTATTACATTGTTGACACGAGGATCACCACTATCGGTAACTATGGTGATTTGAAGAACTGGATGTTGGTTGGTATTTGTTTTAGGATGTATTACATTGTTGACACGGGGATCAATACTATCGGTAACTATGGTGATTGGAAGAACTGGATGTTTGTTGGTATTTGTTTTTGAATGTATTACATTGTTGACACGGGGATCACCACTATCGGTAACTATAGTGATTGGAAGAACTGGATGTTGGTTGGTATTTGTTCTAGGATGTATTACATTAGTAAATTAAATTTTTATTGCCTCTATCGTTAAAATTTTACACAAATAAATTTACTGGCAATGCGTTTCTTTTTAAATCTCTACAGACCTTACTGCAATGATATGATTTTAATGAAATGAAAAGAGAAATAACTTAATATTTCTAACTTTTGGATGACGTTTGAAAAGGTTGAATATATGAAGAGTGATGGTCTATATATGAATGAATGACGTATGGAGGGTGAAAAATATGAAGAGTAATGGCGAGCGGAAAAATAAAAGTGTCCAGGAGCGGGAATCGAACCCACAACCTTCTGCTCACCGGGCAGGTGCCATGTCCAGTAGTAGTAGTGCCATTGCAGTAAGGTCTGTAGAGATTTAAAAAGAAACGCATTGCCAGTAAATCTATTTGTGTAAAATTTTAATGTATTACATTGTTGACATGGGAATCACCACTACCGGTAACTATGGTGATTGGAAGAACTGGATGTGGGTTGGTATTTGTTTTAGGATGTATTACATTGTTGACACGGTGATCATCACAATCGGTAACTGTGGTGATTGGAAGAACTGGATGTTGGTTGATGTTTGTTTTAGGATGTATTACATCGTTGACACGGGGATCAATACTATCGGTAACAATGGTGATTGGAAGAACTGGATGTTCGTAGGTATTTGTTTTAGGATGTATTACATTGTTAACACGGGGATCACCACTATCGGTAACAATGGTGATTGGAAGAACTGGATGTTGGTTGGTATTTGTTTTTGAATGTATTACATTGTTGACACGGGGATCACCACAATCGGTAACTATGGTGATTGGAAGAACTGGATGTGGGTTGGTATTTGTTTTAGGATGTATTACATTGTTGACACGGGGATCACCACAATCGGTAACTGTGGTGATTGGAAGAACTGGATGTTGGTTGGTATTTGTTTTAGGATGTATTACATTGTTAACACGGGGATCACCACAATCGGTAACTGTGGTGATTGGAAGAACTGGATGTGGGTTGGTATTTGTTTTAGGATGTATTACATTGTTGACACGGGGATCACCACTATCGGTAACAATGGTGATTGGAAGAACTGGATATTTGTTCTCAGATGTATTACATTTTTAAGGAACCGTAATAATTTGCATATAAATTTATTTACATAAATTTGTATCAAGAGTAGAGATCAAAATTAACATAAATTCACATCTACTTTATAATTGGATTTCATTACGGAAAAACATGAATAATTCTAAGGATTAACTCTCGTTATAGGGCCAGTCATTAAACTGGCCATTCATCTAATTCTTTATAAAGGAAATCCAGTTTATTATTTATGTGTGGAAGCAGTTTTAAGTGCCTACAACAGGAACCGCGAGAATTACGCACATCTTATGACAGGTTTTATACTTGTCTATGGAGTTAATACATGTATTAAATATAACAAAATCAAAAAGCTTTCAGGGCCAAGTTTCTTTTAATGACTTTTATTTCTCAAGCTTTCAGGCCAATATGCCCTTCAACTGGAGACCAAGGCCATTTATACGAGGTGTGTTCAAAAAGTATCGCGACCTTTGAATTTTCGCGGGTTACGTATATTCGAATTTCGATCTTTTTGTGGCTTTATGTTGGTACTCATGTCTCTCACTTATGCAGACAAGCTCGGCCATTTTGAATGTTCACTCAATTGTTGACAGCTGCTTTGCTTGCAGGTGTTTTGGATCGTCTTCGATTTTTACCTATTTAAAAAAAATGGATCAAAGAACCTGTATCAAATTTTGTGTGAAAAACGAAATTAAGTGCGCGGATGCATTTCGAATGTTGACTGTGGCATACGGAGAAACTACCTTGGACCGAAGCAATGTTTATCGGTGGTACAAAATGTTCTCAGAAGGCCGAGAAGATGTGAACGACGAAGAGCGTGCCGGACGCCCGAGCCCTTCAGCAACAGACGAAAAAATTAATGAAGTGGAGAAAATGATATTGGCCAATCGTCGAATCACCGTTAGAGAAGTTGCTGAGGACCTAAACATATCGATTGGCTCGTGCCATTCGATTTTTATCAATGATTTGGGCATGAGACCGGTCGCCGCGAAATTCGTGCCAAAATTGCTCAATTGCGACCAAAAACAGCATCGCATGAACATTGCTAATGAGATGTTGGACTCTGTCCGCGACGACCCAAATTTGCTCCAGAGGGTCATAACTGGTGACGAAGCGTGGGTTTATGGTTATGACGTGGAAACCAGAGCTCAATCATCTCAATGGAAGCTGCCGCACGAACCAAGACTGAAAAAAGCGCGCCAAGTTCGGTCGAATGTGAAAGTTTTGCTGACAGTTTTCTTCGATTGCAGGGGCGTGGTGCATCATGAGTTCTTGCCACAGGGTAGAACGGTCAATAAGGAATATTACATGCAAGTTATGCGCAATTTGCGCGAAGCAATCCGCCAGAAACGCCCGGATTTGTGGAAGAACAAAAATTGGCTTTTGCACCACGATAACGCCCCCGCTCACACATAGTTGCTTGTGCGCGACCTTTTGGCCAAAAACAACACACTAATGATGCCGCAGCCACCGTATTTCCCAGATCTGGCCCCCTGTGACTTTTTCCTGTTCCCTAAACTGAAGAGGCCTATGAAAGGACGACGTTACGTACGCTTGACGAGATAAAGACGGCATCGAATGAAGAGCTGAAAAAGATTTTTAAAAAATGATTTTTTGAAGTGCTTCGAAGATTGGAAAAACCGTTGGCACAAGTGTATAATATCTCATGGGGATTACTTTGAAGGGGACAAAATAGGTATTCATGAATAAATAAATAATTTTTAAAAAACACAAAAGTCGCGATACTTTTTGAACACACCTCGTATACACGTATATACGCATTTAGAATTAGCTGGAAGTGGTACTTCTAGGTTTCCTGTTAAAGGACATATTAGAGAGAAATAAAGAGTAATTAAAAGAGACCTGGCCCTGAATTGCTTAATGATTTTGTTAAATTGTAAAGGCACAAGGTTGAAAATGTATTCTACATCCATTATTGTAAAACAACACTTGAAATACCATCCCGCATGTGTTTCTTTCCAACGAAAATTCAAATTTTATTTCAAGGAGAAATAACGATTATTTCTAACTTTTTGGATGAGGTATTAAAGGATGAATTGTGAAGAGTAATGATAAACGGAAAAATAAAAGTGTTCAGGGATGGGAATCGAACCCACAGTGTTCCGTTTATCGGGCAGATGCCATGTCCACTAGGCTACTCTGGACATATTTTTCCGTTCGTAAATAATACATAAAGTAATTTATAATACAATATAATTGTTGCTGCTTTTATAAGGTAATAACTTAAAAGTTTAAGAAACAAACCATTGTATTAAAGTAGATGCCATATATATATATTATATATTAATTCAAATTGTTAATCATTTAATAAGTAAATTTTATAAGAAAATTATCTATAAATATACTTTATTATAAGTTCTTTTCTCTATAAATATTATTTATAAAAATTAAATTGATGTTTTACCATAATAAATTTATTTTAAAAATATTTAATTATACTACAGTTAAACCTGTCTATAGCGCCATCTCTCTAAATAGCGCCCTTCTCTCTATAGCATCCGATTTTAAATACGTAGTACGATGCGATTTACATTAAAAGTAACCTGTCTAAAGCACCCTATTTTGGTGAGTCCCAAGAGGGGGGCGCTATAGACAGATTTAACTGTATTAATAAAACTTTCATAAAAATTGAAAGAAAATAAATTTACTAAATGTATTAAAAACATACTACACAATAAAATGATGTATTAGCACCCCATTTATTTCAAAACAGAATTTAAAAAAATATATACTTATAATCTATATAAAATGAAAGGATTTAAAAGCACGAATGTTTCTTTTATACATAAAACGAACTTCTACTGTCCTTACTGCGATGAAAAAATATATTGGGAGGGCTTGGCTCATCAGTGGTGAACCCTCCCAGCGGTTTCGCCAATTTAATCCACCAGACCGCTTCTCAGAGCTCTAATACTGTATTGGATCATTCTCCTTTTATATGCTACACTGAAGGATGGAATCTTAGAAATGGTTTTCAAGTAAACTATGGACATAAGCTTATAGGACAGTAGAATTACATTGCTTTGTGTTAACTAATAATCTATATTCCATTACATCATATACTCACTATCTTGCTAATTGTGTGTTGTGTGTTTCTCGAATTGAAAATCAAATTATAGAATTTAAATATATATCGAATATAATGGAAGATTATGAGAGTATCCTAAGACGAAGATATGCAAACAAGGCCATTCTCTGCATGTACCTCGAAAAATATGTATTAGATAAATTGGTAGTTCCAAAGAAACAAGCTGCCAATTTAGTGGACCAAAAGTACACGTACATCTGTCTAGGATGTTTGGAAAGGTTCTCCGAGAGACCCAGGGCACATCTGAATTCAAACCCTGAGAATTGCCAAAATAAGATACCAGGGAGGATTATCTACAGACACGATGATCTCTTCGTCTATGAGGCCAGAGCGGATGAAGATCTTCGATTTACCAAGGATCTCTTTTACACCGTTAAGATTTTCATGAAAGACAAGAACCTGAGTACACACCCTAGCGTCTTCAAGCTGTACATCGTCACCAAAATATCAAAAACCGGGTTCCATCAAATCGTCGGCTATTTTGCCAAACAAATCGAGCAGAGCACACCAAAGATCTTGCTCAATGTGATTTGGGTGTTTCAATCATTCCGTAAGAAGGGCTATGGTTGGTTTATGATCGACTTCGCCTACAATTTGAACAAGATGGAGGGGGATTCGCCAGCAGAGCCGGAAAAACCTTTTACCCCAGAAGGAGAAGCAGCTTTCATCTCTTATTGGAAAACAGAAATCGAGAACGTCATATTGGATGCCAAGAAAAAAGGACTGAAGTCTCTGACTGTTAAAGTGATCGCAGAGAAGACCGGTTTTTTTCCAGAAGAGGTCGAAATGGCAGTTCACAAAATGACAGAATTGAGAGTGACCAGGCGGTGCATTTTCATTGATACGTACCAGCCTTTGCCCTTTAAAGAGAGGCTCAGGTTCAACCCTGTTTATATGCAGACACCTAATCATTGAAAACATAACACTTAAAATGTATAACTATTTAATATAATTCAAGATAAATTATGAATAACGTTTAAAAATACAAATATTTTCTCACAAATAATTTTTAATCAATATATTTAATTAAAAATAGAAAGCAACTGACCTTTTATAAGTTTTTATTATTTTTCACATATATATAATTGAAATAAAAATTCTATTCCATGTAAAATAAGCCTCTTTTGATTTATGGATATGTATATAATATTTGATAAATAAATTCGTTTTTGATCTCTTATATATGCCTTATTATTTTCAAAACATTGGATAAATCAATAGTTAACAAAGGTAAGCAATATAAAGACACAAAGATTTTATATTTATTCAATTGTAAAAGCGATGTAATTGACTCAAACGATAATCTTGTTAAACCAGTTAAAAATACTCGGATTGGTTTTCAAGAATATCACCGAAACAAGAACAAATTATATTTTATGCATTTTCTTAATGTGTCTTCAAAAGCCCTTCAGCTAAACCCGGGGCGTTGACCGAAACACTCAGCTAGTCAATAATATTTGTTGAAGCATTCTTCATTTTGAAATCATTCACTCGGAAAGAAATACGAAGTGAAAAAGGATAATAATTATGAATAAATATATAAAACACACACACACAAAAACCTTTATTAGGGACATGCCCCATACAGATTCTCCCAATTTGGTAAGGTATTAATCATCTTGTGTTATTTACATTGGTGGTGAAATAGAAATTGAACTGGCTTTACTCTTCATCTCAAAGTCATTCACTTGTTGACTGGTCCTTACATAATGATGATCTAAAAGATTTACAGTAAGCTATTGCCTTTGATTTGTTTGCTGATATTTTTGAAAACAATACGTAGGGTGAAATGTTGGTACATTTAATTTGTTGATATAGGGCTTTCCTCTCTGCATCAAGGGCTGTACAATTAAGCAGGTAATGGGGGAGTTCTTCAGTAATTTCCTTATCACACAGTGTAAACATTAAGTTTTTTTGCCTCAAACGTCAGAACGTGTTTTTTTTTTGAAGACTGTAAATATTATTCTCGATTGAGCTTTTCGTCGTTTGACTGGTAAATGGAAATTGGCGCATGGAAATTTTTATAATGTGGATAAAGTTTTGAATTTCTTATTGATTGGTGTTCTTGTATCGATTGATCTGACATTGTCCTAATAATAAAAGAAATATATCTTTGCAATATATTGTGATCCGAGCATCCAATAAGCTATGAGAAACCGGCGTTATTTAATGTATTTGTTAAACTCTTTGTAAATCCAATATTTTGTCTTTTAGAGGTATAAACATCCCACAAGTGAGCCAAACAGATTGAAGGTAATCTCGTAGTGTCCATTTTTAACATTCAAATAGATATATACCAATAAAGAAGGCATATCCTGACTAGAACATGTGCTTTTTACATGGCAGAGTGCCATCTAGTGGAACAGAAATATCTAAAAAGCACATGTGCTCCTGGTCAGGATATGCCTTCATTTTTATGATCAACACCTGACCTTTTTTATTTTTTTATCAAATACAAGGTGGGATCAATAAATAAGGTGAATTATAATTTATTTTAAAAAAATAAGAACGATATTAAAATTTAGGACTTGATTTATTCAAAATAATCACCTTGGCTTTCTATACATCGTCTCTATCGTTCTGGAAACTTGTAAATACCCTCTTTATAGGTACTCTTAGGAAGCGTGTGAAAAAAATCTTGCACCACTTTCTGGACATCTTCATCCGAGTCAAATCGCTTTCCCTTTAACTCCTTCTTTATTAGTCCAAAAAGGAAATAGTCAGAGGGGGCTAGGTCTGGACTATATGCAGGATGTTCTAAAACTTCAAAACCTAATTTAATGATTGTAGATACAGTTTTACATGATGTATGCGGCCTTGCATTTTCATGAAGGAAGAGAACACCTTTACTAAGCTTCCCTCTTCTTTTATTTCTTATACCGGGCTTTAGCTTATTTACAAGAATGTCACAATAAAGGTCGCTGTTCATACGTTGCCTTGAGGATAAAAAATCAAGGCAGATTGGTCCATCGACATCCCAAAAAAATTGTTAACAAAACTTTACTGGCCGAAGGTTGAGACCTGATTTTTTTTTGGTCTTGGAGAGTCGCCTCGTTTCCATTCCATAGATACACGTTTTGTCGAAGGATCATAATGATAACACCAACTCTCATCTCCAGTTACAATTTGGTCAAGGAAATGATCACCTTCCTCTTCATACCGCTTTAACAGAGCCTTTGAGACCCGAATACGGTTAAGTTTTTGGTCTAAATTAAGGAAAGGTTGAATCCATCTGCAGCATATTTTTCTAAATTGCAATTGTTCTTTAATAATGGTGTGCACAGTTCCATAGCTTATATTCAAATTGTAAAAATGGATATTTTTCTATCCTCCAAAATTAATTTTTCAACCGCATTTATCGTGCTTGGCGTCGCTGTAACACTTGGTCGTCCAGGTCGCTCAATATCGGTACATGTAATTCGTCCATTTTTGAACTCGTTAACCCATTTATAAATGTTTTTTTTGAGACTCACCATAGATATTTTTCATTCTTTGGCATATTTGAGATGTTTGAATACCTTCTGCATTCATGAAACGAATAACTGCACGTTGTTCGAGCGTGGTGCAATCCTTCAAGGGAGCTTCCATTTTAGTTTATTTATAAGTCTCGCGCCGCGCGTGGGAAAAAAGAACAGAACACCTTAAATAGTCTCTCGATGTTATATTTTAATATTCTGTGGTTTAAATTATTTTTGCTTTTTTAATTTTTAAGAAATAAGAAAATTCACCTTATTTATTGATCCCCCCTTGTATATATATATATTTATGAAAATAGAGCAAGCCATAATTAAATTTTTTGATAATAAAAAAGGTATATATTGGATTGAATAAAATATCTATTTGCCAATATTCAACTGTGATATTATTACACTATGCGGCGCTGAGTTTGTTTATACAACCTGTAATGCCTTGATAATGTTTGGCGTTAAGTAAACCGAATTATTGGCAAATATTTTATTCAATCCAATATATATGCCTTTTTAATATCTAACAAATACATATATATAATAAATAAAATAGGAGCATTTTATACATATACATGCGAGTTATATTTCAGTCGAGTCAATTCAGAGAATTGCACAGGTGTAAAATAGCTATATGAGATTGAAAATTTTATAGATGAATAATTAATATTTTTTTTCAAATCATATTTTTGAGCAAACATCAACTTCAGAAGAATCTTAACACATTTTAAAATTACTTAAAAGTTATAATGATACATAGCGATGTTCTATTAATATCATCATTTTTAATATCCATGAGAAATTTGTAATTCACTCTTCGAATAATAAAGATATTCTTCTTTCTTATCTCCACTCAATCATATTAGGGTGTCAAGCATGAGACTTTTGATAGTGTCTGTTGACACTTTGATGGTGTCTATCGTCTATAATAGTTTCAAATTTTCATAACAGATGGCGTGTTAATGCATTATTATACCTATTTTAAAAATTCAAACGGGTCATGATTCTATTATTTAATAAGTGAGATACATATAAAATAAGTGAATATAAAAAAAGGGAATACATGGATCTGTAAATTAAAAAAAAAACACTTTTTTCTCGAAATATTTTGAGAGATTGCTCCCTATTTATTAATTTATATATTGCACAGTGAACTGTGTTTACTTCAGTTTATTTCGCAATAAATTGATAAAGAGGGAGCAATCTCTCGGAATATTTTGAGAAAACATTGTTTTGTTTTTCTTTAAAGATCCAGGAACGCTCTTTTTAATATAAACTTATTTTATGAATCGCCTTTTGACTCAAACATATAATTCTAAAAAATAAATTATCATGGCAAATGAGTAGGTTAAAAATGGTTAAAGAGTGATTTTTATATAAATCGCTTTTATTTAACTTTTAAAAAATGAGGATTTTGGACCACATATGTTGTCATTTATATTGGGAGAATATATTAAAATATTTTATGTTGAACATTATACAGTGAAACCTCTCTTTAACGGACACCCCTCTAGCGGAAACCTCTACAAAGGACAGCTTTCATTTGCAAAATTACCATTTTTTACTATTTAGCAATTCTCCGGTATGAAGACACTTCTCCCTAAAGGGCACTTTGGCTCTGCAATTAGGTGTTGTCCTTTATAGAGAGGTTCTACTGTATATATCGTTAAGGTGAGTTTTTATAATTAATGAACTCCATTTGTGAAATATAGTCTTTTCACACGTGCTTTACCTACTGCTTTATTGAAGGTAAAAACCTTTTAATGAGGATCACAACTGGCTATCATTCTATACCTGTTTGTAGAGAACAGGCTATTATTATAGTTTTATTATAAGAATGCATTATATATTAATAAATATAATTCAGCATATATGTTAAATATGTTTTGAATATCAATACAAAAATTCAAATAGAGTATACGACTACAAGACTGTTTTTCAAAATGTTCTAGTTTACTTTCATCTAGCATTGTTTTTTGGGGGTTTCTCTATTTCCTAAACGCAATCATTGAGAGATTGCTCCCTATTTATCAATTTATAGCACAGTGCACTGTGTTTACTTCAGTTTACTCTGCAGATCTTCTTTACAGATCCAGGTACACCCTTTTTTTATATAAACCTATTTTATGAATCGTCTTTTGACTCAAACATATAATTATAACAATTAAATTACCATGGCAAATGAGTATGTTGAAAAATGGTGAAAGAGTGATTTTTTATATAAAGACCGCCTGGGGGTATGGCTCCAGCCGTCTCTCTTGGAGGCGGTCTCTCATCGGGGATTCTGAAAGAATCCGGTGGGAAAACCTCTGGGAGAGACCAGTTTGGCCACAATTTTGGATGGTCTCTTAAGAAAGGCTCAACTGTATATACTTCACTGTTGTGATCAAGACATGTTCTTTTGTTCTTTGGAAGTTATGTTGGAATTCGTAAATAGGAGAGAGAATTGTCTCAGATTTAACCATTTTTGTAAATATATTTATGAATATATTTCTAACCTGCAAAGATCAGGTTCCTAATCTATATTATCGTTTCTTTTTATCATTATTTTATTTCTTGTATAATGTTTCTGTTGAAAAATTGTAAATTGACTCAAATATCTTTAACGGGGATATCGCGTTTTGTGTCTTGAAATAAAATATAAATCGTTTTTATATAATTTAAATAAAAATGAGGATATTGGATGACATATGTTGTCATTTATATTTGGAAGAATATATTACAATATTATGTTGAACATTATACAGTAGAATCTCTTTTTATCGGACACCCCGCTAACGGACACCTCTATACAAAGGACAGTTTCCATTTTCAAAATTATCATGATATCTTTCAGAGTTATTGTATGAATCCATATCTACATAATAAAAGATAGGATTTCTTTTTTTTTTCAAAGGGTTCGGTACAAAATCACTTTATTAGGTACCGCTCAACAAGAGCAACCTAATTTATGATAATTGAAACAGTGAATAATATGTGAAGGTTATTCACATATTAAACAAAATGTTAACGCGGGATTGAATCCCAGTTCATGACTGTCAGGAATCGAGGGTGTTACCCACTCGTCCAGCGACATGTTTTATTTTTCCAAGAGTGTACTTTTCATGTAGGTAGCTTTGTTTTATTCTAGGTACTTTTTGTATATACAGTAGAAACTCCATAAGAGGACACCTCTCTACAGAGAATAGTTTTCATTTGCAAAAATTACTATTTAACAACTCTCCGGTAAGAGGACATCTCTCCCTAAAGGACACTTCAGCTCTGCAATTAGGTGTCCTTTACAGGGAGGTTCTATTGTTTATCGTTCAGGTCAGTTTTTACCTTTAAAGAAATCCATTTGTGAAATATTGTCCTTTCATACGTGCTTTACCTAAAGATTTATTGAAGGTAAAAACCTTTTAATAAGGCTCAGAACTGGCTGTCATTCTATACCTGTTTGTAGAGAACAGGCTATTATTATAGTTTTATTATAAGAATGCATTATATTAACAAATATAATTCAGCATATATATTACATACGTTTTGAATTTCAGTACAAATTTTGAATAGAGAATACGACTACAAGACTGGTTTCCCAAATGTTTTAGTTTACTTTCATCTAGGCATTGTTTCTTTTTTGGTTTTCTCTATTTCCTAAATGGAATCATTATGTACAAATTGTTTTCAAATTTTAAACCAATTTAATTTTCAATGAGCGTTTTAAAATTATTATTATGGTTTAAGTATAGTAATTTTCAGAATTAATAATAACATTTAAGAGCCTCACTTATTATCCAAAGATTTCATTAATAAGTGATACATATAAAAAAGTTTATATATATAAGGGCGTACCTAGATCTGTAAATAAAAAAAAACACTTTTTTCTCAAATATATATATATATATTTTGAAAGATTGTTCCCTATTTATCAATTTATTGCACAGTGCACTGTGTTTACTTCTGTTTCTCCGCAATAAATTGATAAAGAGGGAGAAATCTCTCAAAATATTTTGAGAATACATTGTTTTGTTTTTCTTTACAGATCCAGGTACACCCTTTTTTATATAAACTTATTTTATGAATCGTCTTTTGACTCAAACATATAATTCTAACAATTGAATTATCTTGGCGAATGAGTAGGTTGATAAATGGCGAAAGAGTGATTTTTTTTATATAAAGACCGCCTGGGGGTGGGGCTCAAGCTGTTTCTCTTGGAGGCGGAATCTCATCGGGGATTCTGAAAGAATCTACGGTGGGGAAACCTCTGGGAGAGACCAGTTTGGCCACAATTTTGGACGGTCTCTTAAGAAAGGCTCAACTGTATATACTTCACTGTTGTGATCAAGACATGTTCTTTTGTTCATGTGAAGATCTGTTTGAATTTGTAAATAGCAGAGAGAATTGTCTCAGATTTAACCATTTTTGTAAATATATTTATGAATATATTTCTAACCTGCAAAGATCAGGTTCTTAATATATATTATCGATTCTTTTTATTATTTTTTTTTCTTGTATAATGTTTCTGTTTAAAAATTGTAAATTGACGTAAATATCCCTAGCGGGGATATCGCGTTTTGTGTCTTGAAATAAAATATAGACCGTTTTTTATATAATTAAAAAAAAAAGGATAATGAATGGTATATGTTGTCATTTATATTTGGAAGAATATATGAGAATATTATGTTGAACATTATATAGTAGAACCTCTCTTTAGCGGACACCTCTCTATAAAGGACAGTTTTAATTTGCAAAATTACCATGATATATTTCATAGTCATTGTATGAATCTATATATACATAATAAAAGATACGATTCCTTAATTTTTTTTTTCATGAGTGTACTTTTATGTAGGTAGCTGTGTTTTATTCTAGGTACTTTTTGTATATAGAGTAGAAACTCCATGAGAGGATACTCGCGCTAGAGGATACCTCTATACAAAGAACAATTTTCATTTGCAAAAATTAATATTTTTTACAATTTAGAAACTCTCCGGTAAGAGGATACCCCTTCCTAAAGGACACTTTGGCTCTGCAATTAGGTGTTGTCCTTAACAGAGAGGTTCTATTGTTTATCGTTCAGGTCAGTTTTTACCTTTAAATAAATCCATTTGTGAAATATTGTCCTTTCATACGTACTTTATATTAAGCTTTATTTAAGGTAAAACCTTTTAATAAGACTCAGAACTGGCTGTCATTCTATACCTGTTTGTAGAGAACAGGCTATTATTATAGGTTTATTATAAGAATGCCTTATATTAATAATTATAATTCAGCCTATATGTTTAATACGTTTTGAAATTCAATACAAAAATTCAAATAGAGAATCCGACTACAAGACTGTTTTCCAAAATGTTCTAGTTTACTTTCATCTAGGTATTGTTTCTTTTTTGGTTTTCTCTATTTCCTAAACGGAATCATTATGTACAAATTGTTTTCAAATTTTAAATCAATTCAAATTTTCAATGAGCGTTCTCTTAAATTATTATTACATGTTAAGTATAAGAATTTTTATAAATAATAATATTAAAGCCTAGACAAATTCTCCATCAATTAAGCCAGAATGACGAAAAGTGCAAAAAAAAAAGGAAAATTAAAACCACCTTGAATATCAAGCAAGCCAGACCAAACCTTCTCAAGAACAATATTCACAAGGACCTAAGAATGCGGACCCAACGACATCAATATAAATTATAATTGTAAATGAACAAACTCTGTACATCCCCCACAGTATATTGTAAATATGATGATCTAGATTGCTCTTTTTGAGCGGCACCTAATAAAGGTATTTGGAACTGGAAATAAAATAATAACATTGAAGAGCCTCACTTATTATCTAAAGATTTTAATCAACATGGTAAAACACAGAAAGATTATTTTAGACTGGTACGCTTCACGCTGGATGTGGTGACCTCATTGACATGCGCAAAGGTCCTCACGCCATCTATCGTGAGAAAAGGAAACTACGGAAGTGATAAAAGCCACGGTGTGTGGGGCTAAAGAACGGCTTCCTGTTGTGGGTTAGGATCGGCATGCGGGATGGGATGTCCCTCCTTGTGGTTGACATATAGGATTGTGGACAGTCACCACTCTGTACACATTGTGTTTTATATTATAAACTCTAATGAAATCCATTTGTGAAATATTGTTTTTCACACGTGCTTTACTTTGCGCATAATAAAGGTAAAACCTTTTTATAAGGCTTAGAACTGGCTATTGTTCTATACCTGTTTGTAGAGAACAGGCTATTATTATAGTTTTATTATAGGAATGCATTATATTAACAAACAAATATATATATATATATATGTCGTAGTCTAAATTGCATCCGTCCATATTTGCAGCGTGTCTTAAACGATGGAGAAAATGGTTAAACCACAGGATTGTGAATAGTTACCACTCAGTACCTTTACTCGGTATTTTATATCATACACTATACTTTAAACCTAAATTCTTTGTTCCCATATATGTATGTCTTAGTTCAAATTGCATTCGTCCCTTTTGCAGCGTGTCTTGAACGATGGAGAAAATGGACGAACAATAGAATTGTGAATAGTTACTACTCAGTGCATTCTATTCTGTGTTTTATATATCATACACTCTAATTGAAACCTGAATTCTTTTTTCCTATATATATGTCGTAGTCTTAATTCCATCGTCCATATTTGCAGCGTGTCTTGAACGATGGAGAAAATGTCCACTAGGCTACCCTGGACATATTATTCCGTTCGTAAATATTATATAAAGTGATTTATAAAACAATATAATGCGGTTTATTATTGTAGAACGACATTTTAAAATTATCCCGCATTTGTTCCTTTTGAACGAAAAATCGAAATTTATTTTAAGGAGAAATAACGATTATTTCTAACCTAAGGCATGAAGTATGATAGGATGAATTGTTAAAAGTAATTATAAACGGAAAAATAAAGTGTCCAGGGATGGGAATGTTTTATATTCTATCAGGTTTTGAATATTTCTGTACATTGAAAATGTATTAATGTGTGGTCAGAAATTGTGGAGTTTTCAAGATTTCGCTAAGTGAAAAATGCAGCACAACTTCCATTTGCTCCATGTAATACCTTTTCCTCCCACGCGCAATTTTATTTCATCTCATTACCTTGCATTTCCTCCAGGTACCATCACTCTGAAGGTGTGATTTACGGAAATATTCTTGTTTTGTTTCCTCTGAGGTTATTCATTTGGTTTTATTCCAACCACTTATATTCAAATCTAATTCTTTAGCATTCGAAATTTTGTGAAAGAATTTTAAAATAATGTTTGAATATACAGATAAACCTGTCTATAGCGCCCCCCTCTAAATAGCGTCCGATTTTAAATACGTAGTACGATGCGATATACATTAAAAGTGACCTGTCTATAGCAGCCCCTCTCTATAGCACCTTATTTTGGTGAGTCCCAAGAGGGGGCGCTATAGACTGGTTTAACTGTATATTATTGTGTGCTATATGAATTATAAGGGTATTATATATATAAATAAATAGTTAGAAAACAAAATTTTGAATTCCTTCTTTTTTTCTTATCTCCACTAAATCATATTAGGGTATTTAGTTGTAACCCTTGATGGTGTCTGTTTAACAACCATCATGACTGGGTGAAGTAGATTGCGTCTGCCTTTGTCATTAAGACTGGGAGCACTACTCAGTGGCAGGCCGACTTGGTTTAATTTCTTATTATTATATAATTATAGTAACACTACTTCATTTACAGTAAAAACAGTCGCCAACATCTACCCACCATGATTATCATGGCATGTACGACATGTACTAGGGATAAACAAAAAATATTTACAGTTAAACCTGTCTATAGCGTCCCCTCTTGGGACTCACCAAAATAGGGTGCTATAGAGAGGGGGTGCTATAGACAGGTCACTTTTAATGTAAATCGCATCGTACTACGTATTTAAAATAGGGCGCTATTTAGAGGGGGCTCTATAGACAGGTTTACCTGTATATATTTATAATGAATTGTACGTATATTATCGTTAAAATGTGAAAGATAAATATTTGTGGATATTGATTTTAACACATAAACCACAGTCAAAAAGTGTGTGTGATGGCAAACATTTTATTATATTAGTGTTTAGGTATTTGATTTAATTATGTTTTTCAATCCATTTAGTTGTTTCAAAATCAATATAGTTTAGATAGATGGAAGCTTTTCCACCCAACCCCCGAGGTACCCGCCCCAGCGCCTTAACCCTTAAAATTACCTGAGTTGAGTGAGGGACTGCGATGGATCTTGACTTCGATGCCCATCTTCTCAGTAAGAATAATAAAAAATAGGATTATAAAAAAAATTAATCCAAAATACTGACATGTAAATATTTTTCTGTAAAAAAAAAAGAGCACATGGAAATTAGGCAAACATATGTGTTTGCTAATGACTGCGACTGCATTTTAAACGATTTTTTAAAAAAGAGATAAACAAAAAAACAAAGTCCAGAACAAAAATGAATAAAAAAATGGGAAAGCCATTATTTACATAAAGTAACGCTAATTTTGTAAAGTTTTTTTTTAAATTGCATTTTGTGCGCTCACCGTAACTTATTTAGTAATATAAATTTCTCTTTCAATACTCAATACTTTTGAAAAATAAAAGTAACATTCGTATAAAAAGATATTTTAAAAAGTACGAAAGCTACTTGAAAAAAAAAAAAGCAGAACACTCAATGGTCGCTTAATTGGCCTGGTGTTGTTACTTCGCCACGTATTTACTCCGCTTAAAAAAAGTTCTTCAAATAAAAAAAAAAAAAGCCAAAATACTGATCAAAATGTAGCCGAAAATTTTCTCAGGTTTATAAAAAGCGACATACAAAATTTGGTACCAATTGGTTCAGTAGTTTTTGACTTTATCGCGAAACAGAAATTGACCTTTATATATAAAAATATATATTAGGAAAAAATATTTTCCGTTGATTTTAGAGGATATAGAGAATCATTGAAAATTTGCTTGATCCAGGAATTCATAAGCATATGACAGTCGTGGCAATAATACTAAAAATAGTTCAGATCATTATTGCCTTAATTTAGCTTATAAAACACAAAATAAATAATCTGAGAAAATATTTCCTGATTTAAAGTGTAAGAATAAAAAAATGAAGAGACCTATTTACATAATGTACAAAAGGTTTGAGTCGGCCATCGGGAAACAAGAACAATAGGCTATATAAAGGGAATTCGCGACATCTGGTGATATACTTAACAGAATATTTGAATCTATGAAATATAATTTTAAATAAAATAATATATATATATTACTAGACGAATGGCCCGGGCAACGCCCGGGTTTTACCCGAGTGCGTATATATTTTAAAAATGTTTTAATTAAAATACTATTTGTTACAATTATAAATTGGCACCGTGGATGTCTCTTTTGTGAAACGTCCCGCCCCAAACTGTGTGTGTCTTGAAAATATAAAAATAAAAATGTGAACGGAAAAATATGTCCAGGGTAGCCTAGTGGTCACGGCATCTGCCCGGTAAGCGGAAGGTCGTGAGTTCGATTCCCATCCCTTGACACTTTTTTTATTTTATCCATTCTGACCAAAATCTATCCGTGAACTTCACACAGTGAACTTCACACAGACAGAATTAGGCAATTATATAAGTAGATAATCCAAATTGTGCCTTATCACACACTATTTTTTTATTTGGCCTTATTACCTTGTGTTTATAATCTATGACGTAATGCCGGCGGCGCGCGCCCGTTGGCTGCCGGCGAGCACGTGACCTCCCTGTGCGCGCGCATCCGTGACAGAACCGGCCCATGACGGTCGTGACTATATATATATGGAGATAATAATAATAATATAATAATAATTATTATTATTATCATTAGATAATGATAATAATGATGATGCGCGCGCATCCGTGACAGAACCGGCCGGCCGGCCAGCCGGCCCATGACGGTCGTGACTATATATAGGGATAATTATATAGAGTAATCTATATATATATAAATTTATTAAAGTAGAGTAATCCATAAATAAATCTTTAAATAAAAAGGCATATATTGGATCAAAATATAATTCATTTTACCAATATTTCAGTTGGCTGAACGCCAACCTTTATCATTTTAAAATGTGTCAACAACAACTCAGCGCCACATAACGTCAATAGAATTAAGTTAAAAAATATATTTTTGGTAAAATAAATGATATTTTGATCCAATATATGCCTTTTTAATTAAAAAAATATAAATATAATTATATGGTATATATATTTTAAAAGATAAAATAAATATTTTATCGTTTTCTGCTCAATTTACTGGAATCAGAATAAAAACTGTGGCTTCACATAATCTTCTTTTACATCAAATCGATAAAATTAATTAAGCCGATCTTTATTGATATTTGTAAATTTACATAAATAGCCAAAATTAGATTAGATTAATAAAAAAATCCTTACTTCCTATTTCCATTGATTACTAACTCCTTCCAATCCAAATCTAGTTTGACCTCGACTTTCAGGATAATTGTATTGTTCTTTGCTTGGAAAGGATGACGTTACAAAAATCAGTTAGTTTCTACACAAGGAACAAATATTTTACCTATCGTATTTATATGTAAATATTATTTATTGATACTATATATTAAAATATAATACAATATAATGCGGCTTATGATTGTAAAACGACATTGGAAAATATCCCGCATGTGTTTCTTTTAAATGTGAAAAATCGAATTTTATTTTGAAGGAGAAATAACGATTATTTCTAACCTTAGGGATGAAGTATGAAAGGATGAATTGTGAAGAGTAAAGGTTAGAAATAAATGTTATTTTTCCTTAAAATAAATTTCGATTTTTCACATTTAAAAGAAACTCATGCGGGATATTTTCCAATGTCGTTTTACTATATTAAAATATTAACTATATATACAGTAGAATTTCCATGGACACTCCGGCTAGAGGACACCTCTCTACAAAGGACAGCTTTCATTATCAAAATCACCATTTTTACTATTTAACAACTCTCTAGTAAGAGGGAACCTCTTCATTAAGGACACATTTATTCTGCAACTAGGTGTCTTATACAGAGTGCATGGACCGATCTGATCCATGGACAAGACACCACCACCCTTTTTTTGAATATTTTACAGTTACTTCGTTTTAAAAGAAGTTCTGAAACAGAACTATTTCCTGTGGAACTTTTAAAGTGATGAAACAGTGTTTGTTTCGAAGCATTATATAGCAGCCTCAATTCATTAATAAAGAATATTTAAATTTTTATTTCAAACCATAAAGGAATATTCATTCATCCGCCAAATATTTACAAAGTTATACCCAGACGATATTTTATTTATTGGATTGCCGCAGGGTTAAGAATCCATTTTGCCTATGAATAAATAATTAGATGAATTTTAAAAAGTTTGTGAGAGATAAATATAGACCTTTTTACCTATTTTAATTTTATACCAGTTTATCCCCATTACTAAATATATATTTGACCTATTGTCGCGTATATGGACCTTTAACCCTCTAAGCACCAGGCAAGCCGATGTATCTTTTTGATGTGACTCGATGCTCCTTTTCTCCTTAAAAATTCTAATGGAAATTAATTAATTGTATTTTGAAGCGTATTATCTGTTGCATTGTGTTTCACATGTTTGAATGAATCATAAAAGCGTTTATTTTAAAAATAATAATTTTTAAAGAATCGTTTGATGTCTTTTGAAGGCTAACAATAATCAGGAATGGCCTTGAAAACGGCCAGCACCTAAAGGGCTAAAACAACTACAACCTCCGTCAATAGATGGCGCTTTCGCCTATTTCCAGTCTGGAAATAATGTGGGAATCGCTGACTGCTGTTGTCCTGTTTCCCTGGGGCAAATGTTTGTAAATACACGTTTATATTAGCCCTAGAAGGTAACGTTATGTAAATACCCGTTGAATGTTATTCTAGTTATATGTAATGTGTAGTAGAAATTACAATACAGAGGAGTGTTAGAAGTCTTGTTGCCGGTTGATGTTGTGACTCTCTCTCCAACACCACAGTCGCTACTCTTCTGGTAAGTCTCTCCTGTCCCCCCACCAGTTGTAAGGCCGAGAGATACTGCCAGAAGAAAGGATATCCACTCGAGTAGTGGTTCTCGGAGGTATTTGGGTGGTCTGCAGAGGAAATCAACGGGAGCCCGGGGCAGGTGATCCACGACGGAGGAAGCGGCGTAGTCGCGAAGAACTGGAGGGATCAAGCCGCGGCAATATATACTATTTTGTTAAATATAGCATTTTCTCATGATTGATAGTTTCTCGATTTCTCAACTTAAGACCGCTAAACGACAGGTAGAAGATTTGTTTGACAGACTAGAAACCGACTCCTGTCTACGTCCCTTGGATTTAGACAGGTTCGTGATGGAATGGGCTGTTCTATACAGCTAGGATAGGGAGGATGTCTTCGTTAGTCTTACGCACGGTGAAATGATCATTCTTTTTTGTATTCCTCAAAATGTATTTGCGAGTGTTAGAGACAGCAACCGCTATCTACGCCAGAAGCTGGCTGAATTCAAGGCGACTTGAGAATCTGACAAATACCAGACGTCCCTTCAATCTGATGTAAAATAATTTTAATTATCAATTATTGATTTTATAATGTCTATCTTTTGACTGGATGTGAATAAATTAATTCTATCTCAAAGTAAGTTCTGTTGAAGTGTCTAAAGGAAGGGAAACTCCCATATGTGGCAACTGCATATGGGGTGGGACTGAAAAATCATACTAAGACCAAGCCAGGATGGTACCCAATAGGTATCGGGATAAGTCTCCAATTCATCCTAATATTGAAAAATGAATTTACTTATTCTTGGAATTGTAAATTGGACGAGTAGGTAAAACCCTCGATTCCCTGACAACCATGAACCGGAATCGAATCTAAAGTTGGACCCTTTGTTTTAATATGTGAATAACCTTCACCATTCATTGTTGCAAATATTATAAACTAGGTTGCTCTTGTTGAGCTGTACCTAATATGGTGATTTCGGAACAAGATTCTCTAATGAAAAGAGCCAGGGTGGCCTACAGATTCTAAAACCAAAATAAGTTGGACAGGCCGTAAAAACCTGACTGAGAAAGTAACATCGATCCAATTTCTAAAATAGATTGACATTTTGAACTCAACATGGTACGAAATGTGCTGAAACCTATTTTGAATGATATTCATACATATTGTATTCCTAAAATTTCTTTCATATTTGTCTAAATTTAAACAATTTTTTCCTTTCTATTCATAGTCAACCAGTCAATATTGCTGTATGTAAAATATTTCATCTTTCTTTAGACATGTTTGGTTGGAAATATGAAATTGTTTAGTCGCTGCAGTCGAGTATTGTGAACAAGTACGTAGAAATAATAAGGATATTTGTTTTAAAATTACAAAGATATACCACAATGATAAATAAGGTCTGCAGTAAGGACAGTATAAAATTATTTTTATTCAGACACACACACACACAAAGCCTTTATTAAGACGTTAGTCTTATACAGATTCTCCGTACAAGGTGCAATAACAGGAAAAGAGCAGCACAGGAAACCAGTAGTTCCGCAACTATATACAATTAATAGTAATAAGGAAAAGTAAGATTTAATATGAAAGGTCGACGCCATCGCCTCAAGTCTTCAATTCCATAAGCGCGGAGCAGAAATAGGGACTAAGTTATTTAGTTCAAAATTATTTTTATTCAAAAAGAGTCATAGGCGTACAGAAAATTCTGCATTTAAGTTATCACCTTATAAAAACAGCAACATTTAATGGATGTATAATACATATTCAACCCTGTGCCTTTACAATTTAACAAAATCAATAAGAAATTCAAGGTCAGGTCTCTTTTAACCATTCTTTATTTCTAAATCTTTCGGGCCAATATGTCCTTCAACTGGAGACCTGAAAAACCACTTCCAGCTAATTCTTCACGCGTATATAATTGGTTAAAAATGGTATTTCTTGGTCTCCAGTTAAAGGGCATATTGGCCTGAAGGCTTGAGAGATAAAGAGTGGTTAAAAGAGGCCCTGAATTGCTTATTCTGTTAAATCGAATGGATGTAAAAATAAAACCTTTCATAAGAGGCCCGATATTTATGCGGTTCCTGTTGTAGGCACTGAATGCGTTCACACCATGAAATTTGGTTGAAAATATGAAATTGTTTAGTCTCTGCAGTTGAGTATGGTGAATAGGTACGTAGAATTAATGAAGATATTTGTCATAAAACTACAAAGATATACCACAATAAGGCCTGTATAAGGGCAGTATAAAATTGTTTTTATTCAAAAAGAATGATACGTGTTCAGAATATTTTTCACTTGTTATAACAGATGGCATCTTGATGTATCATATTATTATCACAATGATATTTTAGAATGATAGTTATTTCTTTCAAGTGAAAATCGCTCTTCAACAGGCTTGATAAAAAACAATAAGTATTTATTATACAAGAAGTGTTTGCAAATATACGCCAGCAGCGGGATACCAATTAAACCCAAATGAAATTCTACTTTATTGAAATTTCTAAACTAAAAATAATCCAAAAATAGGTTTAGTAGAACTTCCATTAGAGGACACTCACGCTAGATGACACCTCTCTATAAAGGACAGTTTTTATTTGCAAAATTACCATTTTTACCTTTTTGCAACTCTCTGATAGGAGGACACCTCTCTCTAAACGACACTTTGGTGTTGTCCTTTACAGGGAGGTTCAACTGTATATGATTATATTTACATTTTTGAGTTTTTTTTTATTTTTAAGTTTATATGGAATATGTCTCTATATATATTTTAAGACAACTGGAATTAAAAAAATATTCTATGAATTTCTTCTAAGACATAGGTATTATGATTGCTTTTCTATCTTTAGATGTTAGATATAAATGTTTAAATATTTGAATTTACTTTTCGGAATTAGTTATAAATATCCACGGTGCTCACGTATATTTGTAAATATTTCTTGTAAGAAATTTTTAAATGTATTAATTATGTCTGTTGAAAAGCGATTATCGCTTGAGAACTTGCAATTTATAATAAAAGGAAACTAATTGAGAGAAAATATTTCATGATTCTTGAAAGTCAATTTTATTATTTTTATGTTTTTAACTGGTTTAACAAGATTATCGTTTAAGTCAATTATATCATTTTTACAATTGAATAAATAGAAAATCTTTCTGTCTTTTTATTGCTACCTTTGTTAACTATTAATTTACCCAATAATTTAAAGCTGATAAGACATATATATGAGAATAAAAACGAATTTATTTATCCAAAATTATATACATATCTATAAATTAAAAGAGGCTTATTATACATAGAATAGAATTTTTATATAAATTATATATATGTGGAAAATAAGAAAAATTTATAAGAGGTCGGCTGCTTTCTATTTTGAAATAAATATTGATTTTTAAAATAAAAAAACTCATAAATAGAAAATATTTGTAGTTTTTAAGGGTTCTCATAATTCATCTTGAAAATTATATAAAATAATTATACAGAGGGTGTTCACACTTATAGGAAACAAGTTTTATTATAAAATATTAACACCATATTTGAAAATTTTCAAATGTTCTATTTGAAAGCCTTTTTGTTTATTTACAGAACGGCACCTGAATTTCCACAAGTAGCAGACACTTTCTGATAATGGTCATACTCAAAAGATCTCATTCTTCCTTTACCGCATATTTTAATTACGTCCAAATTTATAAGATTAGCTCTGGAAAGTCCTAAAATATAACCTCTTATGAAATTATTGTATTTGAAGGGCATTTTTTTAAATAACAAAATATATGTATTGCGTGTTATAATTAGCTTAAAGCCTTTTGGAATTCCACGTTGTTGATTTTTTAAAATAAAGTAATCGTTTCTTTTTTACACCAGGCGCTCGTTTCCTATAAGTGTGAACACCCTCTGTACATTTGAAGTGTTATGTTTTTAATGATTTGGTGTCTGCATATAGACAGGGTTGAACCTGAGCCGCTTTTTAAAGGGCGCAGGCTCGTACGCATCAATGAAAATGCACCGCCTGGTCACTCTCAAGCCTTGCATTTTTTTAACTGCCATGTTGACCTCTTCTGGGAAAAACCCGGTCTTCTCTGCGATCTCTTTAACGGTTAGAGACTTTAGGCCTTGTTTCTTGGCATCCGATATGACGTTCTCGATTTCTGTTCTCCAATAAGAGGTGAAAGCTGCTTCTCCTTCTGGGGAAAAAGGTTTTTCCGGCTCTGCTGGCGAATCCCCCTCCATCTTGTTCAAATTGTAGGCGAGGTCGATCATAAACCAACCATAGCCCTGCTTACGGAATGATTGAAACACCCAAATTACATTGAGCAAGGTCTTCGGTGTGCTCTGCTCGATTTGTTTGGCAAAATAGCCGACGATTTGATGGAACCCGGTTTTTGATATTTTGGTGACGATATACAGCTTGAAGACGCTAGGGTCTGTTCTCAGGTTCTTGTCATTCATGAAAATCTTAACGGTGTAAAAGAGATCCTTGGTAAATCGGGGATCTTCATCTGCTCTGGCCTCATAGACGAAGAGATTATCATGTCTGTAGATAACCTTCCCTGGTATCTTTTTCTGGCAATTCTCAGGGTTTGAATTCAGATGTGCCCTGGGTCTCTCGGAGAACCTTCCCAAACATCCTAGACAGATGTACGTGTACTTTTGGTCCACTAAATTGGCAGCTTGTTTCTTTGGAACTACCAATTTATCTAATACATATTTTTCAAGGTACATGCAAAGAATGGCCTTGTTTGCATATCTTTGTCTTAGGACACTCTCGTAATCTGCCATTATATTCGATATATATTTTATAATTTATTTTAATTTTAAATACGATAAACACACCACACATAGTTAAAGAGAGAGTGAATATGCGATGTAGTGCAATATAAATAATGAATATAATTTTAGAAAAATCTGTTTTGAAATAAATGGAGCGCTAATGCATTAATTTATTGTGTATTACATTTAATTTCTATCAATCTTTATACAAGATTTTATTTTAATAGTATAATTAAATATTTTTAACATAAATGTATTATAGTGAAACATTAATTTAATTTTATAAATATTATATATAGAGAAAAGAGCTTATAGTAAAATATATTTATAGATAATTTTTTATTGTGAAAGTTGATAATTAGATAACATATTAACAATGTAAACTATTGGGGAAGCGTTATTCTGAGGTTGCAGGGCGCTATATAGAGGTATTTTAAAATAAAAAATTAGAATTGGGACTGTCAAAAAGGGGGTGCTATTCTGAGGTTACAGGGCGCTATATACAGGTATTTTAAAATAAAAAAAAAATAGAATTGGGACTGTCAAAAAGAAGCGCTATTCTGAGGTTGCAGGGCGCTATTTACAGGTATTTTTAAATAAAAAAATAGAATTGGGATTGTCAAAAAGAGGCGCTATTCTGAGGTTGCAGGCGCTATATACAGGTATTTTTAAATAAAAAAATAGAATTGGGACTGTCAAAAAGAAGCGCTATTCTGAGGTTGCAGGGCGCTATATACAGGTATTTTAAAATAAAAAAATAGAATTGGGACTGTCAAAAAGTGGGTACTATTCTGAGGTTACAGGGCGCTATATACAGGTATTTTAAAATAAAAAAAAATAGAATTGGGACTGTCAAAAAGAAGCGCTATTCTGAGGTTGCAGGGCGCTATTTACAGATATTTTTAAATAAAAAAATAGAATTGGGATTGTCAAAAAGAGGCGCTATTCTGAGGTTGCAGGGCGCTATATACAGGTATTTTTAAATTAAAAAATAGAATTGGGACTGTCAAAAAGAAGCGCTATTCTGAGGTTGCAGGGCGCTATATACAGGTATTTTAAAATAAAAAAATAGAATTGGGACTGTCAAAAAGTGGGTACTATTCTGAGGTTTCAGGGCGCTATATACAGGTATTTTTAAATAAAAAATTAGAATTGGGATTGTCAAAAAGGGGGTTCTATTCTGAGGTTACAGGGCGCTATATACAGGTATTTTCAAATAAAAAATTAGAATTGGGACTGTCAAAAAGGAGGCGCTATTCTGAGGTTGCAGGGCGCTATATACAGGTATTTTTAAATAAAAAATTAGAACTAGGACTGTTAAAAAGGAGGTATTTTCTGAGGTTGAAGGGCGCTATATACAGGTATTTTTAAATAAAAAAATAGAATTGGGACTGTCAAAAAGGGGGTGCTATTCTGAGGTTACAGGGCGCTATATACAGGTATTTTTAAATAAAAAAATAGAATTGGGACTGTCAAAAAGGGGGTGCTATTCTGAGGTTACAGGGCGCTATATACAGGTATTTTTAAATAAAAAAATAGAATTGGGATTGTCAAAAAGGGGGTGCTATTCTGAGGTTACAGGGCGCTATATACAGGTATTTTTAAATAAAAAAATAGAATTGGGACTGTCAAAAAGGGGGTGCTATTCTGAGGTTACAGGGCGCTATATACAGGTATTTTTAATAAAAAAATAGAATTGGGATTGTCAAAAAGAGGCGCTATTCTTAGGTTGCAGGGCGCTATATACAGGTATTTTTAAATAAAAAAATAGAATTGGGACTGTCAAAAAGAAGCGCTATTCTGAGGTTGCAGGGCGCTATATACAGGTATTTTTTAAATAAAAAATTAGAATTAGGATTATCAAAAAGGGGGCGCTATTCTGAGGTAACAGGGCGCTATATACAGGTATTTTTAAATAAGAATTAGAATTGGGATTATCAAAAAGGGGGCGTTATTCTGAAGTAACAGGGCGCTATATACAGGTATTTTTAAAATAAAAAATTAGAATTAGGATTATCAAAAAGGGGGCGCTATTCTGAGGTTACAGGACGCTATATACAGGTATTTTTAAATAAAAAATTAGAATTGGGATTTTCAAAAAGGGGGTGTTATTCTGAGGTGTCAAGGGCGCTATATACAGGTCACTTTTAATGTAAATCGCAAAGTACTATTTAAAATCGGTGGCTATAGAGAGGAAGGCGCTATTTAGAGGGTGCGCTATAGACAGGTTTAACTGTATATATAATGGAAACATCTTTATTTTTGTTATTTATTGATTTTGAGATAAAAATTTCAATTATTATAAATTAATTTGAGTTTTGAGAAATAATGCTAATAACAGGTAATAATTCGATTTTTTTTCTATCATTATAGGTTTTGTGTTTAACCCTATAAATTTTATTTATTTACCAGTTTCAAACAAGACACGCTATATTCGATCTGGATAATTGCGCGTGAAACTATTTGCAATAATTCATATTGTAGTAGAGTAGGTAACAGAGTTGTCAAAAGGAAAATAAACAATTAAGAAAAAGAGCATTGAATAAATATATCCATTAAGCAAATAAGCAACAACATAAGCAGATAGAAGAAACCGCAAGGTAGTTATTTACAGTATGTTAAGCAATGATGGAAGTTGATTTAATGAAGTTATCTGTAATAATTAGTATCGTGGAGAGAGAAAGTTGATCAAGTTGAGCTATTTACAAAGAGTTATATTATAAAGTAACTCATTAATTATTTACATTAATGTAAATCATGTCGCATAGTAGTATAGTTCCTCAATCTGCATGAAGCTGTCTATTTAAAATAAAAAGTCTGCAGAACCTATTAATAATATATTAATTACTAGACGAATGACCCGGGCAACGCCCGTGTTTTACCCGATTGAATGTTTTTATTCCAATACTATTTGTTACAATTATAAATTGGAGCCGTGGATGTCACTCTTGTGAAACGTCCCGCTCCAAACTTTACATGTACATTAGGTCAGCTGGTATTACCCCTCATTTTCACCCCTAGAGGCGCGATCGAATTGACTTTTTGTAAATATACATAATTATAAAGATAGAAGCTTCTATAGAAGATAATGATCATAATGATGATGCGCGCGCATCCGTGACATGAGGAATTGAGGAAAGACGGTCGTAACTATATATATTAATAATAAAATAATAATAATAATATAATAATAATAATTATTATTATTATCATTAGATAATGATAATGATCATAATGATGATGCGCGCGCATCCGTGACATGAGGAATTGAGGACGGTCGTGACTATATATGATGATAATAATAATAATTATTATTATTATTATCATTAGATAATGATAATGATCATAATGATGATGCGCGCGCATCCGTGACATGAGGAATTGAGGAATTGATTGAGGAGGAATGACGGTCGTGACTATATATGTTGATAATAATAATAATATAATAATAATAATAATTATTATTATTATCATTAGATAATGATAATGATCATAATGATGATGCGCGCGCATCCGTGACATGAGGAATTGATTGAGGAGGAAAGACGGTCGAGACCATATATGTTGATAATAATAATAATAATATAATAATTATTATTATCATTATCATCATTAGATAATGATAATGATCATAATGATGATGCGCGCGCATCCGTGACATGAGGAATTGAGGACAGCGATGAGGAAAGACGGTCGTGACTATATATGTTGATAATAAAATAATATAATAATTATTATTATTATCATTTGATAATGATAATGATCATAATGATGATGCGCGCGCATCCGTGACAGCGATGAGGAATTGAGGAATTGAGGAAAGACGGGGTCGTGACTATATATGTTGATTAATTATAAAATAATAATAATAATATAATAATAATAATTATTATTATTATCATTAGATAATAACGATGATGCGCGCGCATCCGTGACATGAGGAATTGAGGAAAGACGGTCGTGACTATATATGTTGAAGACGAATGGCCCGGGCAACGCCCGGGTTTTACCCGGGTGCGTATATATTTTTAAAATGTTTTAATTAAAATACTATTCGTTACAATTATGAATTGGCGCCTTGGATGTCTCTTTTGTGAAACGTCCCGCCCCAAACTGTGTGTGTCTTGAAAATATAAAAATAAAAATGTGAACGGAAAAATATGTCCAGGGTAGCCTAGTGGTCATGGCATCTGCCCGGTAAGCGGAAGGTCGTGGGTTCGATTCCCATCCCTTGACACTTTTTTTTATTTTATCCATTCTGACCAAAATCTATCCGTGAACTTCACACAGGGAACTTCACACAGACAGAATAAGGCAATTATATAAGTATATAATCCAAATTGTGCCTTATCACACACTATTTTTTTTATTTGGCCTTATTACCTTGTGTTTATAATCTATGACGTAATGCCGGCGGCGCGCGCCCGTTGGCTGCCGGCGAGCACGTGACCTCCCTGTGCGCGCGCATCCGTGACAGCGGCCGATGAGGAATTGAGGAAAGACGGTCGTGACTATATATGTTGATAATAATAATAATAATAATATAATAATAATAATTATTATTATTATCATTAGATAATGATAATGATCATAATGATGATGCACGCGCATCCGTGACATGAGGAATTGAGGAATTGATTGAGGAGGAAAGACGGTCGTGACTATATATGTTGATAATAATAATAATAATAATAATAATATAATAATAATAATTATTATTATTATCATTAGATAATGATAATGATCCTAATGATGATGCGCGCGCATCCGTGACATGAGGAATTAAGGACAGCGATGAGGAAAGACGGTCGTGATTATATATGTTGATAATAATAATAATAATAATAATTATTATTATTATTATCATTAGATAATGATAATGATCATAATGATGATGCGCGCGCATCCGTGACATGAGGAATTGAGGAATTGTTGACGGTGGAAAGTCGGTCGTGACTATATATGTTGATAATAATAATAATAATATAATAATAATAATTATTATTATTATCATTAGATAATGATAATGATCATAATGATGATGCGCGCGCATCCGTGACATGAGGAATTGAGGAATTTATTGAGGAGGAAAGACGGTCGTGACTATATATGTTGACTAGCGGACGTACCCGGCTTCGCCCGAGGTTTTACCCGAGTAAAGGTTTGTCTAGCGAACATTTGTTAAAACAATTCTCTAAAAACTTATTAAAAAAAAAAAGATATATTTTGATAATTTGAAACTCGTAAATTTGAATCTCTCGATAAAGTGAACATTTTTTCCCGGTCCCTGTGTGCCGTGTCATCCTGAATTTTGTCTTTCCTAATTTTCTACATTAGAAAATCATAGTTTTATCTAGTGAACATTTTTTCCCGTGTCACATTGCCGTGTCATCCTGAGATAATCTTACTTTTGATGAATAATATTTAAGATAACAAAAACTTAGTGATAAGAAAACTTGTTTTCATCGTCACAATGGGGGCGCTGCTTGCGAGTTAAATATACAAATCTGCAAATAACTCTAAGGATATTCATGAAATTATTTTTCAAAAACCTTCCCGGTGATATACCTAATAATATCCCAAAATTTCACGGCGATTGAATGTATGGTTTTTGAATCTATAGAGTACAGACAAACAGACAGACAGACAGACATTCAATTTTATATATATAGATTATTATCTTAATATAATTGGCGATCAAAGGATACGTTCCAGGAGCCTGGGTTACCTTTATGTTACTACTTAATATAATTATAAAATAAGATTTGTTAAAACAATATTCGTTTAGAAAACATTCACCCAGTAATTCGTCTTTTTCTCCGTTTAAGGCAGATGCCTTTCCACTAGGTAACCCTCGACAATAGAATTTCGTTTAAACGTTGAGAAAAAAATATATAACCCTTATCCGGGGTAGACTAGTGGACATAGCATCTGCCCGGTAAGCGGAACACTGTGAGTTTGATTCCCATCCCTGGACACTTTTATTTTTCCGTTTATCATTACTCTTCACAATTCATCCTTTCATGCCTCATCTCTAAGGTTAGAAATAATTGTTATTTCTCCTTAAAAAAATTTCTATTTTTCGTTCAAAAGAAACACATGCGGGATAATTTTCAAATTTTGTTTTACAATCATAAGCCGCATTATATTGTATTATAGAAATTTTATAAGACTTTCTTCATTATATAAAGGCTTTATTCTCTCTGCTTCTAAATCGATACCTATCACAATAGTTAGCCTCTTTTTTTAAACCAGCACAATATTCCATAAATAGAATTCATCTAATAAAAGAGATAAAATAATTCAATGATTTCCTTCATATTATTTCTTATTTAAGAACTCAGTTTTATTTCTTTACGTGAAATCTTATTTTCTCAATAAAAATAATGTTTTTATTTTCTTAAAGTGACATAAGTTTGAATGTGTACCCAATATCTTAAATATAATTTATAATATTTGATTTTTTTTCAGAACCTACTTAAGATTTTTAATATTTATGAAAAATACACACATGGACATAACTCAAGGAAGTTGAGAGTCTTTAATATTGCCGGCCATCTTTTTTTTTTTTTTTTTTTGAAGGAGGCAGAGGCAATTTTGTTCACACTTGGTTACTTCGTGTGTCTTCAATAAAGGTCACTGTAATATCTTTCAAAGTTATTGTCTCAATCCCGATATACATGCTAAAAGGTACAACTTCCTTAAGTTTTGTTCATGAGTGTAATATATCTATATTTATTCATATAACAAATGTATATAAAGATCGCCTTTTGCGTCCAAATAAAACTGTAACTAAGAGCTCTTCATTGAATACTGATACCAACTCCAAGTTGAAAATATCCCAGGCCTTCAGAAAAAGGTTTTTAAAAAATAATTTTTAATTTATAAATTTCTAGCTTTCGGGCACGAGAGTCCTTCTACAGGAGCAACGTGCATAAATCACTAAAAGAACATGAGTTAAAATATAATTAAATGCTATTTTACATATTCACAAAAATTCTACAGTTACTTGTCACCTTATAACACGACTTGTCTATTTGTCACTCTAACTTGTATCTCATACAACAAGCTTTATTGCTGGTCAACTTAATTTGAAGGAGGAGATATTGAGGCAAACTTGGAGTATGAAAATAGTGTTAAACCGTTTGATATACATTTCTTATGTCTTTAAATCTAAACCTTAATAATACATGTTCAAGTCTATATAATTTTTAAATTATATTCGATAATATGCAATGATGTGTTTATTAAAAATTCAAAATATTTTAGACGCGTAAGATTCTTTTTGAAATTAAACAATTTCTACTGCCCTTTACTGCAATGGAAAATTTAATGGAAGGGCCTGGCTCATCAGTGGTGAATCCTCCCAGCGGTTTAGCAAGTTTAATCTTCCGCTGGAAGGGTTCACTACTGATTAGCAAGGCCCTCCCATTAATTTTTGCATTGCAGTAAGGGCAGTAGAAATTGTTTAATTAAAAAAAAATTATAATGCGTCTAAAATAGTTCTGAATTTTCATAACAGATGGCGCGTTAGTGCATCATAAAGAGTTTATTATAAAGTTATCAAGGAGTGAATAGCGATAAAAAATATTGAGAATGGCACAATTTAAGTGACAAAGAACAATTACTTTTTTATTATCCCTAGTACATATGGTAAAGACCATTATATTTATGGTGGACAATGGCGATTGCTTTTTTGTAAGTTAATAAAATGGCATCTCCTTATCGTTCAAATGAAAGTTGCTGATGGCTTGCGCCATCTATCGGAATAAATGTCGACTATTCTCGTTGATTTTTAATTATTCCAGAATTTGAAGTTGCCATCAGCAACTTTCATTTGCACGATAAGAAGATGCCTTTTTTCTTAATTTATGCACCTTATCCCAGTACAATATTACATTTGTACATTTTTTGTAAGTGTAATACATGTCTATACATGTAGACAGCGCGCGCGCAGTTTAACTTTTGCACTTACAAATATGAAATCGCTCTGTTTGGCTACTTTAACTTACTGATGGAGATGAATATTTCCCATAATAGAGAGACAATTAAATAATATTTTTTAGAAAAAAAAAAGCCCAATGCGGGTTCGATCCTAGATCGTGTCTATCAGAAATCAACAGTTTGCATCACTCATCCACTGACTTTCAAACTTAATTTTAAAAAAGAATTAACATAATAAAACAAGAAAATTTCGAATATTTTATAAAGGTAAGATTATAAATTTTATTCTAATTAATAAAACAGACCTCAATATAGAGATTACCTGGCTAGCATTCATATTTCTTTTAAAAAAAAATAGAAACTTCGGAAAGTCAAAATTTTATTTTTTAACGTTTCAACGAAAATCTTTTGTTTTCGTCAGGAAAAATAAAATTTAATCATATGAGTATACCTTGTCAAATGATTTATTTTAATTTCTCCTGACGTTTGTGTTATGTTTGTTAAAGATTTTAGTTGAAACGTTGAGAAAACTTTAACTGGTCGATGTGTCTATTAGTAAAAATAAAATAAAAACAGATCTCAGTTATAAATTCATAAAAAAACATATTCAAGTCTTATATTTACAGCGCGAAAAACGTTTATTTTCTTTTTGCTATATGCAGAACTTCCTTTAGCATTCTGTAAAAATAATCTATATCATCTTATGTTTTTTTAAACTGCATATCACCAATTAATATATAAATTTGCTTGTTAGAAAACAATAGTAATTCATAATATATAATAATAAATCGCTGGGAACAAGTTAAATAAACGTTTAGTTTATTTTTATCTCACTAGATGGCGCTCTGCCATCTAAAAATGCTCATGTGATCCTGGTCAGGATATGCCTTTTTTGTTTTCAATAAATTTGCATGATGAATATTTAAAAACAATATTTTTACACTTTCTCCTTTCGTTTAACTTTTAGTTGTTAATCTAGCATGTGTGTTTGTGTATTTTTATAATTAATTTATACAATTATTTTATTTCCAAAGTGCTATATCCCGCAAGGGATACTTGCGCCAAACAAGGAGAAAAGTTTATTTACATAAGTTATTTACGTTATTCAACGCATGAAAACATTAGAGATCCAGATTTTGTAGAAAGTTTAGAATATATTTACAAAATGAATTGAACTTTAAATATGATTTTTTTATCGGAAATCAAATCGTTAAGTTCACAAACAACTAGTTCATTCTTCATTCATGTGTTTGGGTATTTTTATAATTAATTTATACAAGAATATGTTAAACTGATTCTTTAAATTATCTATTTATCGTCAAACCCACAGAGTAATGTTTTTTCATGTATATTTTAATAATGAAGGCCTTTTAAAAAATTGGTATAAATATATAATGTATATAAATAATTAATGAATGGATTTTAAAATATAATTATCAATTCATAATTAACTTTATTTTTTCATCGCAGTAAGGGAAGTAGAAGTTTGTATTGGGTATAAAAGAAACATTCGTGCTTTTAAATCCTTTCATTTTATATGTATAGATGGCGCGTTATTACTTTGTGTTAATTTATTTAAAGTATATACATGAATATTTTATACTCAATATATAAACGATAAATTAAAAATATCTTCCATGAAAGATTTTACCGCATTATAAAATTACCTAGGAAATAGGTTTTTTATATTTACAATTTTTCTATTTATGTCATTGTAATATTCAAACATATACTTATTGTACGAGTAGGTGAATTGGATCAAGTATTCAATTCGGTAAAAAATTACATATATATTATATAAAAATGTTATTTTAAAATTATAATTTCTCTCACAAAACTACTTTGTAAATTCGACCGCCAGATATCGCGGCTTCAAACTTTATAAATCCATTGTTGTTGTTTCCCGTTGGCCGGCTCAAATCTTTCTGTATATATGTAAGTATGTGATATTTTATTTACTTTATTCTACTCGCTTTGTTTCAGGTAGTAATTTCTCAAATTATGTAATGCAAATATCAACAGTATTTAATATAACAACAAGTAAACGAAAAAGATTATACACAGTGTGGCAAATAATTTTTAAGAATGGGTTTGTAAAATAAAACAGAAACAAGCTAATTCAATTTCTACTATTTTTTCATTCAAAATAATCCCCTCCGGGTTCAATACATATGTTACAACGATTTAATAAGGAATTAAATGCCTCTTGCAGGCCACTTTGAGGAATCGCCTCCAAAGTGCTCGTCGCAGCTGTCTAGATGGTCGGGATATCATAAAAAAAAAAACCTTTTAACTTCAATTTTATTTTTGGGAATAAATAAAAGTCACATGGTGCTAAATCGGGCGAGTACGGAGAATTATTCAACACACAGACCTTATTTTTGGCCAAAAAGCGACGAACAATGAGTGAGGAGTGACTCGGTGCATTATCATGCAGCAAACACCAACTGTCTTCATCGCGATATTCGGGACGAATGCGACGAATTCTGGCAATCAAACGTTTCAAAACGTTTAAATAATACTCTCCAGTAATGGTTTGTCCAGCGGGAACAAATTCTTTGTGGATAATACCTCTACTATCGAAAAAGGTAATCAGCATTGTTTTGATTTTTGATGGCACTTTTCGCGCTTTTTGGGCTTGTGGAGAGTTTTTTTGACTTCCATTCGGCACTTTGGCGCTTTTTCTTTGGGTCATACTGAAAACACCATGTTTCATCACCCGTAACAATTGATTTCAGGAAGTTTGAATCATTTTCATAGGCAGAAATGATGTCCCTGCAATGTGCAATTCTAAATGATTTCTGCTCGCCCGTTAAAGTGTGTGGAACAAATTTAGCACAGACTTTAGTTTTACCCAAATCTTCATGCAGAATGGTTCGAATAGTTTCTTTGTTGATGTGTAAAACCTCTGCCATCATTCTCATTTGTTTGCAACAAATTCTCGCACTTTTTCTATACTTTCTGGTGCCTTCGAAAAACTTGGTCGTCCAGTATGATTATCATCTTCTAGCGTATTTCTTCCATCCGAAAAACGTTTGTGCCAAATGAAAACATTTGATTTACTCAAACATAACGTACCATAAACTTGCTTCATTAAAATATATGTTTCCAATGCACTTCTACCAAGTTTTGCATTAAATTTAATGACGGCTCTCTGTTCCATCTCAGAATTCCGACGAACAAAAATTTTTACTTTTCAAAAATCGCCTGTATGGTTTTAAAAAGTTAACCAAAATGGCTGAAACAAATCCACGCGCTAGATAAGGCTTCGAATATATATACGCATGCGCAATTTCATAACTGGCTCTGCTATTGGCTTTTATCTAGCGCGAGTCTTAAAAATTATTTGCCACACTGCGTATATATGTAGTAATGTAGATTGTTGTTATCCTATTGGATGACTGTAGTGTGGCATGTTGATTGCAGTCATGGTGGCCACAATGTTTAGAGTGGGTTCAGGCGTGATTGGGATTACACAAAAGGACGAGACATGTTGGATGTCACCATAGAGATGGCGAAAGAGTAAGTGAATCCGATATCAGTCAGGGCAGATATGTCTAGAGAGGTATGTCCATCGTGTCTCAAAGCGGACTAATCTGTTTGAGTAAGAAAGGGGCACACCTGGGAACCCGACTTGTTTTTCAGACCTCTTTCCTCCTACAGGCGCCGACTGTCACTCACTCGATATTTTATTTGTTACATTGGCAATTACACTACATCTATACAACACATGGAGACATCAACATATATAGTCACGACCGTCTTTCCTCAATTCCTCATCGCTGTCACGGATGCGCGCGCATCATCATTATCTAATGATAATAATAATAATAATTATTATATTATTATTATTATTATTAATATATATAGTCACGACCGTCTTTCCTCAATTCCTCATCGGCCGCTGTCACGGATGCGCGCGCATCATCATTATGATCATTATCATTATCTAATAATAATAATAATAATAATAATAATTATTATTATTATTATTATTATTATTATCAACATATATAGTCACGACCGTCTTTCCTCAATTCCTCATCGGCCGCTGTCATGGATGCGCGCGCATCATCATTATGATCATTATCTTCTATAGAAGCTTCTATCTTTATAATTATGTATATTTACAAAAAGTCAATTCGCTCGCGCCTCTAGCGGTGAAAATGAGGGGTAATACCAGCTGACCTAATGTACATGTAAAGTTTGGAGCGGGACGTTTCACAAGAGTGACATTAATATATATAGTCACGACCGTCTTTCCTCATTCCTCATCGGCCGGCCGCCTCTGTCACGGATGCGCGCGCATCATCATTATGATCATCATCATTATCTAATGATAATTATTATTATTATTATTAATATATATAGTCACGACCGTCTTTCCTCATCGGACGCCTCTGTCGCGGATGCGCGCGCACAGGGAGGTCACGTGCTCGCCGGCAGCCAACGGGCGTGCGCCGCCGGCATTACGTCATAGATTATAAACACAAGGTAATAAGGCCAAATAAAAAAATAGTGTGTGATAAGGCACAATTTGGATTATAGATTATAAACACAAGGTAATAAGACCTAATCCAAATAAATAAATAGTGTGTGATAAGGCACAATTTAGATTATATTTAATACAGTTATCAGCGTCATGCACAATTCTGTCACGTTAAGTCACGTGTCAAGTTACGGTAAGTAGAAATTTAAAAATTAAAAAAAGATGCCGAAACCCGGGATCGAACCAGGGACCTTTAGATATTCAGTCTAACGCTCTCCTAACTGAGCTATTTCGGCTTATTTTATTTATTTCTATAGAAGCTTCTATCCTTATAATTATGTATATTTACAAAAAATCAATTCGCTCGCGCCTCTAGCGGTGAAAATGAGGGGTAATACCAGCTGACCTAATGTACATGTAAAGTTTGGAGCGGGACGTTTCACAAGAGTGACATCCACGGCTCCAATTTATAATTGTAACGAATAGTATTTGAATAAAAACATTCAATCGGGTAAAACACGGGCGTTGCCCGGGTCATTCGGCTAGTAGATATATATTGGAATATATTACAACATATATATACATGTTAAGCCTATTTACGCAAGTTTGGCCTTAAATACTCATATCTTGGTTTTTCAAGAAGCTTCTGGAGCAAAAAATCTTTTTGTTCGTAGTGGTACAGCCTACTCCAAGCTGACAAGCGCCAACGGCCAGAAACGCGTTCGTGGATGGCTTTTCTTGATTTATCAAGGAATTGGGTTAGCCAAATATCAGGGAACAGGTTAAATCAGTGTTTAGTTGATTTCTGTTCCACTAGATGGCGCTCTGCCATCTAGAAAGCACATATGCTCCTGGTCAGGATATGCCTTCTTTATTTTAATATTAAAATATACAAGTATCAGAGTCATCAATTCTGTCATCGTTTGCTTTTGTACGTGTTTTTACGTAAAATACGTAACTAATATGACTGAAATTTTATCAGTATGTATAGTAGAATCTGGAAAAACTTATATTGAATATTTCAGGTCTCTATCCCGAATATTCTTCGAGTTATTTGCAAATTTGAGTTGCAAATTTGCTCTTTCTCTCGCAAGCAGCGCCTCTAGCGGTGAAGATGGAAGGTAAAATCAGCTGACCTAATGTACATGTAAAACTGTTTTAACAGGACATAGAAAAATATGGAAGAGATATTTGTCGCATTTTTAGCCAAGAAAAATTGAAATTGACAGGTTCTGGGCAAAAATAGTTGTTTTTTTAGTCTGAAAATGATTATGGCAATTTTGCTGTATCATATTTGATTATCAGATGCAAAATTATATCCGGAAAAATTCCAAAAAGCAGAGACCACGGGTGAAGCCATTTCATTTTTAGTATGCAGGAACAAAATTCTAACAGAAAAACATTCATTCGAGCAGAAGACACAAAGCCAGATCATCTCTTTATAAAAATATCGCTTCTCAGACACAAAGTTGGGAGCGGGACGTTTCACAAGAATGACATCCACGGCGCCAATTTATAATTGTAACGAATAGTATTTGAATAAAAGCATTTAATCGGGTAAAACCCGGGCATTGCCTGGGTCATTCGGCTAACATATAAATGTAATATATATATTTAAATGTAATGCTACTGTCCTATAAGCTTATGCCCATAGTTTACTTGAAAACCATTTCTAAGATTCCATCCTTCAGTGTAACATATAAAAGCAGAATGATCCAATACAGTATTAGAGCTCTGAGAAGCGGTCTGGTGGATTAAATTGGCGAAACCGCTGGGAGGGTTCACCACTGATGAGCCAAGCCCTCCCAATATATTTTTTCATCGCAGTAAGGACAGTAGAAGTTTGTTTTATGTATAAAAGAAACATTCGCGCTTTTTAATCCTTTTATTATATATATATACTAGACGAATGACCCGGGCAACGCCCGGGTTTACCCGATTAAATGTTTTATTCAAACACTATTCGTTACAATTATAAATTGGCGCCGTGGATGTCACTCTTGTGAAACGTCCCGCTCCAAACTTTACAGTCAGATTAGTTACGATATAAATCTTCAAATCGAGCGAGCGTCTATAAATATTTCGATTTAGATCAAGTATTCTAATTATTAAGCGAACTATTATTAATAAAATTTTGAGAAGATTTCGATTTTAAACGTATTTATAACCTTGATAGAGGGCGCTGTTCGTGAGCTAAGTAGAATAATTTGAATATATAGTTTTAAAATTTAATTTATATATAATTTAAAATAGCCTATCGTTTTCCTCGTATTTTTTTACCTATGTATGGAAATTTTGGTTTGAATTAGTGAACTACTGCGAATTTGTATACCGGACATACAAACCAACAAACAAACAAACAAACATACAAACATTCATTTTTATATATATAGAAGATATAATATTAATGAGTTTTAAAAATTGTTAAAAAAAAATGCATCGGCCGGGAATCGAACCCGGGCCGCCCGCGTGGCAGCGAGCATTCTACCACTGAGCCACCGATGCGTATACAAAATGGCCATATTTGGGTATTCATTCCATTCCGGATTACTCCGCGTAAAAAAAAAGTTCTTCAAATTAAAAAAAGAAATAGCCAAAAATACTAAGCAAGTTGTATCCAAAATTTTCCTCAGGTTTATAAAAAGCGACATGCAAAATTTGGTACCAATTGGTTCAGTAGTTTTTGAGTTTATCGCGAAACAGACAGACAGACAGAAATTGACTTTTATATATATAGAGATATAATATAAATGAGTTTTTAAAATTGTTTTAAAAAAATGCATCGGCCGGGAATCGAACCCGGGCCGCCCGCATGGCAGGCGAGCATTCTACCACTGAGCCACCGATGCGTATACAAAATGGCCATATTTGGGTATTCATTCCATTCCGGATTACTCCGCGTAAAAAAAAGTTCTTCAAATGAAAAAAAAAAAATAGCCAAAAATACTAAGCAAATTGTATCCAAAATTTTTCCTCAGGTTTATAAAAAGCGACATGCAAAATTTGGTACCAATTGGTTCAGTAGTTTTTGAGTTTATCACGAAACAGACAGGCAGACAGACAGACAGAAATTGACTTTTATATATATAGAGAGATTAGTGTTTAGGTATTTGATTTAATTCATATCTTTCATATCTATATTAATAAAATGCAAATTTCATAAGAGGACATCACTAAAAACTTTCGTTACAATGCATCAATTTCAACCAAATTTTCAACATTTATGTAAAACGAGATGGAGCAGGTTTTGCTTAACATCAAAATATTTTTCCCTAACATTAACATGCGTAACTTAGCTGTTATCGATTAAATACAAAAAAATCAACAGAGTTAATTTTATTTATATATAAATCCAAAAAAAAAAATTCAGCAATTCATTCAACTCAATCTAAAAAAATATTCAAAACAAGCAATTTTAAGATAACACCATATGTAAAACAGTCGGCCAAGAAAACAACAACGATATTACATCTTTCTCACATATTCACACACAATCTTGATTAATAATTAAAACTAATCTTTAACATTGTTTATTATACTTCATAATATATAATATTCGTTAGGCAAACTTTCACTCGGATAAATGTAATATAAAAAGCCAACAATGAAGAATGAATGTAAGATAAAAATCCAACAATGAAGAGTAAATATAATATAAAACGCCAACAATGAAGAATGAATGTAAGATAAAAAGCCAACAATGAAGAGTAAATATAATATAAAAAGCCAACAATGAAGAGTGAATGTAAGATAAAAAGCCAACAATGAAGAGTGAATGTAAGATAAAAAGCCAACAATGAATAGTAAATGTAATATAAAAAGCCAACAATGAAGAATGAATGTAAGATAAAAAGCCAACAATGAAGAGTGAATGTAATATAAAAAGCCAACAATGAAGAATGAATGTAAGATAAAAAGCCAACAATGAAGAGTGAATGTAAGATAAAAAGCCAACAATGAATAGTAAATGTAATATAAAAAGCCAACAATGAAGAATGAATGTAAGATAAAAAGCCAACAATGAATAGTAAATATAATATAAAAAGCCAACAATGAAGAATGAATGTAAGATGAAAAGCCAACAATAAAGAGTAAATATAATATAAAAAGCCAACAATGAAGAGTGAATGTAAGATAAAAAGCCAACAATGAAGAGTAAATGTAATATAAAAAGCCAACAGAGTGAATGTAAGATAAAAAGCCAAAAATGAAGAGTGAATGTAATATAAAAAGCCAACAATGAAGAATGAATGTAAGATAAAAAGCCAACAATGAAGAGTGAATGTAATATAAAAAGCCAACAAAGAAGAATGAATGTAAGATAAAAAGCCAACAATGAAGAGTGAATGTAATATAAAAAGCCAACAATGAAGAATGAATGTAAGATAAAAAGCCAACAATGAAGAGTGAATCTATCTATATATATAAAATTGAATGTCTGTCTGTCTGTTTGTCGGCACTCTATAGATTCAAAAACCATACATCCAATCGCCGTGAAATTTTGGGATATTATTAGGTATATCACCGGGAAGGTTTTTGAAAAATAATTTCCTGAATATCTTGAATATCCTTAGAGTTATTTGCAGATTTGTAGATTTAACTCGCAAGCAGCGCCCCCATTGTGACGATGATAACAATATATCGAGAGATTAAAATTTACGAGTTTCAAATTATCAAAATATATCTTTTTTTTTTTAGATAAGTTTTTAGAGAATTGTTTTAACAAATGTTCGCTAGACAAACCTTTACTCGGGTAAAACCCCAGGCGAAGCCGAGTACGTTTTATAAGTTTATAGAGAATTGTTTTAACAAATGTTCGTTAGACAAACATTCACTCGGGTAAAACCCGGGCGAAGCCGGGCACATCCGCTAGTAGTTGATATAATAGTATATATTTATATTATATTTTTTATAAATTAGTTTTAAAAATTGTAAAAAAAAAATGCATCGGCCGGGAATCGAACCCGGGCCGCCCGCGTGGCAGGAGAGCATTCTACCACTAAGCCACCGATGCTTTAAAAAAAATGGCCATATTTAGGTATTCATTCCATTCCGGATTAGTCCGCGTGAAAAAATAGTTCTTCAAATTAAAAAAAGAAATAGCCAAAAATAATAAGCAAAATGTAGCCAAAAATTTTCCTCAGGTTTATAAAAAGCGACATGCAAAATTTAGAACCAATTGGTTCAGTAGTTTTTGAGTTTATCGCGAAACAGACAGATAGACAGGAATTGACTTTTATATATATAGAGATATATGTGGTAATGTAGATTGTTGTTATCCTGTTGGATGACTGTACTGTGGCATGTTGGTTGCAGTCATGGTGGCCACAATGTTCAGAGTGGTTTCAGGCGTGGTTGGGATTACACAAAAGGGCGATACATGTTGGATGTCAACACATAGATGGCGAGAGAGTAAGTGTAGCCGACGCCGGTCAGGGGAGATCTGTCTAGAGGGTCTGTCAATCGTGTCTCAAAGCGGACTACTCTGTTTGAGTAAGAAATGAGGCATACCTGTGAACCCTACTTGTTTTTCGGACCTTTTTTCCTCCTACAGGCGTCGACTGTCACTCACTCGAAATTTTATTTCTGACAACTTGGCAATTACATTATTACTATACAACACATAGAGACATAGATATATTGAAATATATTACAACATATATATATAATAAATTATTTTTTTAGATATATTTAGGAGATATAGAATTATTACTTGCTGATGTCTTGAATAAACAGGTGAGGTCGGCTATTATTACAAAAGAGATTTCTGTTGATGTCTATTGTTTTAAGGTTATATAACTATGTTTGTGATATTGCAGTCATGGTAATAATAATAATAATAATAGTTTAGATCAGAATTAGCTTTACTTGAGCTCATGGAATATAAAATACATAATTTGAGAAAGTTTTACCTGGATTAAGGCGTGAAGAATAAAGAAAATAAAAGATTACATATTTATATATCTACAGAAAGATTTGAGCCGGCCAACGGGAAACAACAACATTGGGTTTATATAGGGAAAACTGCAACTTCCTTCGGGAGGTCGAAAGGTAAAAGCCAGACCTTTGATCTCTGATGATCCCCTATTTTTGAAGCCTTCAGTGCCGGAGTTGTGCTCGGCGCTGCCTTGGTTCCCTCAAAACGGCGTGCACTGGCCCTCCTCTCCCCCGGGGCGCCCACGGCCTTGCCGTCGCCTCTCCAGCCCTCTCCTTGGCCCTCCTCTGCGGCGGGTTGCTCGGAGACACCTAACTATGAGTTATGCCTTAAAAAGCTTACCGAAGCTTGTAGAAGGCACAATAATAGTATAAATTTAGGGAAACTGCGACATCTGGCGGTCACCTTTACAGAGTATTTGATATGGAAATTATAATTTTGAATAAATAATATTTTTATATAATATATATATATATATTATAATATTATATATATATATATATATATATATATATGTCGTATCCGTCGTGGTCGAATGGAAGGGCTCAGCCGTTATACAAGTAAGCTTCGAAAAATAACTTGTTCCATACTCGTGAGCGCGCGCGCGCGGCGGCGTGCCGTAGCATTCACCCGCGCGCGCTGGCTCCCACGTTTATTTTGTACAGATTTATAGATGGATTAATTTGTATTTATATTTTAACATACTTATTATGGTGAAATTATATCTCTTGGGTATTAGGCAAATTATGACAGATGGAACCTGTGTGGGATAAATAATTTTAAAATTATTTTGAATTTCGAAATTTACACGAAAGATAGTGTGAAATTGACTTGCATTACATATATATATGTAAAGATATGTATATTAAAATAGTTGTATCAATGTTTTAGTTACAAAGATCTAGATATTAATTATTAAGTATGTCTACGCCAAGCTCTTCAAGGTAAATATTTGAGAAAAAGAGACATTACAAAATCAATAAATCATATAGAATCGAAAGTTGGAAACGCGGGGGCAGAGAATTTCCAGACGTAACTTAAATCCAAAGCTCAAGTTTGGCTTCAACATGGAAATATGAGCAAAAAGATAGAAGAAAAACTTTAAAGCTCCTAAAAATACGGCCACAAACGAAAATGCTACTTGACAAGAAAAATTGAGAATAATAAAAAAAAGAAAGCTATTTATGAGTATGTATTTCTCTATCTAGCTTTGTTTTAATTTTTATAAATAAATATATTTGATCTTGTGAGTTTAAGGATTTAGTGTTTTATTCTTTATTTATGATTCCGCCATTTTTTTTGGTATACTATCTTTTGGTTATTTATTATTTTCGTGGGAAAGAGAACGATGACAAAATATCCTAAAATAAATGGCACCGGAAAAGAAACGGTTTCCCTAAAAGATGAGAAATTGTGTAAGTTTTTTTATTTTGTTTCTGTATTTCAACAATTATATATATTTTTGAGAGAATGTTAGAATTTTACATTTATATTCCGAGATGAATTGTAAATTAAAATTGATATTTTATTATTTAATTATGCATATAATAAGCTATTTGAAAATTATTTCGCAAATAAGAGTTTAGGGATGAGATATTTATGAAGAAAATGTTTAAAATATACGTTAATATATAAATAGATAATTGTTTAAATATACAACAACAAAAAGGCTTTTATTAGGGCCCATTGCCCTGTATGGATTCACCATACAACAACAAAAAGGCTTTTATTAGGGCCCATTCCCTGTATGGATTCGCCATACAACAACAAAAAGGCTTTTATTAGGACCCATTGCCCTGTATGGATTCGCCATACAACAACAAAATAATACAGTAAATATTCCTCCCTTTCCCCATGTGCACATGAGCCTTTGTTTGAAAAGAGATTTATTTACCTATCTGTTCTAAAACTTTCCTCACTACCTATTTTGAGTGTGAATCTATTTACAATTGTTCTGTAGAAATTATAGAGTTCTATTGCTATATATTCTTTTCTGAAATAGTTCTCAGCGTCTGCAGTGGGTTGCTAAATCTCCAGAAGGTGTTTTTAAGAGTTTTTCCTTTTATTCACTTAAATTTTTGCATTCTATGATATAGTGAGAGATTTCATCAGATATCATATTTCCACAAATCTTGCTGTGAATGTTTTCCTTTTTGATGATGAGAATATGACTTTCTCTATCTAGAGTTGAAGTAATTCTAGTCCGTGCAATGAAGGCTATTATCTTCGATGACAGATTCCATGACAAGTATCGTTCTGGCATAAATTATGTTCAAATATATATACATAATATAGTGTGGGAATTGGAGAAATCCATATAAATTTAAATATATATGTTATGGATATTTTGTTGTTGTTAAAGGGTTGATAAGACAAAGGATCGATAAGATAAAGGGTTGAGGTGCAGTCGTGATAAAAAAAAAAGATAATTATTTACCGTCAAGTAGCTTTTATTTTCAATTACTTGAGGAAAGATTACACATTAGTTATTTTCACGTTATATAGAATTTATAAAGTTAATCCTATATTAGTGATTTAAAAGGATAGATATGTTAACTACGCATATTTACAACAAAAACTGAAAGTCTTTCTAAAAACGATGAAAACAAAAGTAAAATTATCAATTAATAAAATAAAATATATATTTTTTAAAAACGGGGAAGAACAATAACGAATTTTTATATGCAAAGTGTGACCTCTGGCGGTCGATTTAGCAGAGTCTTTGAATCTATGAAATTATAATTTAAAATAAAATAATATTTTTATATAACATATATATATATATTTATAGATTACCTTTTTCTATATATTGAAATATATCTGTGGTTCGTTACCCCAGTTGTTTTTGGACAAGCTCATGACGTGTCAAAGCCGATTTCAATGTTTGGTTCCGTTGTTAAATCTTGCTGTTAAACAATTTAAATATTTATATATTGATACATTCATAATATCCAACTTAAAAATAATAATTTAAACTTATCTTACCTATTATATATTTTTTCTTCATTATTTTTCAGTTATATATATCCAAAATCTTCCATATAAATGTGTGTGTGAAAAAAAAGTTAAAGAGTTGATATTGAAAAAAAAAAGGAAAATAGGCTCATATGAACGAACGATCGGGATATGACTTTTCTTGTGTTTTTTTTTTTATATAATCTATATAGATAATACCGTAACAGAGTTTTCCATTGTAAAGTCCTGAGCTATCTCCTCCGAAGATTCTGAACTACACATAACGATCTATATACCAAAATTTTCGTTATTTTTTTCTTCGTATGATAGGCCTGTTTTTATTTTCCTAATGTTAACAGTTATTTTTATTTTTTAATTTAATCTATTTTACAATCGTAGATTTATTGCATTTATCATAATCAATTCCTTCGTTTTGAATTGCGTACTTTTATAGAGCGAAATAAAGAAATACATAATTGATTAGATACAAAAGTGTGAACCAGAAAGTCGATTTTTAAAAATGTTATTATTTAATATAAACTTATTTTAATTTAATTTTGAAATGAAAAGGTAGTGTAAAAGTGTATATGAGGTTAGATTCAAATAGGTTAAATTATGTTAGTTTAATCGCTAAATAAGGTTAGTTTTAGATAAGTTGAATTAGGTTAGTTTCAGATAATTTAAAAAAATAATGTTCGTTTTTAGAAAAATAATTCGAAATAGTAAGTATATATATATTAATATAAAAGATCGAAATGTAAAAATCACTACGTCCAAAATCTTCGCTTTAACTCGTGTAAAACGGCTCGAAGGTACGGCGGTGTCAACGTACAGCGCCGCCTACCAAAGTTAACCTTTTCTGGGAACTCACCAGGTTATATTATTTTTCGAATTGTAGATTGAATTATTACTTTTATTCTTTTTTTTTATAAGTGTTTGTTATAGTTTTTCATTTGAATTTAGCACAATTTTTGTATCTGGTTATCTTTTTTGGCATCTTTTCATCTCTCTTTGGCATCTTTTTTTTTCTCATTAATAAGACCTAATCCAAATAATTTAATAGTGTGTGCCGTTTTTTTTTTATTAAATTATTTGGATTAGGTCTTATTTTCTTTTATTAATTTGTTATAGTTTTTCATTTGAATTTAGCTCCATTTTTGTGTCTGTCTTTTTTTTTCTTCTCATAAATAGGCTGATGCTGAATTTGTGTACTCAATTGTTGCTTTTTGTGTCTGGTTTCTTTTTTGCAGTATTTTTTTGGAATCCTTTTTTTTTTCATCAATTGTTTCCTCACATGCTTGGAATTTTCTTTTTATGCCTGTCCTGGCTTTCAGTTTTATAGTTTTCCTCTGCTTCGGATACCAACTTTCGCTTCATTCTAGAGAGGCTTTATGTTTCACTAAGGTTGGCTTTTGCTATGACTATAAATAGGGCTCAAGGCCAAACCTTTGCTACAAGAGCCTGGGTTTACGCACAGACGACTTTATGTGACTTTTGCAAGTGTGCGAACTTTGGATAGCATACATGTAAAGTTGAACCCAAGTATATATAAAATGTAGTTTTTAATGAGGTCATTTAAATGAATTCATTCCTTTTATATGTAGTCTTATCTGTGATATAGTAGTATTGTTTGCAATTTTATTTGCTGATTTGTGTCTTTTTTTTTTTACTCAAAATATATATTTTTAAACTCTTGAATTACAGTTTTTTATATGATAGGCTGTAGGTCAGGACAACAAAACATGGTCGAATTATCGAGAGTGTCGAATTACAGTTTTTTTATATGATAGGCTGTAGGTCAGGACAACAAAAAACATGGTCGAATTATCGAGAGTGTCTAATTACAGTTTTTTATATGATAGGCTGTAGGTCAGGACAACAAAACATGGTCGAATTATCTATAGTGTCAAATTAAATTTGTTATTTAATAGGCTGTAGGTAAGGACAACAAAACTTGGTCGAATTATCGAGGTTATATTTTTATATATAAAACTAGCCGAGTGACCCGGGCAACGCCCCGGGTTTACCCGAAGGACCCGCAGGTGAGAAACTATAGAAGAAAAATTTTAACAAATCAGAAAATGAAATTGCAAACAACAGAACTACACTTCTTTAAGGACATGAGAGCACATGCACTGTATCACCATACGTGTACCATTTTCAAAGACCCTGCTTAGGATTAAAACTTCTCAGAAGCTTAACAATAGTACCAACCTAGAGGTTAACTGGTGTGGATGCATTCCTCTGGGAGTAAGACTATTGAGAAATTCAGTAGGGAGTTATTTTGCTTCTCCGCATTCTAACACTCCAACTGTTAACACTGTGGAAACACTGACTCATGTTTGGTAAGCAATTTCAGGGAAGAAACTATAGACATTGGAATAAATAAATTATTAATTAAATTGCATCAAATAAAAATTATTAGATTTAAATAAATATTATTAGAGTGAAAAAAAAAAGAAAAAATTAACAAATTAGAAAATAAAATTTCGAAAAATACAACTATATTGCAGATAAGATAAGAGGACCTTATTAAAAAATAAATAAACAAACTGTAATTCGACACTATCGATAATTCGACACTTTCGATAATTCGACACTTTCGATAATTCGACCATTTTAAAAATCAAATTTACAAGGTTGATTGTTGTTTAAATACAACTTTGATTTTGCATGCATAAACACAGGCTCTTGTAGCAAGAACCCAAATATTATTTATAGTCATAGCAAAAGCCAACTTTAGTGAAAACTGATGCCTCTTCAGAATGAATGGAAGACTGAAATCTGAAGGAGCAGAAGATATGGGTCATCTTTACATGTATGCTATCCAATGTTCGCACACTTGAAAAAGCCACATATAAAGTTGTCCGTGCATAAACACAGGCTCTTGTAGCCAAGGTTTGGCCTTGAGCCTTATTTATAGTCATAGCAAAAGCCAACCTTAGTGAAAACTAACGCCTCTCTAGAATGAAGCGAAGGTTGGTATCCGAAGGGGCCAAAGATATTTCAGACACTATACAGTGTGTTCAACTTTGGGCACTGTCAGTATATGTGCTTCAAGGACATGAGAGCACATGCGCTGAAACACCATACGTGTTCCATCGCAAAGATCCTAAAGGCATTGGTGAAAGTATAAATAAATATTTTGGAAATGAAAAAAAAATACATATATATATATAAGAAAATAAATTGGAATAAAAATTTACAAACTATATTTCAGAGTGGATACATATTTGAAAGGAAAAAAAAAAAAGAAAATTGCAAACAACAAAACTATATTACAGATATGACATGAAAACTAACGCCTCTCTAGAATGAAGCGAAGGTTGGTATCCGAAGGGGCCAAAGATATTTCAGACACTATACAGTGTGTTCAACTTTGGGCACTGTCAGTATATGTGCTTCAAGGACATGAGAGCACATGCGCTGAAACACCATACGCGTTCCATCGCAAAGATCCTAAAGGCATTGGTGAAAGTATAAATGACCCATATCTTCTGCTCCTTCAGATTTCAGTCTTCCATTCATTCTGAAGAGGCATCAGTTTTCACTAAAGTTGGCTTTTGCTATGACTATAAATAATATTTGGGTTCTTGCTACAAGAGCCTGTGTTTATGCATGCAAAAGCAAAGTTGTATTTAAACAACAATCAAACTTGTAAATTTGATTTTTAAAATGGTCGAATTATCGAAAGTGTCGAATTATCGAAAGTGTCGAATTATCGAGTGTCGAATTACAGTTTGTTTATGTATTTTTTAATAAGGTCCTCTTATCTTATCTGCAATATAGTTGTATTTTTCGAAATTTTATTTTCTAATTTGTTAATTTCTTTCTTTTTTTTTTCACTCTAATAATATTTATTTAAATCTAATAATTTTTATTTAATGCAATTTAATTAATAATTTATTTATTCCAATGTCTATAGTTTCTTCCCTGAAATTGCTTACCAAACATGAGTCAGTGTTTCCACAGTGTTAACAGTTGGAGTGTTAGAATGCGGAGAAGCAAAATAACTCCCTACTGAATTTCTCAATAGTCTCACTCCCAGAGGAATGCATCCACACCAGTTAACCTCTAGGTTGGTACTATTGTTATGCTTCTGAGAAGTTTTAATCCTAAGCAGGGTCTTTGAAAATGGTACACGTATGGTGATACAGTGCATGTGCTCTCATGTCCTTAAAGTAGTGTAGTTCTGTTGTTTGCAATTTCATTTTCTGATTTGTTAAAATTTTTCTTCTATAGTTTCTCACCTGCGGGTCCTTCGGGTAAACCCGGGGCGTTGCCCGGGTCACTCGGCTAGTATATGCATATATTGATAATTAAATTATTTTTATCCAATATATTCATTCTTATCAACATATGTATTCTAAACGTTGATTGATATCCATATTAATTGTTTAATTAGTTTTATTCTGGATTTAATACTTATTTTACTCATCTAAATTCGCCGATATATAAAATCCGATGCTTAGCTTTTTTGAACATTGTCTCAACCCAAACTTTCTGCAAAGCACAAATACGAAGTCGATCGATAAACCTTGCCATTAACCTTACACACATACCGTAGATGCAAAATAGCTTGTATCCCTAAAGTAGGTACAAAAATTCTAAAATTAATAATTATTTTTTCGGAATAGATTCTTCCCACAGTGTAAGACTGTTAGACCAGAGAAGGCATCACCGGACTATTTACTGGAATATATGGGAGTATCAGAACGGAACCTATACGACATCATTATTAACTTTGTTATCTTAATACGAGTAAATTATTAGTCTTCTAAACTTGTAGAACTATATAATGAGATAATATTAAGTACATGATTGCTAAGAGCAGTTTTCTTCAGTATACACTCATGGACAAAACTTAAGGAAGTCGAAAATCTTTTAAGCCACAGACATCAATATTTTTGAAGGAGACAGAAGCAATTTTGTTCACACTTGGTTATCTCGTGTCTTCAATAAAAGTCACTGTATATCAAATATTATTGTATATATATATATATATATTTATAGACAAATGTAAAGCATACATGTATGACAGCGCAATTGTCCCTAGGGGGACATAGCGCTTTAAATTGAAATAAAATGAAAAGATCTCTCCGAATTATGATCTAAATACCGATATACATTCTAAGAGGTACAACCTTCTTAAGTTTTGTCCATGAGTGTAGATTCTCATTAAGTTTGGAGCTTTTATAGAATTCCCTGTCAATATTCTATCGATGCAATTATCCAACGACGTGATGGCGTTTAGACGTGACTTGGGGCCTTTATGATTTCAATTTTATTTTAACAGCCCATAAAACAAATCGTTTAAAGATATTATGTTCATCCTTTTATATTCTATATCCCTAGTTTAGTTAGCTGTATTAAAGCACTGGTATCTTGTTTTTAAATCACCATTCAAACACTCCACCAATTGTAGTTTTCATTTTTTAGTTAAGAGCGTGTTCGTTCATAATCACTAATTTATATTAAAATTTATTTTCTATATCTTTAGTGTAGTTAGATATAAATTAAGGCACTGGTACCTTGTTTTTATATCACCATTAAAACCATCACACCACAATTGTAATTTTCATTTTTTTAGTTAAGAGCGCGTTCGTTCATAATCACTAATTTGAATGAACTCAAGATTGTGTTTGTGAATCAACTAATAAGGACTAATTTCTTCACATCGTTTGGATTTATTTATAAATAGTCGTAAATATGTAAATAAAGGGTTTACAGTAGATTATTTCTATTGTTTAAAATCGTTGTATATTTATCTATGAAATCTTTGTCGTCAAAGTTAAATGGCCAGATGAAAAATCTTTGAAGGTGAAACACATTATTTAAAAACTATTATAGACGCGTATGATTCTTTTAACTGGCGAGACCGTTGGGAGGGTTCACCACTGATGAGTGAGGCCCTTCCAACAAATTTTACATTTCAGTAAGGGCAGAATATATTATTTAATTTGTAAAAGAATCATACACGTCTATAATATCTTAAAGATACAGGCTGCCCTGGCCGGCATTCATATTTATATTAAAAAATAGACACTTCGGTCAGTTGGAGTTTTTTATTTTCTTAACGTTTCGACAAAATTCTTTTGTCTTCGTCAGGAGAAGTAAATAAAAATGAAGCATTAGAACAATTTTTAACGCCTTGCCAAATGCTTTATTTTTATTTACTTCTCCTGACGAAGACAAAAGATTTTTGTCGAAACGTTGAGAAAATAAAAAACTCCAACTGACCGAAGTGTCTATTTTTTAATATAAATAAGTCTATAATAGTTTCGAATTTTCATAATAGATGGCGCGCTAATGCATCTTAAACACATTATTATAAATATACCGATACAAATCTATGACTAGAAAATATCGTATATGCTCCAGACTATATTACTGAGCATGTGCATTCACATTTTTAGAATAACTTTTAGTAGAGAATACATACTATGTAATGATGAATAGCGAGCCATCTGTTACTAGGTTTTTGGTTTTGAAACACAAATCTTAATAAAATATGAGAAATTTTCCCATCTAAACATTGAACAAATAATAAATCCAAAAAA
>CP092882.1:64336759-64347916 GCA_030710605.1 Cordylochernes scorpioides
ATGCCTTTTTCTCAATTTATGCACCTTATCCCAGTACAATATCACATTTGTACTATTTTTCATATATATACCTGTTGTTTGGTTCTGTACTGCTTGGAGTATAGGAGCTCCATCTTTGCTTCTTTCCTGTGGTCAATCGGTATAAGACCGGTGGTCTTAATAAAGTTGTATGTGTGTATATATAAATATCTCTCCTCAAAATAGATACCAAAATTTCCATTAATATTTTTACCATAGATAAACCAAGGATTCAAATTTTTGATTCTTAGATTTTCAAAAGATTTTAAAATTGTTGTGCTTAGAATATGTAGGGATCCATATAGTTGGCGTTTAGATAAGAATTATTATATATGGTGTTTATAATTAATAAAGAATCATAGTTTTAATGTTTAATTTGTTATAATGATTGTACATTGTTAAGGTTCATATTATTAGTAGAGCTTAATTATGAAAATTTCTAATTCAGGAGCAATTTTATTTACTTAGAAAGCACCGTGTGATTATATATTATCTTAAAGGTAAAGAGAGAAGGGGTATAATATATTCACACACAAGCGATGGAGAATAAATAGTTAAAGCTAACAACACCCTATCAAACTAATCCTCAATCTTCATGTCCAATTAGAACGCGACTGTGAAACAATTAGAGGGAGAGATTTCAATTTAAACAACGGGCCAGATACAAATCTTCCCTTCTCAGGGAAGGCGAACAAAAGTCACGGGAAGAATTTCTGTCGGAGAAGAAATAAGGATAAAAATCGTAATAGAAGGCGACAAAATCCGAGGATATTCCTCCCCGACTGGGGAGAAAAACTTTTATAAAGGGCCGCGTTCAAATTCCAGGGTTTTGGAATTGGGACCGTTCGATTTTCTTTTCTGGTAATAACCTCCATTTTTGGAGGAATTTTGTTGTTGGTCGGCAGGGAATTCAATCTTGGCTCACCCGGGTTTCCAGTATCTAATCGGGAGGTCCCCAAGGCTCAATCCTGGGCCCGTTCTTTGTCACCTCTTCCGACATTGTTAGGTGAGCCTATGTTCTGGATAAGTAGCAAACCTATGGTCATGGGTTTCCAGTATCTAATAGTAAAAATATCTAGGTTAAATCATTTTTACCCCAAGACCCAAGTTGTCGTGGCCGTTTTCTAACATTGTTAGGGGCTTAGTCAGCTGTAGCTCTAGATATGTGCCGTACTTATGACCAATGGTGGATGTATCAAATTGAAAAAAAAAATCAAGGTGACTGTTAAATTCTATATAAAATTTGCGTTGATATATCCCTTTCCTAAATTTAATTTATTTCGTCTCAGTTTACAGATGTTACATTCGGGCATAGTTCACAAGTCACCTTGTCCGGGCTATTTACAAATGACGACTTTGTAAGTAGAGTTGACCCCTCAGACCTTACAGGATGGAAGCTGCTGGGTATAGGCATTTTCTGACAAAGATAAGGCATTTATCATAATATGTTCTAAATAAATGGAATGCAAATGCTCATTGTTTATATATCTGAAAGTGAAAAGGCTTAGGTAAGTTTGAATAAGCTATTTCACGTCAATCTACCTTTTTGCCATAGCAGTTTTCTACCATTGTTAATTAATTGTTAGTGAATCTACTGTTCCAAAATATCTGCATTTACGACATCAAAAAGGGAAAACAACCTTTAGACTTCATACTTTATATTTTAATTCATATTATGTCTCCTCGGTAACATATATGACTCAATTTACGAAAATATATCAGACGCGTAATATTCTTTTTAAAATAAAACAATTTCTAATACCCTTACTGAGTAGTGTCGTCATTACTTAAAGAATATTACGCGTCTAAAATAGTTTCGTAATTTGATAACAGATGGCGCGCTAGTGCATCGTAATATATGACTCAATGTTAATATTATTATATATATGGTAACTATTAAAAGGTAATTAATGTTATCTTCAGTACCACCTGTGCTGTGTGAGCAGAAGAGCTTAAATTGACTTGTTCCATGATATGTATGTTCCATAGGTAAATACCTGTTTTCTTTCCTCTTTTCGCTCTCCACTTCTCCCACCCAGATTTCCAAAAAAAAAAAAAAAAAAATTTCCAATTCCATAGGATTATTCAAATAATAATCTGTATATATTTACCATGTATATATAATCTTTCTCCATTTTTACCCCTTTGTATATTTCCCACTTTCATGGGTTTCTCCGTCTTGTAACCTCAATGAGAATCCTCTGTAAGACCTGTGTGTCTTAATAAAGGTTTTTGTTTGTAATAATGATTCTTTTATCAACGTTCTTTTTAATAAAATTCCACCGATAAATTTCAAGCATATAGAAACTCTTCCATAGACGATTATTTACAAAAGAATAACTATGTTGAACTCGTCAATAAAAGAAAAATAATCATCAATATTTTTTCTTCTGTTAGGAATTAACACAGCACCATTTATAAGCCAGTCTCTACATAGAATCTAATCAAAATATCGCCCATCAACTCTAAATGTCTTAACCATCCAAATTTGCACCATTATTTTCTAATAAACCTATCCGCCACACCTTAAAGACATAATTACGTCAATAAAATCCAATTAAGCTTTTAATTAACAATAATTAACACGACGTAAATTACATTTATTTTGAAGAATTAATGTGTGTAACACAACAGAAAAAAAAATAGGGTTGATAAAATTAGCTCGTCACTTATACAATAGTATGTTGCTCTAGCACAGCCCTTTCTTTTCCATTAAAGAAAGGACAAAAAGATAATTAAGAATAAAGACAAATTAGCTGATCAATCCATTTAGAAATATATTTTTAAAACTTAAAAAAAAATGAAGAAAAGTAATGAATAAATGTGGGGGCTTGTCGTCATTTAGTTACACAATTTATTTTTTTATTTATTCTATGATCAAATTACGAGCTTCCCGTTAAAAAGGAGTTATTATTAATCCCATTAGCTATCACCTAGAAGTTCGTACCTCATTTTTTCCCTTTCATTAGAAAGTAAATGTTTAATTCTTGTTTCTCACCCTTTTTTTTTTTAACTTCCCTTTCCCCTAATTTTTTTTTCCTCGGAACATTTTTTTCCATCTGTTTCATCTCCCTTTTCACTTTTTATAATGGAAAATGGGTTTAAAAAATCTTAAAAGATAAAAAAAAATGTAATAAAAGAAATGCTAAAGCCAAAACAAATCTATTTAAATAGTGGCGAAGTTACCTTTTTTTATGAAAGGACATGCTATTTTTATCTCGTTTGGTGTTTTTTTTTCTTCTTAATTTGTCTGCTGCGAGCGATAATTTTCATTGGTGGAATGCGTGAACAAATTGTAACAAAGGTTTCCTCATTGGTTCAAGCCCTTTGCTTTTTATTGGAATTAATTTTTTTTTAGCTTCTTCCGTTTTTCTATTGTTTGACTTTATTTAGGTTGTTACTTTAAAAATATTTGGGGCTTTTCCTTTATAAGGGTTGTATAAATATTAGGTGCACACATATTATTTGCTGAATTTATTATTTTGCAATAGAGGTTGAGTTATTTAATAACAAGTTAACTATTTTATGATATTTTTATATTCAATTTTACAACTCGATATCTCTTTCTATATTTTGGCTTGAGAGCACATTGCGCTGATTCTAAAAATGTTTGTAATTAAACGATTACAATATTTATTTCGAGAGAAAATACAAATTTAAAAATTCATATACATGTATATCTGGGTATCATGTAGCATTAAATTATATGCAAATATATGACGTTATATAAAATACATATCCAGAATTTTAATGTATTTAGGAATGCATAAAGTATACTTAAGCATTGTTATTAAACACATTTACAGCGTTTATAAAGTACATCATTATCAAGCGCGATGAAAAAATATTGGGGAGGTTTAGCTCATCAGTGGTGAACCCTCCCAGCGGTTTCGCCAATTTAGTCTATCAGCTTATGTCCATAGTTTGCTTAAATACCTTTTCTGAGATTCCACCCTTCAGTGTAGCCTATATAAGTAGAATCGTCCAATACAGTATTAGATATACATATTTTTCCGTTTATCATTACTCTTCACAATTCACCCTTTCATACCTCATCCAAAAGGTTAGAAATAATCGTTATTTCTCCCCTTGAAATGAATTTTGATTTTTCGTTGAAAAGAAACATATGCGGGATAGTTTTCAAATGTCGTTTTACAATCACAAGCCGTATTATATTATACAGTATTAGAGTTCTAAGAACGCTTCACGATTTTGCGTGTCATTCTTGCGCAGGGGCCATGCTAATCTCTCTGTATCGTTCCAATTTTAGTATATGTACCGCCGAACAAGCGTATAATTAGAGTTCTAAGAAGCAGTCTGGTAGATTAAATTGGCTTAACCGCTGGGAGGGTTCACAACCCAATGAGTCAAGCCCTCCTAATATTTCGCAGTAAGGACAATAGAAAATTTGTTTATGTGTAAAAGAAACATTCGTTCTTTAATGATTTAATTTTTTATAATAATATTGCATATATATATATTTACACACACTTACAGCTTTATTAAGACCACCGGTTTTATACAGATTCACCACAGGAAAGAAGCATAGAATATTGCTTATATGGGAATCGTTTTGAAAATAGAGCAATCCATAATTGAATATTTAATTAAAAAGGCATATATTGGATTAAAATATAATTTATTTTACCAATATTTCGGCTGGCTGAACGCCAACCTTTATCAAGGTGTTATAACATATTTAATGTGTGTTATAATATCTTGATAAAGGTTGGCGTTTGGCCATCTGAAATATTGGTAAAATAAATGATATTTTGATCCAATATATGCCGTTTTAATTAAAAATATATGGGAATATATAACATTTTCGGTATATTGCTGTTGAACCGAGCAGCTATCATTTATCAGTTTAATCTCCACACTGTACAAATCATTGCAATATCTCCTTTCACCAATAAAAATATCCATTATGAAGATATTTAAAATTAAGCTATAGCGAGATACTGTGTTTAATTTTTAGCCAAGATCTTTTAATATGCGTTTTAAATCATTAAAGTAAACAACTAAAAAATCCATATAGCAGATGGCTTCAAAAGTTTATTAAAGATAAACTTTAAACGCAGAATAAACAAAGGTGTATAAAAGATTAAAGATATTTTTCTCGTTTTATAGAAATCTAAAAAAGTAAGCCGTGCGGTTGTTTAAGACGATAAACGGTTTAGATAGAGTGGATGTGCCATATTCCAGGTGGTCATCAAGTTGGAAGAAGCCATTCATTCGTATTCCAACAACGGCCCTCCCAGACAACTTGAGACCATTCCCATCTTGTAAGCACGCGGCCAAATGGCAGCCAGACCTGTTGCCTTGGTAACAGATGCCATCTCGAGCAAATTGCTCAAGAACCCGGACTGACTGGAGAGCTTGTTGGCTCATAATGGCCTCTTCTTGAGCGTTATGGGCTAGTTGGGATTTTGATTTAAATCTCGGTGTGAATTTATTTACCTTGGCCACTTTCATGTTGTTGGTAAATGATGTGGATTTAGCTGTGTGTTCTTTTTGACAATCTTCGTTCTGTTTCTGTGTTTAAACGGCGCGATCTATATGAATCCTAACTTCCTTTCTCTTCTATGTTGTTTCAGGGAATATTTGGTCATTAGTCGTCCATTACGCCGGTAACAGACTTTCTCAGCAAGCATATACCCTCTTAAGCCCAATTCCTCACAATCATAGTAAACTTTTCTATTTTTTTTTATCTCTCTCTTTAATTTTTTTTAAAAAATAATCCTCTCTTCTCCCTCCGCATTCTTCTTATTCTATTATTTCAAATTTTATTTATTTATTTTTATAAAATATTTAGGAGCGGGGAAGGTCAATGGAGGAATGGTCTAAACCATTGGTTTTCGACCGATACGACCCGGATCGAAATCCGCCTTGGATATTTTTATAATTGAAAAAAAAAGAGGCTCCAATGGCCCTCGATTTTGCAAAATCCCAAACCCCACCACCAGTTCAAGTTACCAAACGTGTACAGATGTAAGTGAAAAAGTCGAAATACTTTTCACATGTGTAAAACATGTGGAGCATTTACAGTAAAAGCAGTCGCCAACTTCTACCTACCATAATTATAATGGCCTGTACCACGTGTACTAGGGATAATGATAAAAAATATTTTAAAATAAAATTATTTTTTATACCTCCTACTGCATTCCACTGCAATTTCTTCCATTATTCTCGTTATCTTTTAACCTGTCTCTCACACTCTCTGACCACACTTCTCCTGGATGGGTCGACCTAGTGCTCATACACTGTATACCATTGACATTGCCTGAACTGTTATTGAGATTCTCTAAAGAGGAACAGGAGCTTCTCATGACGCATGGGTATATGCGTATTTTTACATCTATCACATAAATATGGTACATGTTTTTATACTTTTGTTGTCTCTTATTCGTACAATTCCTGTTTATAGTGCTAATTTATATTCCTTTTTCTCTCTATTTCTCAATATTTAGGGAGGGGGGTGGACGAGTGGTCTAACCGACCGTTGGTTTTCCACCGATACGACCCAGGATCAAATCCCGCATTGTGTGGACACTTTTGTTTTTTTATTTAAAAAAATGCCTCAATGGCCCTCGATTTTGCAATTTTTTGTAGTATAATAGGATATATAAATAAAATATATATTGTATATCTATAATACAATGAAAATTGTTATTATATACAAGTATTGAAAATAGAGCAATCCATATTTAATTCATTAGATAATAAAAGGCATATATTGGATTTACAAAAATATTTATTTTGCCAATATTTCGGCTGGCTGAACGCCAACCTTTATCGAGGCATTACCTCGATAAAGGTTGGCGTTCAGCCAGCCGAAATATTGGCAAAATAAATATTTTTGTAAATCCAATATATGCCTTTTATTATCTAATATACAAGTATCAACAATGAAAACCGTTACCAAATTTTTTTAGCGTCAATAATGATTATCGTTACGAATCTAAGTGTCCACAATAGGAATCTCTACCAATTCTAAGTGTCCAACAATTAAATCGTTTGAAAATCTAAGTGCCGACAATGGTTTGTTAATTCTAGATACCATAAACCCCTGTTAATTCTGAGTGGTAACAATAAAAATCACGATCTGTTTCTAAGTGCCAACAATAGCAACTTATTTACATACCAACAATTTTGCCGCATAATTGAAGTCAATCTACCAGAACAGCGGAAATAGTTCTCAAATCAAAAATCAGGAAGTGGGGACAAAATAGGAGAGATCCGTCGAGCCAGAAAAACCGCTCCCAACATATAAATCTATCCTACATTCCCAATTGACTTCGTGCGATCAACTTAACTTGAAAATTCTCATTTGAAAATGGAACTGACTGAGTCACAGAAGTTTGCGGGGGCGAGTCAACTAAGCTGTCATCTTTTGACATCTCTTTTTATCCCGGGGACCACCGCACTTCCCCAAAACAATTAGACGCCGCCTCTGAGTCACCCCGTCCCGGGTTATGGCTCGCTCATTATCTGGATCGGGCCGTGTAAAAAGGATGGCCAATTATCCAGGGACTCCACGGGTAATCATCTTGCATCATCAATTATTCTGGAGTCCGAGCATCTGTCCACCTCATCACGGGCCGATCCCCGCTCGATCATGGCTTCACCAAGATCCTGGTCGACTATCTGGCAAAAGAGCAACCGTGGTCAACCATGGACTCAAACCTTGTCGACTATGGATCCTGAAAAAAGGTTTATCGTGGTTATTCACAAGCTCTGCAAAGGAAGCAATCTACACGCTACCTAGTCCCATGTGAAATCCTGACAGAAACCTTGTCGAATGCGGGAAAATTCATGGGGGTGTCCAAGTTGTATCTATGTTAATCTCTCTCTCTTATACACACTTGTTCAGCGGTACATATTATACTGAAATTGGAACGATACAGAGAAGATTAGCATGGCCCTGCGCAAGGATGGCACGCAAAATCGTGAAGCGTTCGATCTTTCTCTCTCTCTCTTTCAACAGTATGCGCTCAATTCTTTGAGTAACCGCTCAAGAAAGGTTTTACAGTACTCCATTGATACTTGAGCAACGATCTGTACATTCACGAACCATTTCAGATTTGAGATTCTCTCATAGATCAAAATAAAATATTCAAAATAAACTTCAGGCTTCTAGGAGGATTGGGAAAGAGCCTCAACAATGTCAAAAATGCTCAAAACAAACATCCAATCAAATACTCTGTCAGAATGTTGTTTGGAAACGTTCTCCGCCCCCAGACCTCTTGGGACCAGACCCGGTGACCAAGTCAAGACGACTTCATAATTGTAATAAAAAGTTTGGGAGGAGATTGGAGCCTTCGCAATTACCGATTCGTAGCTCAATTAGAAGGCGCGGCCAATGTGAGGCCGGCAAAACATCCAGCCCCCTCGGAACAATTAACAAATGAAAAACTCTCATTTTCTCAAGTTCTCTCTCGGGATCCTTCGGAGGGGACTTAATCTTACCCCTTCATTTCCTTTTAATCCCCCGGCTTAGCGTGCCAGCGCCCTGCAGACTCTGCGCTAATGAGTGCTGGATCAGAAATCGCCTCTAAACACATACAAAAACATCAACTTGGGTTTTTTTAAGATTAGCTCTAATTCGCTCCAATTCTGATTGATTTAGGTCCTTTAAGATTGTTTTTTCTCGCTTTGTGTCAGTTTGGGTAATCATCATTTTCTTGGAAAATGTTGACGTCAATGTGGATTATATTGATTGCGTTTTTTTTTTTTTGCCTCTTCTTCTTTGATGTTTGTGGGGCAATGTTCCATGTCACGGTTAGGTAACTGATAGTTCTGGCAGATTTAACGATAGAAGCTTTACCCGCTCTATCTTATGGATCTACTACCCATCATGTCATGAATAGTATAAGTCATTTTATTCATGATCGAACTTTTTAGCCCACTGTACGTATTACATCCAAAACACGATACGACACCAGCCATCTCTGTCTTAAGCTCGATGCACCATCTCAGCGACCGTTAAACCAGTGAGTTCCTTTAATTGGTCCACGAAGCGTGTCGGCAGGCATCCAGGTATCATATCATGAACCGAGTGAATATTTCGACCTCAATATAGCAGGGTCTTCCCTTCAGCAACCATCTGATCACAGACTACCACCGTGAGTGACCATATTGGCAAGATCAAGAATAACTTGATATAACACAAAAATCAACTTTCAATTAAATAAACTAAATGTTTTACAGGCAGCCTGCAATGAACAAATCTTTCTTAAGTTTCACCAGACCATTAGGAAATTCCTTAGATGGAACCTGCACGTTGATTATTTTGATGCTAAGTGATACGTTCTTGGAACGTAGCTTGAAAATTAAAAATTGATTTCATATAAGATATTATATTATCAATATGATATTAAAAATATGCAATCAAAAATATATATTTTTAATATTGGCTTTGTGAGAGAAAGAGAGATAAATCTCGTATAATGTTATTTTATATTTAAGAAAAAATTAGCTACAAATTTTACGGGAAGAAATTATAGATCTTAAAAAAAAAGAGCAGTTATAACGTCAAAATTAGCGTAAAAAGGCAATATGATTTATTAATATAGATGGAAATATTTCGAGTAAAAGTTTTCGCTTTCATCCGAGTCAAAGCTACAAACACAACTTATAAATTATTTAGCTATATTTAAAAAAGAAAATCATTGTAATTTCACCTCCTTTGAAGAAAAAGAATCAATGTGATGTAATAAAGGGTAGTGAAGATGGGATTGACGCCTGTAACTAAGTGAAACGTGTAGTTTATAGACGAAGTGTCCTCAGTAAATGGAGGAAGGAAGGAAGATACTGGAAGAAGGATTGGAGGAAGAGGACTCCTGCTAGCCCCATAGCTAATAGAGATTGATCAGCCGGTGAGAACCAAATGGGCTTTGAAATCTGCCCACTTGTTGGTCTGATCCTTTTTTACCGTTTTTCCCCTATTGTACTGATGGCCATTTCTATTACCTTGCCTTCTTCAAATCGTCGAGATGACATTGCTAAATGTTTCAATATATTTGGTCAGCTGTGACCTAATGGGATTTTAAATTTGACACATGTTGGCTCTGATTCTGTTTTACCTTATCTATTGATGGGCATTTCTGTTACCTTACTTTCGAATGGTAGAGATGATATTACGATGCACTAGTTTACATTCAGGATGCTTACTCATCCTCTTCTGATGAAATCTTTTATAAATTTAGCAAAAGTATACGCCTAAGGTCCTGATGAATATAACGGTTAAAAGGGCTGAGATGGTATTGCGCGATTTGAAAACATGAGGGGCATCTCGGTATGATTTTATCACCCGAAATATATTATAAATTCCCTAGAGATGATATTGCTAAATAGTGCAATATATTTTGTTCAGCAGAGAATCAAATGGGACTTCAAATTTAACACATGCTGGTCTGATTCTGTTTCAAACTATTTTTTCCTATTGTATTGATGGGCATTTCTATTTCCTTGTCTTCATTCTGGAATCGTATAGATAATGTTGTTAAATAGTACAGTAATATTTAGTCAGAGAGAGATATGATATTGTTAAATATGGAAGTATATTTGGTCAGAGTTAAGGGAATCAATTTGGGCTTTGAAACGTACTTTGGTTATCAACCATAAATACGTTGTTATACTTTGAAAAAAGGTTCCCGTTCAGCTTACTGAAATTTTTGTTAAATAAATTATTTTGATCCAATATATGCCTTTTAAAATTATTTTTCCTATATTCCAATTTTACCATTATTATATATATATATATTAAGTATACCGGGGAAGGACAAATAAGAAAGCAAGATTCTATACAACAAAGAATAAATTGCTTTTGTTTCATTTTGTATCTAAAAATGATATGCGAATTTTTATGCCAATTTAAAATGTTTCTTAATAAATAAAATCTAAGGATATGCATATAAGGTCAGAAGAGAGTGCAGTTATACGTAAAATGGTGTAATACCAATTTTTATGCAAAATTTGATGCTTCTTGATAAATCATTATGTAAATGATATAAAAGATCAGAAGAGAGTACAGATATATAAATGGGTGTCATGCCAATTTTAACGCTTTTTTAAATATATAAATCAAGGTAAAGACAGAAAAGAGTACAGATACGTATAAATGGGTTGACACCAATT
>CP092882.1:65007553-65021638 GCA_030710605.1 Cordylochernes scorpioides
TGTACCTTTTAACATGTATATCGAGATTCAGACACTAACTCTGAAAGATATTCTATACACGGTGACCATTATTGATGACACACGAAATATATACTTAAAAAAGACATCAAGCCACTTCAAAGAAATTCTAATTTCTTTATTTTTGTCAATAAGTATAATTGCACACTGAGTTGAAGTTTCGGTTTATTTTATAAGCTCGAACACAGGTTGGGTCTCAAGATATATATGGAAGTTTATCCTGAGAAAACTTCTCATTTCCCTATAACTAAGTATTCAACTGTTTTCAGAATCATTTTATAGTTGGGAGTTGGTTTAAAAAAACAAATATAGATGCCTAAATTGTTATTGATTAATTTATTTATTGATATTTTGTTTATTAACTGCTACTTTCCCCATGGAAATGAGTTCTTTATTTCTTCAGTTCAAGATGCCAGTCCTATCTCTTTCGAGAATCCAAGAACATATTCCACTAAGCAAGGTAATACTGAGTTATCAAAACCTCTCTAGGGAATTATCAACTCAAGAACGAATGATGTGATCTATATTGTTCTATAGATAACATGAATCATTTTTGAGTTAATAATGCCCCTGTGAGACGTTTTGATAGCACAGTATTACTTTGCTTAGTCGAATATGTTCTTGGATTCTTTAGAAGAATTGTATTTTGAATTGAAAATTATAAACCACGTTCTGACGTTTAAGAATAAAAACCTAATACGTACACTGTGTGAAAAGTAAATTACTGAAGAACTCCCCCATTACCTGCTTAATTGTACAGCCCTTGATGCAGAGAGGAAGGCCCTATATCAACAAATTAAATGTACCAACACTTCACCCTACGTATTGCTTTCAAAAATATCAGCAAACAAATCTAAGGCAATAGCTTACTATAATTTTTTTTAGATCATCATTATGTAAGGACCAGTCAACAAGTGAATGACTTTGAGACGAAGAGTAAAGCCAGTTCAATTTCTATGTAAATAACACAAGATGATTATTACCTTACCCAATTGGAAGAATCTGTATGGGGCAAGTCCCTAATAAAGTTTTTTTTTGTGTGTGTGAATTGAAAAATCCAAGAAATACTTCCTTAGGAAAGTTAGCAGTTATTCAACATAATATCGGTAATAAATCAAGAACGATTTGGGTATCTATATTATTTTTGTTTTTTTAACCAAAACTCCCAACTCAAGGAGAAAGCGCCCTAGTTTTGAGGGAGAAAGTTCCGTGTGTGTGTTTCAAGAATTCAGCGCATTCTTGACAGAGATGGTAAGATGCGATAGCCAATATCTTCGTAGTGAGAGTTTGATGAAACACCGATTACCATTCTAATCTCGAACGTCTAGAAATGTCTAAGAAGACGCCCGAACATCGACAAATTGAATGATTAGATAAGGTAGGCATTGTATAGAAGCTCCAATTACATTGGTAATTCTCTTTACAGCGTATTTGCTGTGGACTGTGTGGAATTGAATTTGTACCCAATGGACGTGTTTGTCTGAATAGAGAGGAGAAACCTGCCAAACAACCTAATTATTTATCTTAGAGGGAAATACTGCTTGTTAACTGTCGGATGAATTTGTTTGGGAGGTAAACCTATTTGGTTTTATCGATTCTTACTCAATGGAATACCTAACATAGCCTATTCAATAACTATTACTATTTATTTGTTCAATAATCATGAAATTTAACACAAATGAACTAATATCACACACACAGCTTTATTAAGATCACAGGTCTTATACAGATTCACCACAGGAAGGAAGCATAGATGGAGCTCCAATACTCCAAGCAACGCTAACCCAACAACCTCCAAGTCTGACGCATGTCCAAGTGGTCACAGAATATACCGTGCTTTGGTTAGCGTATCATTGCAAAGGCGAGTGTGGAATTATCAACGGTTTAATCTTTGCTTTCCTCATCCAAAAGGACCACAACATTCGACGATTATATTAATATCTTCCGAACGGTGACTGCGACCTTGTAGAATTTATATAAAGAAATTAACCAATATCATATAACTACCTACTTCGTACCAATGTATACTTTATTCTTAACAGGCAAAGGACCCTTCTTAAGTTTCCTATTCAAACTGAATGTTAGCAATGATCCAACATGTGAATGCCGCTTAGATGTAGCATCACCAGAGCATCTTCTTTTAACTTGCCCTCTGACTAACCAAATTGTATGCAAATAGTTTGAAACATTACCAAATTGTCTTTGTGTATATACTCAATCTTATGATAACTTTGTTAAGTTTAGAACTATTTGTACAATAATTTACAAAACACTACTAATCCATCGTGTAAATAATTAATCATATATATGTAAATAATACTAGCACAGCACAATAATTCTTTGGACTTCGTGCTTTTGTAACAATAAATAAATTAATAAAGTAAAATAAAAATGTATATCAAGAGGAATACAAGAACTGGAAGATATGCTAGTTGCACAAAAACTACAAAGACTCACGATCCAATCCATTCGCTCTAACATTAGATCCCAATAAATTTTAGAACCATAAATGCTTGACATGATATTCAGGTCTTTCTGATTTATACAAAACATATAATTATTTGAAATTAATTTTATATACACTCACGGACAAAAATAAGGAGGTTTAAAGCCTTTGATGTCACCATTTGTCTATTTCCTTTTTAAGGCGACGGACACTAGGTTATCTCGTGTCTTCAATATAGGTCACTGTGTATCGAATATCTTTCAGAGTTGTTGTCTGAATACCGATATACATGGTAAATGATACAACTTACTTAAGTTTATGAATGTATATATATTATATAAACTAAAAACTCAAATATTTCTATATTTTAAAAAATATATATTTTATTTTATTCAATGATAATTTAACTTTTGTTATCATCGTTTTTAGGAAAGACTTTCAGTTTTTGTTGTATAGTTTTGTTGTAAATATGCGTAGTTAACATATCTATCCTTTTAAATATCACTAATATAGGATTAATTTTATAAATTCTATATAATGTGAAAATAACTAATGTGTAATATTTCCTCAAGTAATTGAAAATAAAAGCTACTTGATGGTAAATAATTATCTTTTTTTATCACGACTGAACCTCAACCCTTTATCTTATCGATCCTTTGTCTTATCAACCCTTTATCTAACAACAACAACAAAAAATATCCATAACATATATATATTTGTAGAAGGGCAGAAATGGCAGAAATCTTGAGAATGCAATAATAAAATGATAAGAAACTCATTTACCGAAACCTGTTATAATATTTAATTTTAAAATATTTAAATAATTAACTACCCCTATGAATAGAATTCCTAGAATATATACTATTAAAAGAGATAGAATCCTTCGATAGCAAATTACGATTCTGTAATCCGCTTCATTCATCCTACGCATTAATTGGATTAGGAGTTTAATAGTTAGTAAATTATAAATAGATACTCTATTTAATAATAATATGTTACGATAGAACGCAAATAGCTTTCTGATTACTATTCATCAAACGTTTTGACTTAATTCATATAGGCATAAAATTTATTTTAATACAAAGATATAATTGTAGAACCAAGTTTGATATAATTATACCGCAAATGTTTCTTTTAAACAAAAAAAAACGAAATTCATTCCAAGGAGAAATAACGATTATTTCTAACCTTAGAGATGAGGTATGAAAGGATGAATTGTGAAGAGTAATGATAAACGGAAAAATAAAAAACTCCAGGGATGGGAATCGAACCCACAGTGTTCCGTTTACTGGACTTCCCGGCAATAATGCGTCATCTATATATAACGAACGAAGACATTAAGACGCGAATGTTTCTTTTCACAAATAAATCAAACTTAAACTGTCCTGTTGTGTAATGGTTACCATTTCTAAGATTCCAACCTTCAGTGTAGCATATATAAGCAGAATGATCCAATACAGTATTAGAGCTCTAAAGAAGCGATCTGGTAGATTAAATTGGCGGAAACGCTGAAAGAGTTCACCACTATTGAACTAAGCCCTCCCAATATATTTATTCATCACAGTAAGGACAGTAGAAGGTTGATTAATTTGTGAAAAGAAACATTCGCGTCTTAATTTCTCTCAAAACTTCTTTTATTAGTATCAGAAATGGTTCTTCTTGGTAGTTATTTCTTAGGATCCAAATTTCCAAATGTTTTGAAATTTTAATCACTTTTTATTCTAAATATAATGTATTTGTCCAATTAATATATTTTTATACAATTATACAATTATTCTATTTCCAAAGCGCTATATCCCGCAAGGGATACTTGCGCCAAACAAGGAGACAAGTTTATTTACATAGGTTATTTACATTATTCAACGCATGAAAACATTAGAGATCCAGATTTTGTAGAAAGTTTAGAATGTATTTACAAAATGAATTGAACTTTAAATATGATTTTTTTATAGAAAATCAAATCGTTAAGTTCACAAACAACTAGGTCATTCTTCATTCTATGATCTTGGAATGATCGGCAATGAATATCATTTTGACAAAAAGGTATTTAACTGGTAAAGTGGCTAGACCAAAACTAAGACCAATATATAGATGGAAATTTTGCTGGGAGGATATTAATCTATGAAAAAGAAAAACGTCTCTCCAATAAAAACTCAACAGGGTGATGTCCAGTTTTAGAGTCTATGTAGACGAGAGATGTTGTCGTTATTGTACCAAAGGAGGTTAGGTTTGATAGAACATGGACATTACAGGATAGAAAGACTACATACTAGATCCCAGGAGCAAATTATTTGTTCCCCTGCTAAGTTGCTCCTGGGATCTAGTATGTAGTCTCTTCTCCATTCAAGAACCTCTCCTCAAGAGCATTGCTAAGTCTGTAAACCGACTCTCAGCCAACAGCTCTGTCACAGTGCAATGGCTTCCAGCTTTTGTTGGAATTTCTGGAAATGAGCTTGTAGGCTCTCTGGCAAAGGCTGGAGCTATTGGCCTACCTGAAGCCAGATAATCTATTACCCAACTAGACGAAATAGACCTCCTTAGTACCATCAAAACCCAATGCCTGCAGGAATGGAGTTCTAATGCTACACATGACTGGTACAGAGCAAGAGGGACAAGCACCAGTTCTGTCCTCCCAAGAGAACAACAGCCTTTGATTTCCAAATTTAATTATGGTCATCTACGGACAATGACTTTCCAGAATGATTGCAAGGGTTTCTCACTATGTACTAAGTGTCAACCTACAACCCCAAAACATATTATTGACTGTATTGACTCATCCATTGATGAGCTCTACTCTTCCCCAGCAGACACCATTAATAGCCTCAAGCTTTACAAGCTTGATACCTTAATATGATTGAGTGGAGATAAGAAAAAAGAAGAAGTATGTAGTATTCCTCTCCTGTAATGTACATACCCCGTTCTATCAAACCTAACCTTCCTTTTTACAATAAAGACCGCATCTCTAGTCCAAATAGACTCTAAAACTGAATACCATCCTGTTGAAATTTAATGGGAGAGACGTTATTAATTTTTATAGAATATCATTTTGTTATTTGGATTTTTCCTTCCATAGTAATTTTAATGTGTAAAAGTATATTTTACACTGTGGGTTCGATTCCCATACCTGGACACTTTTAATTTTCCGTTTATCATTACTCTTCACAATTCATCCTTTCATACTTCATCCCTGGGGTTGGAAATAGTCTTTGTTTCTCCTTGAAATAAATTTCGATTTTTTGTTCAAAAGAACCACATGCGGGATGATTATCAAATGGCGTTCTACAATCATAAGCCGCATTATATTGTAATATATTTTATTCCGACATTGAAAAGCGAACCACCATCGCTAGTTTTAAGGAAACTGTTTTCACAAAGCTTTTTCTGATCCTTATCATTAACAAATTGGTTGAAGATAAGCTTGATGAAAATATTTTACATAAAAATTGCGATGGCGAGTCGTTTGAATGTCAAAATAAAGTTTTAAAATGTTGAAATAACTCGTTTAAAACTCAATCATATTGTTTTTCTTTGTTATATATATTTATTATTATTTATTTTAGATATATAAATATGGGAGTATATTTGAATTTACACCTCAAATCAACTCGGATAATAATAATTCATAGTTAAAAATGAACTATAGAGATGTGATAACCGAGGTTCTCTCGCTGTGGTGTTGTAACCGAGAGAGGCAAACCTGTAGTAACCGAGAGGGACAGTCAGGGCGTGGAGAGTTTTCCAGTACCTCTCTGCACCTTGGGAGACCTTTAACAGTTTTCAAAGAGTACAGGAAGTCGTAGTCGAGGCAGAGTAGAAGGCTTGGGAATTTATATCACAAAAAAAACGAAGAGACACAGTTGTACTAAGAAAGTTCCGTGGACAGATAGGAGTCGAGCTAGGAGCGAAAGATGGAGATAGAAGAGTTCTTACTGTTCTACATGGTCGATGAGATGGACCTTGGACACAACCGACGAGAGCTCTCGTTGATGATGAAGTGACTATTTATTTCTGGCCCTGTTTGAGGCTTATATATCTTTGCTGAGAGGAAGTATTGGATTTCAGATGATGCAACAAGAGCGTGGATCGGAGGCGATATTGTACACTCTGGCAACGCCCTGAAATCTTCTAGTCCTCGTTGGATTTTATATCAATCTCTTGCTTTAGCTCAACTCTCAATCTGTTACAGAGTTTTATTTATTCATCCTCAGTTTGTACAAAGTATATTACATATTATGATGTAATGACACATGTAAATCATGCGTAAAATCATTTATATATGTGTTTCTATTATACAACATGAAAATCTTGTTATAAGTATTATACAATATAAGGTTGTTGGTCAAATTACCATATAGATATATTTAATTAAAAAGGCATATATTGGATTAAATTATCATTTATTTTACCAAAGTTTCAGTTGGCTAAACGTCAACTTTTTCTAGGTATTATAACATATTAATGTATGTCAAAAACAAACTCAGCGCCACATATAACGTCAACAGAATTAAGTTTGAAATTTATTTTTGCTTATATTCAAAGGGGAGAAAATAATTATGTTATTTGACGTTATGTGGCGTTGAGGTTGTTGTTGACACACATTAATATGTTATAATAACTTGAAAAAGGTTGGCGTTCAGCCAACTAAAATATTGGTAAAATAAATTATTTTTGATCCAATATATACCTTTTTAATTAAAGATTTATTTATTGATTGCTCTATTTTCAATATATACAGTTAAACCTGTCTATAGCGCCCCCTCTAAATAGCGCCTCCCTCTCTATAGCGCCCGATATAAATACGTAGTACGAAGCGATTTACATTAAAAGTGACCTGTCTATAGTACTCCCTCTCTATAGCACCCTATATTGGTGAGTCCCAAGAGGGGACGCTATAGACAGGTGTAACTGTATATATATAACACAAAATAATAATTAAAATCAGTGTTTACAATGTCAATGGGGCTCTCCCAATGACAAAGACATTTCCTACAGGACAGTAGCAAGTCCTAATTGATTTTCCCCAATTCTAAGCTCAGTAAAACGAATGCTCTATCTATCACTGATGTAGAGTTCCCCCATGTTATTATTTGTCTACCCTCATTTGTCTCCAAATATCAAGGTTAGTTTCGTTGAACGAAATTGAAATATTCTCTGCGCAAACAGTTCCAGTACCTGTGGCCAAGTGAAGATAGACCATAAACATGATAAAGAAGGAGGTGTAGGTGAATTATATTTTGGTTCTCCCGTGAAAATGAATTGTTCAGAAAGTTAACGATTGAAAACAAGCAATAAACCACAAACATGACAAATCAGGAGTGTAAGTGAAGTTATTTCTTAGCTCTCCCAAGTAGAAATAAATTGTTCAAAGAGATAACAATTGAAAACAACCAATAAAACACAAAGGCAGGAGTTATAGGTGAAGTTATTTCAGGCTTCCCTGTGGAAAATAAATTGTTCAGAGAGGGGGCAACAATAGCAAACAAGTGAGATAAACCCCAAACATGATAAAGCATAAGGTGTAGGTGAAGTTATTTCTTATCTCCCACGTTTGAATAAATAGTTCAGAGGGACAACAATTGCAAACAAGCAATGGACCACAAACATGACAAGGCAGGAGTTATAGGTGAAGTTATTTCTTGGCTTCCCTGTGGAAAATAAATTGTTCAGAGAGGGGGTAACAATAGCAAACAAGTGAGATAAACCCCAAACATGATGAAGCATAAGGTGTAGGTGAAGTTATTTCTTAGCTTCCACGTTGATAAAAACAGTTCAGAGAGACAACGATTGAAAACAAACAACAATGGTTGCCTGTAAAGTCTGTTTTACGGGCGAAGATTTTACGTGACAACGGTAGAATATTTATTGATATGAATATAATTAAATTGCACAATAGGAACAAGGAGTTGAATGAAAATAAGAATTGCACAAATTTTAACTATAGAAATATATTTTGTTTACTAAAACATTGTACATGTAAACTTAAACTTAACTAATTCCTATTTGAGTGATTTTGTTGAGGATAGGACGATGATAGGAGAAATATGAAATGAAAGGAAGTGTTTCTGCTGTAATGTGTCTTGCGAAAGTCAAGTCGATAGTTGTTCCTTTTAACGTAGTTGACTTAGAAACGTTTGATACGCAATCAAGATTATACGTATTTTTCATGAATTTAAGAAACGAGTTGTCAGGCTTTACGTTTTTGTTAAAATCACCACACAGAAGAATCGGTACACTAGAATCAACTTGCACGAACGGTGGCACGTACTGGCTGTTGTGAATGTACGGACCGAGTCCTTGCCATAGTAACATTCCAATATCCTGCATACTAGCTCCTGGATGAATATATACAGCACCGAGTATAAACTTGAAGCTAGTATTAGCGGCGAAGCAAGTAACTTCAGTCATGCACATGTCACCCTTGGTTTTAATGACACGAGTTACGTCTGTAATCGCAACTTGGAACACTTCCGCCGTAGATGTCGATGATAATTTACGATAGATCGCCACTCCACCAGCCGCGTTGGTATTTGAAAATCAAAACACTTATTCAGATCGAAGGTTCAAATTTTTGCTAAATAAATTTGAAATTAAATAAAATTTGTAATTGTAAATGATGAAGTTGAAAATTAAAACATTTACTTAAATTAGATGTTAAAATTCTTGCTCAACACAGTTTAAATAAAGTTTTCTTATATCTGCCACTTTTTCTTAATATTTGTAATTTTAAAGAATCAATTCGAAAATCAAAACATTTATTCAGATCGAAGGTTCAAATTTTTGCTAAATAAATTTGAAACTATTTAAAATTTGTAAAATAATAATTAATTAATTAATTAATTTTAAACTAATAATTTACTTAACACTATCAACATTTATCAATAGTATGACATAACCTATAAACTCAGTTTCTCAACTTTTGTGTCAATCCAAAAATTAATCAATCAATCATAGTTTACGATAATGAAATATCAGTGTACAATTATTTACCTTTATTGTTGTAGTTGTTGTAAATGACGAATCTAAGCACTCCACATTTTCACTACAGACACAGCTGACGATACTTTAACCACACGTGTGAACTTGTATTATGACGCTTTCTTGTTTTTCCAACGCCAAGAACGTTCGAGAAAGACAAAGACAGAGACAAGCATGCGCCGATTCAATGCGCCTAATTCTCTAGCGCTGCGCGCGCAGCACTCTCGTTCGATGACTCATCGTAACGTTACCCGGGCGTTACACTTTTTCATAAGTGACTCCCAGCCGCAACCTAATTTAAGACGTTGTCACGTCAATAAACCACAAAAAATGGCAAGGCAGAAAGTGTAGGTGAAGTTATTTCTTAGCCGCCACATGGAAATAAATAGTTTAAAGAAACAACGATTGCAAACGGATAAAACACAAACATGTCAAAACAGAAGGTGTAGGTGGAGTTATTTCTTAGTTCCCACGTTGGAATAAATAGTTCAGAGAGGCAACAATTGAAAACATGCGAGATAAACCACAAACATGACAAAACAAGAGGTGTAGGTGAAATAGTTGGCTCCACGTTTAGATAAATAGTTCAGAGGGACAACGTTTGCAAACAACCGATAAAACCACAAAAATGACAAGGCAGAAGGTGTATGTGAAGTTATTTCTTGGCTACCACGTGGAAATAAGTTGTTAAGAGGGACAACAATCAAAAACAATCTATAAAACACAAACACAACAAAATAAGGTGTGTAATTGAAATTATATTTTGGTTTCCACGTTGAGATAAATTGTTTAGAGACAACGATTCCAAAGAAGGGAGATAAACACAAACGTGGCAAGCCAGGAGGGGTACGTGAAGTTATTTCCTGGCTTCCACGTTTAGATAAAAACAGTTCAGAGAGCCAACAATTGCAAACAAGTGAGATAACCACAAACATGACAAAGCAATAAGTGTATATAAAAGTGGCTCCCAGGTCAAAATAAATAGTTCAAAAACAACGATCGCAAACAAGTGAGATAACCACAAACATGACAAAGCAATAAGTGTATATAAAAGTGGCTCCCAGGTCAAAATAAATAGTTCAAAGACAACGATCGCAAACAAGTGAGATAACCACAAACATGACAAAGCAGGAGCTGTAGGTGAAGTTATTTCCTGGCTTCCACTTTGATAAAAACAGTTCAGAAGGACAACGATTGATCATCCAACCACCTTTTGTTTTATTTAAACAAGATATTGGATTCCGCGTGGGAGGATAAAAATGGAAGCGAGCCAATTAGAAATATTTAACGCCAGATGTGTTGCCATGGTTGCGAGGTAGTGACCCGGTTAATTGGACAGGGTTTGCCCCCCCATTTATTTAAATACACCAACCCCCTTTTTATAGTTCCCCTTCCTGATTATTCCGCTATTGTTATTTAATAAATAGTCTGTTTTTTGTTTCAGTGAAAAATATTATTTTAAGCATCATTTTCACGTTTCTTTTTTCAAATTGGTGTGCATCTGAGAAGTAATTCTTTTTGTTTATCACATATTTATAAATATTGGAAGTTTTAAATATGGGAAGAATAAATTTTACGATTGCATTTATTCTTGAGACGTATTTACACAAATAGTTTGTTAACTGACAATAGAATATATTTGTATCATATGTTTACAAGTTTATATTTACATATATATCAATATATGGGACATATAAATTGGTGTTCTCATATATATTATATAACAACATATTAACCTCCCTGAGGTCCTCCCTGGACCCTTGGGATATTTGACCAAATTCTGATCCAAGGTGGCTAACATGACAATGGCATCCATTTTCAAATGAAGAGCAAAACTGTCCTGGTATGGAACTAACACCTACCCACATATTCTCATGCTAATCAATTTAAGCTTTGCAGAAAATTGACATGGACCCATAACAGCAGCTTTACACACCCAAGATATTGGACATTGCGAATGCTGTGATAGAAATGCACGGGACATCTGAGGCTCTTCATTGTACACGACAACAACAACAAAATAAAATTGACATGGACCCAGAACAGCAGCTTTACACACCCAAGATAGAGAAAATTGCGACTGCTGTGATAGAGATGTATGGAGACATCTTAGGCTCTTCATTAGACAAGAAAACAACAATACAGTATACACACCCAGGATAGAGGACATTGCGAATGCTGTGATAGAGATGCACGGGACATCTGAGGCTCTTCATTGGACACGACAACAACAACAAAATAAAATTGACATGGACCCAGAACAGCAGCTTTACACACCCAAGATAGAGAAAATTGCGACTGCTGTGATAGAGATGTATGGAGACATCTTAGGCTCTTCATTAGACAAGACAACAACAATACAGTATACACACCCAGGATAGAGGACATTGCTGATGCTGTAATAGAAATGTATGGAGACATCTGTGGCTGTTCATTGGACACGACAACAACAACAATACAGTATACACACCCAGGATAGAGGACATTGCTGATGCTCTGATAGAGATGCATGGAGACATCTGAGGCTCGTTATTGGACACGACAACAACAACAATACAGTATACACACCCAAGATAGTGGACATTGCGACTGCTGTGATAGAGATGTATGGAGACATCTGAGGTTCTTTATTGGACAGAACAACAACAACAATACAGTATACACACCCAAGATAGTGAACATTGCGACTGATGTGGTAGAGATGCAGGGGAACATCTAAGGCTCTTCATTGGACACGACAACAACAATACAGTATACACACCCAATATAGTGGGCATTGCGACTGCTGTGATAGAGATGCATGGAGACGCCTGAGACTCTTCATTGGACACAACAAAAACAATAATACAGTAAACAGAACCAAGATAGTGGACATTGCGACTAGGTAAGATATTATTATGGGTAATAAGTCATTACCTTTAAAACGTCCCTAGTATTTATGTAGACCTAACATGTTGAGGTTGTACAGAGCGTATGGATGGTGCACAAGGGAGATATAAATTGTTGTTATTACAGAGAACATTTAAACGAATTATTTAATTTGAAAAAAACCTTGCGGAATGTGTATAATTGGGAGAAGTGAAATTTCCTAATTAAGTTAATTAAGGGATTCTACATGTTGGCCGATTTAATTTATATCTCTCAGCAGAAAATATTTTGTTTCTACAATTTGTGATAATTCGACCTATTTCACTTTATTGTATAGTTGAGGATTTTAATTGGACTTTGAATATAATAAATAAATCTTGTGTGTCTGTTGTAACGTTTTTGAAGAAAACTCTCAGATTTATGAAATTAATTTATTAAACAAACTCTGCCTTTGCCGGTTCCAAGCCCGGATGAAAAAGGAGGAGGGGGAGCAGTAACAAGCTCGCTAAAAAATCTGGGCTCAGCTGGCCCGGTTGATAGTACCTTGTGAGGGCTCCTAATCCAGGGATACAGGATAAGCAGCGTTTGTACTCCATGTTAGGAGCAGCTGCACATGGCGTCTGTTCCTCATGTCAGAGGTGGCCATTTTTTTTGGAGCTAAGTCAGCCTACCACTGAGTAGTGCTTCCAGTCTTAATGACAAAGGCAGACGCATTCTACTTCACCCAATCATGATGGTTGTCAAATAGACACCATTAAGGGTGTCAACTTGATATCCTAATATGATTGAGTGGAAATAATAAAGAAGAAGATTTATTAAACTTTAAACATTTTTATATATAGAGAGATAAACGAGTTAATTACCTCGTATTTTAGGCAACAAAAGAATCATCTAATTTACATACATCTTTCTAACCAGATTCAACTCGTGCTAAACAGACGACAAAGAAAAATAAACAAATTTTTGGTAGAGAGTAAGTTCCTATTTTTTACAAGCTTTCACACTCAAAGAATTATACTTTTCTTGCTTCAGTGTCAAAACATAAAATATGCTGTGAAAAAAACATTACAAATGTGATATTGTACTGGGATAAGGTACATAAATTATGAAAAAAGGCTTCTCCTTATCGTGCAACTGAAAGTTGCTGATGGCTTGTGCCATCTATCGGAATAAATATCAACTATTCTCGTTTATTTCTAATTATTCCAGAATTGGCCAATTACCCATTCTTGATTAATCTAGAAAATATAACTACGTACGCGTTTCGGGCTGTTGGTCATCGTCAGCGTGGTACAAGCTGTACCTCAACAATCAAAAAACTGGTCCTTCAGGCATCTTGAAAAATCATGAAACGGGTAGTTAAGGCCAGAATTGTGTGAGACCGCGACACGCGTACGTGGTTAGCTTTTCTTGATTAATAAAGAATGGGTAATTAGCCAATTCTGGAATAATTAAAAATCAACGAGAATAGTTTATATTTATTCCGATAGATGGCACAAGCCATCAGCAACTTTCAGTTGCACGATAAGGAGATACCTTTTTCATAAAATATGCTGTCATAGAGACTGTCAAATAGGTTTTGGTGTTAGAGATATTCTTAGAATAATATTTCAAAATTTTAAAAAACTATCAATTTTTAAACTATGGATATAGATTATGTAGAAAATATATTTTTTAAAATTTATACATCAAATGTTTCCCTTTCAATACATATATTCTATTAGCGCTTCATAAATTGTATTATTTTATTTATATTTTATTACTTTATTCATTTGATC
>CP092882.1:65021738-65108954 GCA_030710605.1 Cordylochernes scorpioides
GAAATGATTTTTATATAAGTATTCATGCCATATAAATAAGAATTACATCAAAAATATGGATTAAATAAAAAGGTTTTCAATAAATATAATATGCGAAGATGAGTATAGAGAGAAAATACATTTATATAAATTATCTTCCAATCAAAATATACACCCATTCCTCGCTTTGCATCGGGGTTACGTTCCAAAAAAAATACGACTCAAATTGAAACGACGCAAAGTGAAAATATGTGAAGGCGCAATCAAAAACAAAGGTATTGCCATATTTTAGGGAAAAAAAATTAAAGACTCGAATCCAAAACAACGCAACTTCGAAAATCTAACGAGGCACAGTGAAAATCAGTAAAAATTAAGCAGTGACGCAACTACGAAAAAAACGCAAAACGAAACTACGCAAAGCGAGGTATTGGTGTACTTTTATATTTTATATCTATAATTAATTAACTTTATTAACATCATGAAACGCGATATCCCAAACTCAGGGATATTTGCGCCAATACATTTCACTGCATTACAGCAATTCGGCTATATACAATCCTGTTCAATTCATTATTTTACATAAATTAACTAAAGAAAATTGTCCAAAGAGAAAAACAAACAACAAAGCAAAACACACAGAGCAAGCATCGCAGTTCTTTTTTTTTTTTTTCTAAGATTCCTTCTCTTTTTTCCAATTCAAGAGAAAGTTGTATATGTATTTACAAAATTGATCAAAATTTTTATACTTTTCTTTTTTGTCTACAAATTCATCAAGCTGTCCAATACGACCAAATCTATTTTCCCTAAAATCCCGGAAAATTGGGCACTCCAGAAGTAGATGTCTCGCGTCTTGAATTTCACCTCCGCAGAAGCATCCTGGTTCCTTCACGGCGCCGATAGTTGCCAAAAATTTCCCAAAATTGCCATGATCTGTAATGAATTGGATATTATAAAAATTTGGACGGAAAAATCTTGGAATTCCTAATACGAAAAAGCTTCTGAAAATTTCATTAGTGTTCTCAAAAATTTCATTCATTTTTGCGTGTAAGAATGATTTGACTATACTTGGAGCATGGGGTTCGTAAGTAATTAGATCTTCAATGGACATTTGAGCTAGATCAAATTTGATTATTCTGGATTCTATATAATCTGTTAGGAGTGGAATTTTTGCCAAGCTATGCACACAGTTTGATGAAGTGGTTTTGTATGCTCTAACTGCCCATAAAATGATCTGGTACTGCATGGAGTTCAGTTTTTGTTTACAACGATTGTTTAAATATTTGAACCAAATTTCAGAACCGTATGTAAGTACAGGCCTAATGATTGTTTTGAATAAAGTTAACCTCTTTTCAGTGTCTAAACCCCACATATTGCCACTTAGTGAACATAATAAATTTTTCATACGTCCTGCCTTACACAGAATATCATTAACATGCGGTGTAAAGTTAACTTTGTTTTTCCATTTGTGATTATAAAATTTCATTCCCAGAATTTTTACTTGCTTGACCGGCATTATTATATTGTTATTAACCTTAATAGGTATTTTTTGTCTGTTATGTAGGTATAGCATATTAGTCTTCTCTGTACTGATCGTTAATTTATTTCTATTACACCATTGGATCACATAATTTAAGGTGTATTCACTTGCGGTTTTTAGTCCTTCAATAGTCTTATTCCAGCAAATTATTGTAACGTCGTCTGCATAACATATAATATCTGCATTCATTGAATCAAAATTATATCTATAATAGTTTCGCCAAATATATATTATGTATTTAGTAGACACACAAACCATCTGCAATACGTCTCTTTATTCTGAATTGATATAAATATACTGAACATTAATTAAACAATTCAAAATGATTTACGGAGAAAAGTTTCTTTTTATTACAAATACCATCTCAAGCTTTCAGGCATCACTGCCCTTCTACAGGAGAACATATATAAAACGCCGCCTGATGCCAAAAGTGCTTTCGTTGTTCCCTACTCGAACCTGTTATTGTATTTTTTAAGGATACGCAAGAAATTTTGTTCACACCTTTTGTTCTTGTGCCTTCAATAAAGGCCACTGTAAGTTTTTCAGAGTTATTGTCTGAATCCCGATATACATGCTGTAAGGTACAACTTCCTTAAATTCTTTCTTTGAATGCATATGCACCTGGTTATCTCGTGTGTCTTTAATAAAGGTCACTGTAATATCTTTCAGAGTTATTGTCTGAATCGCGATATACATGTTGTAAGTTATAACTTCCTTAAGTTTTGTCTTTGAATGTATATACACTTGGTTATTTCGTGTGTTTTCAATAAATGTCACTGTAATATATTTCAGAGTTATTGTCTGAATCCCGATATACATGCTAAAAGGTACAACCTCCTTAAATTTTGTCTATGAATGTATATACACTTGATTATCTAGTGTGTCTTCAATAAAGGCCACTGTAATATCTTTCAGAGTTATTGTCTGAAACCATATATACATGCTGATAGAAGGGAAAGGTGCAATTTTCTTAAGTTTTGTCCATGAATGTAATTGCAAACTAAATTAATTGTGTATCTTATATAATTATAGCATATTAATTAGAAGTGAATAAAATTATTCGTATTGTTCTTCTATCGCTATATTGAATTTTCTTTTATTAAATTTTCGATGAAAATAAATTAGTATAAAATTCAACCTTCACAAAATTGAAAATGCGTTATACTCTTATAGACAAAATTTAAGGAAGTTGTGCCTTTTTGTATGTATATCGGGATTCAGACAATAACTCTGAAAGATATTACAGCGACCTTTATTGAAAACACACTAGATAATCAAGTGTATATACACTCATGGACAGAACTTAAGGAAGTTGTACCTTTCAGCATGTATATCGGGATTCAGACAATAACTCTGAAAGATATTACAGCGACCTTTATTGAAAACACACTAGATAATCAAGTGTATATACACTCATGGACAGAACTTAAGGAAGTTGTACCTTTCAGCATGTATATCGGGATTCAGACAATAACTCTGAAATACATTACAGTGATTTTTATGAAGACACGCGAGATAACCGAGTGTGAACAAAATTACATCTGTCTCCTTAAAAAAACGCAATCACCACATCAAAGACTTTACATTTCTTTATGTTTTGTCCATGAGTGTAATTGGCATTTTAAGAAACTGAAAATATTTTTGACGCGTAAGTTTCTTCTGAATAAAATAATTTTCTACTGTCTTTATTGAAATGATAAAATACTGGAAGGGCTTGACTCATCATTAGTGAACCGTCCAAGCGGTAATTTAGCGTATCATCAGTAAAACATTTCGTGAATTGGATCATCGTCTGGAGAAGTATATTATCAAAAGTACAAAATCACGAGGCAAAGAGATAATTACAAATACATGAAACACTTCTCCTAACAATTCATTTTGTCTCTCAAAACACAATTTTAGTCAGGAACTAAGATAACTATCGTTATAAGCGGGATATTGTTATAGGTTCCTTTAGCTAGATAATGTGGAAAGGATGTTTTAAAAGAGGACAAAACGGCCGCTATGTTCCCAAGTCAAGTCTCAAAGATGATTAACGACATTTTAATTCTCGGCGAAGACCAACATGGGAAAGGAGGAGTTCAACAGCTGCTTGGACAGCGGAATAAATAAACAAACGATAATCATCCTAGACTCTTCAGTTTGGTTACGACTTGATGGAGAAAAGTCGTCTGCTACTCTATTTTTTTCCTGTATCGTTTGATAGTTTTTGTATCGTCCCTTCTCAACCGACCATCTTGGCGACAAATCGATTGAAGCAGATGTTCCGCCTATTTTATTAGTGATCCAGAATTAGAAATTGTGACGGTATTGATTCCAATTTCGATTTCCAATACAGGACGTTTTAAAAATAAACTACAAGATTAATAAAAGTTCTTTATTTATTTATTTTTTTTACGACTCTTGCTTCGGTTCATTGTGCTTTGCCCTTAGCGTGTTGTTTCTAATACTAGAGAAGAAATTAATAGTTTTCTAAATATTTTTTTTTTAAATGTACGAAACAACTTTATTTTGAATTCATTTTTATAAAAAATAAATTTGATTCAATTTTAACTATATTTTTTCTTTGTAAATGTGTTTCTTTTGAAATATTTCATTACACACAACACAAATATTATATCCAAAGACATTATGCAATGTTAAAGGTAGATTAAGTTTAATTATCATCCAATACAATAGTAGAGGGCTCTTGAGATTAACCTTTATCGTTACAGTAAGGTCTGTAGAGATAATATTTGATGATATTATTGTCGTGTCCAAAATAGAGCCTCAGATGTTCTCATACATCTCTATCACAGCAGCAGCAATGTCCACTATCTTGGGTGTGCAAAGCTGCTGCTCTGGGTCTAAGTCAATTTTCTGCAAGGCTGCGGCCATTGCTGGGCATGAGAATATGTGGGTAGGTGTTAATATTTTATGATATATTTACAAGAAACACATTGCCAAAAAAAAATATATATATATATTGTTAAAAATTGTTTTGATAGATGGCACACAATTGAATTTATAAATTTTATTTGATTCAGTTTAGGTTCTCTGTTTATTTCTCAATTAAAATATTTTCAAGTGTTCCAGAAGGTATTTTCAATTATATCATATGATTATGATAATGTGATTATAGAAAACAATTTTTAATTCCCAATTAAAATATTAGAACATATGAAACATTGATGTAACCGTTTTGTGAGGAGAATATGAAAAAGGAGGTATGCATTGAATTGTATTTCTGAACAAGAAATGTGCTCCTTTACACACACACACACAACCAAAGTCTATTTTACCTAAGAGGCTTGTTTCTAAAGACAAAAATTGATTGTATATATAATGTTATAGTTAAATAATAAAAGAAATATTCAGGCAAGTCTGCTTTCGTAATTGAAAAAAAGCATATATATATATCGTATCTTGTTGTTGTCGTGCCAAATGGAGAGCTACAGATGTCTCTATGCATCTCAATCACAGCAGTCACATTGATCTCTATCTTGGGTGTGCATACTGTATTATTGTTGGTGTAGTGTCCAATGAAGAGCCTCAGATGTCTCCAGGCATCTCTATCACAGCAGTCGCAATGTCGTATTTTATATGTTTTATATAAAATATTGTGTATTGTATACAGAAAATCAAAATATTAATACGCGAATATTTCTTTTACACATCACTCAAACTTCTACTGTCCTCACTGCGATAGAAAAATATTGGGAGGGCTTGGCTCATCAGTGGTTAACCCTCCCAGAGGATTCGCCAATTTAATCTACCAGAACGCTTCTTTAGAGCTCTAATACTGTATAGGATCATTCTGCTTTATATACAACACTGAAGGGTGGTATCAAAGAAATGGTATTTAAGCAAACTATGGACATAAGCTTTTAGGACAGTAGAATTACATATAAAAATTTGCATCAAGGAATTCTCTTCCTCAAACAATAAGTACAATGCCATTTAAGCATAAATAATGTAAACAATATAATATATCTTCTATAAAGCCATAATATGTCATTTATATACAGCAAATAAAGACACTCGCCTTTCAATATTTTCAATTACTGTATATATATTATATAATCTAAAATGCAAATATATATATATTTTAAACATATATTTTATTTTCATCATTGACTGTTCTATATTTTTGACCATAGATTTAGAAGATACAACTTTTAATATTGTTGTAAATATGTATAGTTAACCTACCTTTTTTTTTTTAATTCACGAATATAGGATTCATTTTTAAAATTATATATTACTGTGAAAAAATAATTTTATGTGTAATTTACTTCAGGTATTTCAAAATAAAAACTACTTGATATATATAGATAAATAATTTATTTCCTATTTTTCACGACTGCACCTACAATTCTATCTTTTTCAACAACAAAACAAAATAATCATAACATATATATGGCGCGTTATTGCTTTATATGTACATTGTGTACTTGATTTAATTGAAAAAAAAATGGCATCACTAAAATGTTCTTCCTGGAAAAAGAAGGGCGACACCCAGGTCGTAAAACGGGTCGTTAAAATTGTCCAAGAAGCTAAGCCAGGATGTATACATATAGGTCATGTCAATCCTTGATTGGACACCCATAAACATCCATCACCTCCGGCCTCACCATCTCAGCATATAAGCAGCGTTCATTCTGACCACCAGCATTCCATCATTGGTATCGGAATTAAAAGCCTGGAGCTATTCTGGAATGTGGAATGAACCGACAGGCAGCAACCTATATCTCCAGGCTCAAAATTGGCCATACAAACTACTCCTCTTCCAGGATGGTGTAAAGACCTCACAATGCATCGTCTTCATAACCAAAGAGGCCTCACCAGATCACCTATTGGAATGCATGGGAGCCTAAAGACAGGGCTTATATTCCAACCCTGTCATGATTGTGAATTTGATCTATGAATTTAGTCTCCATGACCTTGTATAATTATACAATGGGTTAATAATTTAGAAGAATCCTGAGCATAAAGAACAATTCAGAAGCGGATAAAAGATAGCATAGTAGCATCTACAGAGTAGTCAGTTGCGAGTCAGAAGCGTCCACCTAGAGACCATGGTTTCGGGCTAATGGTCTTACTCAGTCCAGAGCAGACTTTATTCTATGATATCCACAAAGGATCCAATGGAATCTGAACAATCTGCCAAAGAAGTGTTTAGCTGGTAAAGTAGCTGGGCCAAATCTATAGTCAATATATATATATATATATATATATATATATATATATATATAGATGGAAATTTTGTCGGGAGCATATTGATCAATTAAGGTAATGACATATCTCCCATCAAAATTAAACGTCAAACCTAAACGCCAATCTATATTTGAAGGGAGAGGGTGTCTATTATTTTTATTGATCAATGTAATTCCGGAAAAAATACAAAAATAATCTATTAAAATAGTAGAGAGTGGTCTTTATAGATAAATTTGACAGAACCGCTTATGGTTCCCCACTTATAAGACAAGCCATCTAATCCAATAATGTTTATCATTACAGTAAAGTCTTTAGTGATAATATTTATAATATTTATCATACGAACAACATTGCCAAAATGATAATTAAATATTTTATAAATGTTATTTATTGTGTGTGTGTGAGATTCATCTAGAAAAAAACCACTTACATCTTATGTATGTGATACAAAGTATAAATGGTTATTTGTATCAAACAAATTGAGAATTTAATAGATATTCTGATACTAACCTAGATTTTAGATCTATGTCATGGAAAGGTAACGCGGTATATATTTTACTAAAATATGAAAGTACGTTTACAAATTGAGAAAGTTTTACAATAAAAAAGTCATGTAAAGTATTCAAGAATACATTATTTGGGCCTAAAATGAATATTTTTATATAAAAGCACTAAATATACTTTAAAATAATCAATTATTCAAGATGAAAGTGATTAAAAATGAAATAAAAAGTATTTATATCGTTGTTTCAGGATCTTCAAAATGTTAAGAAGAGATTTAAAAGGAATTCGTCTTTTTTCACAAAAACATTTATAGCTTCAAAATCAAATAAAAAAAACTATAATTTTGTATAGACACCGAGCGTAAAATGAACAGAATATCATTTTAAAAAGTAGAATACTTATTTTAAAATCGATGTCTTTAACAAACGCTTAAAAATATCTTCCTTTTTTATTCTTATAGTTTGGATTTACTGTTATGCTCGTCGTCTCATAGTTCATTAAAAACTGGGGATTTTTATATAAAGGTGTACCTACTGAGAGGGTCGGTTAAAGGTTGGTCTAAACCGTTGGTTTTCGATCGCTACGACCCGGGATCGAAACCCGCATCGGGAACTTTTTCTCATAAGAAAATAGTCAAATGGCCCCCAACCCCACCAGAGAACCATGAACTTTATAGAATTAGTGCAATTTTATAGGTAAAATAGCCTAATTTAATTTCAAAGCGATCTGAAACTGATGTTGGTAAAACTGATGGATGTACTAGCAATCCTGATTTAGAACAAATCCCTGCTATCATAATAATTTTACTCTCATCTCATTGAGATCCTTTAGAAACATAGTTTAAAAATCTAAAAAAAAAAAATTGATAATCGCATTTAACAAACTATTATTTATTACAATTATTCAATTCTTCAAATTAAAGATATTTTAGCTAGTAAATCTTTTTTATTGTTTCGACGTTTCGACAAAAGATTTACTGGCCGTAGTATCTATTTCTTCTTTCTTATCTCAAAGCCATGATAATCATGGTGGGTAGTTAGCAACTGCTTTTACTGTAAGCGCACCACATATCTACACATGTGAAAAGCAGTTCGACTTTACACTTACAAATGTGCCAGAGCCTCGTTTGGTTACTTGTACTCGCTAGTGGGGTTGGACTTTTGCAAGTATCGGGGGCCATTGGAGCATTTTTTTTTAAAACATAAAAAAGTGTCCAATGCGGGAATCGAACCCGGGTCGTAGTGGTCGAAAACCAAACGGTTTAACCAGTCTTCCACCGACCCCCCCCCCCCCCCCCCCCGAAGTATATTTAATTTGAAGAATTATGAATGCCAGCCATGCAGCTTCTATCTTAACAACCATTATACAAATTACAAAAATCTACATAGAAACCCGAACTTTTCTAACTATTAAATTTGGAGAGAAGTGAGAGAATATCTATAAGTAGAATGGAGGAAGACAAAAAGAAGATTATTGATAAATCGATACAATCGATCAATCAATCAATCGTGCCTATCCATGCCGGCGTGATTACTGATATATCATCAGATCAATTGTCTGAAAATAGAACGACTCGTCTGGGAATATGACATACCTTTATGGCGAGTTCTCCTGACATCTCGACGATTTGTTACCAAGTCTGACGTAAGAAATATGAAGATTTCTTCAGAGGCAGGTTGGAATCTTACCTAGTACTTTATTCAATATATTCAAAATGTACAGAGAGCATTGTAAATTTTTTTATTAATATTATCAAAATATATATGTTGTAAATATTTCTTTTGCCATTTTATTTTTTATGTGAATAATGCTTTTTTATTTTTTTATTTATTAACTCTATGACGCCGCCGTCGAGAAGTCCAAATGTCGCTGTGTAGATCTTCTTTTTCTTTCTTATCTCCACTCAATCATATTAGGGTATCAAGCTTGTAAAGTTGTCAACCATCATGATTGGGTGAAGTAGAATGCATCTACCTTTGTCATTAAGACTGGGAGCACTACTCAGTGGCAAGCCGACTTAGCTCCAAAAGAAATGACCGCCTCTAATATGAAGAACAGACGCCATGTTCAGCTGCTCCTAATATGGAGTACAAACACTGCTCATCCTGTATCCCTGGATTAGGAGCCCTTACAGGGTACTATCAGCCGGGCCAGCTGAACCCAGGTTTTTTGGTGAGCTTGTTACTGCTCCCCATCCTCCTTTTTCATCCGGGCTTGGGACCGGCAAAGGCGGAGTTTCTGTGTAGATAAATAGATAATTTGTTGTTTTTGCTATCATCATGAACAGTTTATACAGTCATCATGAAAATTGGCCATATTTGTTGTTATGTTGGGTAATCAACATTTAAGATTCCTCAATTTTCTATTACTGTTAATTTGTAAAACTTTGAGACCATAGGTTACCGCTAATAAACCAATCAATAGTCTTCACCAGCTCCTTTTATTTCTAAAAGATCATTAATATAATATATATATATTTCCACGTGGAAAATTAGGGAAGACAAAAACTTCAGGAGGAAACAAAATTTATTTCAGGGAAGGACCAACTATCAAAAGTAAACAAAAGATAAGCCACGAGGGCAATTTACAGAGTCGCAAGATATAAAACATAAAAATGACCACTCTGTTAAATAATAAAAAAAAAAAAAATTAAGAAATACTACGTTACAATATATTAAAATGAAGGCATATTTTGGATCAAATAGACTTATTGAAAAACAAAATACGATATTTCGACGAGGCTGTTCGCTTATCTTCTAGGAAATCAAACTCTTCGTAAGATAATTGTTCTCTTCCGATTACCGAAGTTAAGCAATGTCGGACCCGGTCAGTATTTGGGAGGGTGACCACTTGGAAACACCGGGGGCTTTAGGCTATTACCTTTTTTTTTTTGGTCTCAGAAATCGTACATTTTGGTTATTAGCCCGTAAAACTATATACTCTCTGTTAGCTAATCATCCGCGTGATGTACGAAATATATCCATTATACATTCTTCAGATAATTGATGCATTTTATTGCAATTTAACAATGTAAAAATGTGAATAAGTATATTAATGATGAAATTTATAATACAATATAATGCGGCTTATGATTGTAGAACGACATTTGAAAATTATCCGCATGTGTTTCTTTTGAACGAAAAATCGAAATTTATTTTAACGAGAAATAACGATTATTTCTATCCTTAAGGATGAAGTATGAAGTATATTTTCCGTTTATCATTACTCTTCACAATTCATCCTTTATACTTCATCCCTAAGGTTAGAAATAATCGTTATTTCTCCTTAAAATAAATTCCGATTTTTCGTTCAAAAGAAACACATGCGGGATAATTTTCAAATATCGTTCTACAATGATAAAATTATTCAGCGCTAATTCTTTTTGACAATATAGGAAGGAATATCTTCAAAATGAGTGAGATGAAGACTTTATGAAAGCTTGACTCATCAGTTATGATTCATATCAGCGATTTAGTCAATATTAATCCATCAGATTTAAGCTACATATCTATTGTATTTTGATTCTAATTATATAAGTCTGTTCTTGAAATCTTCACAAATCTTGTTGTTCTTTTGTTTATTATTTCTGAAATAATTAAACGATCAGATGAAAATCATTGATTCAACCCACTTTGCTCACTACAAATTTTTGAGTGAATCATTCATGACAGAGGAGTACCTACGATTAAATATCTCGCTTCCCAACAAAAGACTAGTTGCACAACATAGAGCTTTTGGCAATTTTTCAGGGAAGAAAGAAAAGACTTCTGGAAAGAAAATGGCCGGAACTGTTTACTTTGTAAGGATCTCATGGATGATAATTTGGTTTACTATTTCATTCAATGCCCTCTCTTAACAGAAAACGTACTGAAATTTTCCCAAACCCTAACTTTGGTCAATTTAGATACCATCGCATATGTAAACTTCTCTCTTCATCTCTGGATGATGAATTACTGATTGTTAGATACTTTAAGTTCTGCACAGAAGCTGGGCGCATGAGAAAGAATGCAGGGCAAAGGATACTGGAGGATGACCTATCTGTAAATAGGTAACTGAATGTGAGACAAACTTTATTTTGTTGTAAATGTTTCCTCTTCCCTCTCCTCTTGTTGATGTGTAAATACGGCGAATCCTATATGGGGCGGAATGCCCTAAATAAAGGCTTTTGTTGTTGTTGTTGTTGCTATAGTCTGTATTTGAAATCTTCATAAATCTTGTTGTTCTTTTGTTTATTATTTCTGAAATAATTAAGATTATTCATGATACATTTTTTTTCACAATTTTATCAATATCCACGCAGCGCGCGTTTGTTTTTGTAAATATTTCTGGTGGGATAAATTCGATATTATAGTAAGCCCGTTGAAGAGCGATTAACACTTGAAAGCTAGCGTTTTTAAATAAAAAAAATTACTCATTGTGAGAATATATTTGTAATTTTAATAATAATTCAGATGATCTCCAATAGAATCCATAGTGTCAGTTTTTTTAAATTGTAAATTACAGAACCTACATTGTTCCATCGACTTGAGGTTGCTCACCTTGGAGACCTGCTGCGGATATGGGTACGATCTGGCGCGAGAGCAAACCGTTCCTTGGATTTTCAAAGGCCGCCGATAGCGCACCGGACACCATGTGAAACGTAGTGCTCTTCGGACCGGGCATCCCTATCTCCGAACGAATCAATTCCAGGGAGCAGGGTCCTTAACGAGAAAATAAAACTCTCCCCAGGGCTCTCGGCGACGTCTCTGAGTTCGCTTGCGTTACCGCCTCCCCCTAGAGGAGGGGCAACTCCGCGTCCGGGATTCTTAACCCGATTCCCTTTCGGTCGATGGGGGACCAATTGTAAATTACAGAAGAAACCTTCATGAAGAGGTAATGGTGTGTGTTGCTGGTTTGGTAACTTTGAAATACTACTCGGTATTGTCACAGTAATGAAGGGTGACGTTTGGGGTAATATAAAATAATAATTTATTAGATGACTTTGAATAGTTAAATAGTTTGAGGGATAAAAAGGAGAAAAGACTTAAGTTAAATGGATAAAAATAATTATTAATTAGGGGGGGGTCTGTGGAAAGATGGTCAAAACCGTTGGTTTTCGGCCGCTACGACCCGGGTTCGATTCCCGTATTGGACATTTTTTTATGATTTAAAAAATAAATGCTCCAATGGCTACCGATTCTTGCAAAATTCCAACCCCACCTGCGAGTGCAAGTAACCAAACAGGGCTCTGGCACATTTGTAAGTGCAAAGTCAAACTGCTTTTCACATGCGTAGACATGCGGTGCACTTACAGTAAAAGCAGTCGCCTTCTTCTACCCACCATGAATATCATGGCTGTACCATGTGTACTAGGAATAAGCAAAAAAAAAAAATTAAGGAAGTAATGTCAGAGACCCAAACAGCTAGCTATCGGCTACTCCCTCTAAGATGGCGGTTGTGGTTTACAAACTTCCCGCCTAGCCCGCCCGCCATCTATCGGAGCTTAGGTACATAACACTTGCCAAGCTGACAGCGCGCGCCACCTATCGGGGCTTAGGTACATAACATTCGCCAAGCTGCCGATGTATTATTTACAGTTACAAGCTATGTACATTTTTGGTTATGACAATATTATATGTGCAAAAATAGGGAAAAAAAGGTAAGGTGTTTGTTGTTATATGTTAAATAACCTATAATAATGTTACGTTGTGTATTTATTATTGACTATGCAAAATCATGGCATTTGTCAATTGTTTTAACATTATGTAAAATATTTATTTTTTACCTTTATTTTTCTATTTTGTATAAAAGGAGATTACTGGATGAAATAAACATTCAGTTCAACTTGTAAAGCTAGAACGTGTCTTATTCAGATAACACATAGCCATTACAACAGTGTTGTTTCAACAGTATTAATATCTTCATTATTCACAGTTCAAGTTGCCACTTTAATATGGTAATCATGAGTAAATACTGGATAAACTTAGTTTGCTAGCGTATCTGGCATATAAACTAAAACTATGAAATGATGCATAAAAACGTTAAGAAAGAGATATTTCTAACCCAGGTTCCTTGAGCGCAAAACACCAACTACTCAGATAAGAATCCTAAGACTAGAAACTGGGTGGTTTGTTGCCATAGGCTTGCTATAAGCGTTACTTAGAAGTCACTTAATTCTGTCCCTGGAAGCTTGTCGGTTAACCCCAGCACGTTCCTCACGTGACCCCGGGTAGCCAATGAAATTTCCCGATAAGGCTGGCAATAACCGGTTGATATATGAGCGGTAACGTCCGTTTTCTATGAAGCTGTCATGTTCTACATCACGTAAGGTGAGACTTTATGGGCTGGATTTACTTAGAGAACTAAGGAAGGCTTTTATTTAGTGCCTTGGGAAGTCGCCGTTGCCCCACTACTGCTTACTTCTATGCCCCATTTGGAATATGGCGTATATATATCCTTAGAGTATGGCTATGGGGCAGAAACAACATGAGATAACTTAAATATGTAATTATTCTGAAAACTATTTAAAATTCTCAATTTTATTGAAATATTAAAGATATATATATATGTTATATTAAAATATTATTTTATTTTAAATTATATTTCATAGATTCAAATACTCTGCTAAATCGACCGCCAGATGTCACGTTTCCCCTATAAAAACTCATTGTTGTTGTTTCTCGATGGCCGGCTCAAACCTTTTGTACATTATGTAAATAAGTTTTCCATTTTTTTTCTTACGCCTTAAGCCAGGCAGTACTTTTATCAAACTATGTTTTTTATATATTCTTTTAGTTCAATTAAATTACCGATAAAAACTATTTTTATAATTATACTTTCAGATTTTAACCACGACTGCATTACCATAGCATAATCCTCAAGATAATCATGAATCAACAGAAATCTCTTTTTTTTTAATTTATAATATATATATATATATATATACGCATGGTCTATTCATACTCTTTATTAATGATTTGATTAAAATATTTGATGACTCGGGGTTGTCAGGAATATACTTACCCAATTTCGGAAACATACACCTCCTCCTATATGCCGACGATATTGTTTTGATCGGTGATTCTAAAATAAACCTTCAATTGAAAATCAATATACTGAAAACCTATCTAGAAACTAACTTACTAACTCTGAAAGAAAACAAGTCAAGAATAATGGTTTTCCGTAATGGAGACAAGGTGGCGCGTTCAGAAAGATGGTATTGGGGTCAAAGTCCTTTAAGTGTTACATCAAAATATACGTACCTGGGCTACCCGCTCACCCCTTCGATTTATTTCACTCAAGTTGCCTTAAATTATAGAGGCAGGACCATGGCCGCGATGGGTGCTGTGGGGGAGATTATTCTGAGGTCCAAGCTCAAATCCTTCCATGCAAGTTAGAGATTGATGGATTCTATGATCTTGACAGTCCTACTCTATGCGGCTCCAATCTGGGCACATGATCAAGCCTTAATCTTAGATAGAATCCAGGATACCTTTCTCAGACGTTTTCTGTGCCTTCCAAGCTATACTCCGGGCTATATTTTGAGGGCCGAAACACGAAGAAAATCTCTTGATATCACAGTGAAAAAACTAACTTTAAAATTCTGGACTAGAATTCTGAAAATGGACGGCAGCAGGCTACCTTCAATTTGTTTGGCACATTTGTGGGACATTTCAATTTCTTCAAAACAGAATAGCGGACTGGTAAAAAGTATAACAGAGCTACTTAATAACACCGGCTTCTCATGGCTTGTTGGAAGTACAGACTTCAATATTCTACAAAGATACATCCCCCTAATTATTAGAACGGCAACCGATCAGTCCTTGCAGCTGGATTATGTAAGAATAAGAAAATCAGTACTCTACTCTCACTATAAATACTTTCATTCATCACCTACAATGGAATGCTATCTGTATGACAATATCCCCCTAACCTTAAAGAGAATCATTGCACAAGTAAGAAGCCTTTTTGTAGTACAGAGAATTAATCATGTTTCACTATTGAAAACTAAGACCATAAAATGCACTTTATGCAACGGTGAATTTAGTCTCGATTTTCCACACTACATGTTCTACTGTACGGCAATGGAAGAAGAAAGAGAAATTCTTCGTCAAGAGACCGGCTATAATAGCAATTTGCCTTATGTTTTAATGGCAAAAGTCGTAAAATCCAGACCCTTTGCATTCGCTTTTTATAAATACTAGAAATCAGCTCAATCAAAATGTTTAGCACAGATACCGGATCCAACTCGATAATTGGTCGAGGTCAATACCCAATATTTGTATATAACTACGATGCTAATTTGTTATTTATTTATTTTGTCCTAGCGGGAGAATCCTGTATGGCACGTGTGCCCAATAAAGGCTATTGTTGTTGTTGATATATACGTATGGACAAAACTTAAGGACGTTGTACCTTTTAGTATTTATATCGGAATTAAAACAATAACTCTGAAAGATATTTGATACACATTGACCTTTATTGAAGACACACGAGATGATCAAGTGTAAACAAAATTGATTCTATATCCTTAATAATAAAAAACAGGCGACGGTGAAATCAAAATATGAAACTTCCTTAGGTTTTGTTCATGAGCGTATTAGGTGTTCATCCATTGACTGGTTTAACAGTTGCGATAAGAGACAGCCTAACTGAAGAATATGATTCTGTCAGATATCTATCTGGCAGACACCCCACGATGGCAACAAGGGGTCACCAGCCTGGGTCTGACCTCAGAACCAAACACTACGACCTCTTGGCCATCAAACTATAATGGATTTAGAGAGATGACATAGTTTTTTAAAAATCATATTTAGATAGGTGTGTAACACTCCAAGTTGACACCCATCTACACAAGAAACTACAAACATAAACCTCTCACCTATCTACACAAGAATCGTCAAACATTTGCTACACCCTTCCACAGGATTTTAAAAACACAGATCCCACACGGTGTACGCTAGGATCTACAAACACAGAGTCCTACACACATCTACACCAGGATATACAAATACACAGTCCCTCACACTTCTACGTCAGGATCTACAAACACCTCTCTCACCCGCCTGCTCCATAATCTACAAACGAGCTATCGCACACCCTATACACCAGGATCTACAAACATACACCCCTCAACCACCTGCACCAAATATAAAAACACACCATACCACAACCTTCTACGCCCAAGATCTACAAACATACATATCTCACCCGCCTGCTCCATAATCTACAAATAAGCTATCGCACACCCCTATACACCAGGATCTACAAACACACATCTCTCACCCGCCTACATCAGAATATAAAAACACACCATACCAACCCTACTACGCCCAAGATCTACAAACTTGCTGTTCCATACGTACCTACTCCGTGATTCTACACTCACCAACCCCAGGATATACACCAATCTTCGCAATGATATAAAAACACACAATCCTACACCTATCTACACAAGAATCTAAAAAAACGCAATTCCACACCTATATACATCTATTCACCATTCAGACACTACATATCAACTACCACACCAACTGTCACTTGGGTTGATCCAGCTCCAATAAATATTTATCCATTCTAACCAAGCTTTGACTCTTTGTATTACCTCAGGAATTTGCCTCGAAAGCTGTATTCAACTAAAATAAATTCTATCTTATTTCAAACTCACATCAACTGTCAACGATTATATATATCTTACCTCTGTCGGATTAAGAAATCTCTCTAGAGATATTAAAATTTGATTGTTTGATAAATCTACTACAGGGAGCATAATACTTCATCTCTTTGTTTATATAACCTATGAAGATATGTATAGATATTGTGTGTGGGATATTGCGCCCTCATCTCTTCAAAACAAAGCTTGGTATTAAGAAAAAGGCATCTCCTTATCGTGCAACTGAAAGTTGCTGATGGCTTGCGCCATCTATCGGAATAAATATCAACTATTCTCGTTGATTTTTAATTATTCCAGAATTGGCCAAATACCCATTCTTGATTAATCAAGAAAAGCTAACCACGGACGCGTTTCGGGCTGTTGGCCCTCAAAGCTTGGTATTGTTTCAAATTTCAAAAATTGACAATTATTTGTAAATTTTCAATACAAATATTAAATATCAGCTAGATTCTCAATATAAATTTTACATATATCATGAAACGACCCAACAAATTGTACAACCCTTGGTATTTCTCAAAATTAAAGATACTTAGACCAGTAAATCATCAATTTTAAGAAATATGAATGTCGCCCAGGTGACCTATATCTTCATGATAATCTTAGAAATCTATTTACATTGCATATGTACAACCATTTTCTCTGACTTTATCATTCTTATGAATATGCACTCAACTCCCATACCAGTTCAAACAAAGGTAGTAAATACTCTATAACAAAATTTTCGATGCACCAAAAAATAGTTGTCAGATTGGGAATTTAAAGAAAATATATGTTATATTAAAATATTATTTTATTTTCAAAATAGATTTCATAGATTCAAATACTCTGTTTATATCTACCACCAGATGTCGGGACTTTTCCTATGTAAAAACTCATTGTTGTTGTTTCTCGATGGCCGGCTCAAACCGCTTGTACATTATGTAAATAAGTTTTTCATTTTTTTTATTCTTGCGCCTTAAGCCGGGCAGTACTTTTTATCAAATTATGTTTTTTTTAAATATATCCCTTGAGCTCAATTAAATCTATTTCCAAACCTCATTATTTTTATTATTATAGTTTCAAGATTTTAACCACGACTGCCTTACCATAGCATAATCCTCAAGATAATCAAAAATCAACTGAAGATCTTTTTATTACATAATATTTTATTTATAACATGTATATAAAGAGAAAAACGATTAAAAGTTCAGAACAATTAATTATTTTATTCCAGAGTTTGATCGTCACAAATTGAGAAGTCAATATGTCGTTTGACCCTCACTGGCTTGGATGCAGGCTGATATTCAGCGTGTCATGGACTGATAGAGATTCTGAATGGTGTACTGCGGGATTTCTTGTCAAATTTTCTCCAACTTTAGAGCTAAATAGTCAACATTCCGGGATGTTTGCAATCGCTATCCTATCACGTCCCAGATATGCTCTATGGATGAGAGATCAGGTGACTTTGCTGGCCATGGAAGAGTTTGGAAAGATTGAAGTCAATCCAAAATAGCACATACCGTATGTGGCCGGGTATCATTTTGTTGAAAAGTATTCCCAGGTTAATGTGAGAGGAACGGCAACAAAACAGACCGTAGAATGTTATCTACCTACCAAACCTTTTCAATTGCTATAAGAAAAGTTATTTTACTATAAGGTAATAACGCGCCCCATCTATAAAAGAAATAAAACTATTAGCCACGAATATTTCATTTTTCAAAATTTTATGCAATTCTATTTACCAAGAAGCTAATGTATATTGTTTTCTTGAAGACAATAGCCGTGATTCGTCCCTAAATAATTTCAACAATGCACATCAATGGTTTATCAAATATCTGATGGAAAACTTAATTCTACAAATGATTATCCTATCTCTATGAGTATTTTACAATTAGCATCCTGTTTAGTATTATCACACACACACACCAAAGCCTTTATTAGGGACTTGCCCCATACAGATTCTCCCAATTGGGTAAGGTAATAATCATCTTGTGTTATTTACATAGAAATTTAACTGGCTTTACTCTTCGTCTCAAAGTCATTCAATTGTTGACTGGTCCTTACATAATGATGATCTAAAATTTTATAGTAAGCTATTGCCTTAGATTTGTTTGCTGATATTTTTGAAAGTAATACGTAGGGTGAAATGTTGGTACATTTAATTTGTTGATATAGGACCTTCCTCTCTGCATCAAGGGCTGTACAATTGAGCAGGTAATGAGGGAGTTCTTCAGTAATTTACTTGTCACACAGTGTACATATTAAGTGTTTGGCTTCAAACGTCAGAACGTGTTTTTTTTTTTTTTTTGAAGAATGTAAATAGTATTCTCGATTGTTTGGTATTATAATGCAAATAACTCTAGTCAATATTACCTATTAATTTCATACTTTTAAAATATAGCCTAATCTTCCATAATTTTAAAAGGCCCACATATCCCGATTCAATCATAATTGAACTTGCAAAATGTATATCTAAAAATAAATGGATATATATTGTTGCACTAAGTTGCAGCTTTGTAGAGTCATCGACCTTGGTTTCCTCCTTCTTGGTGTTATACACCGAGCGGGTTTCCATACTTAAAACAAATGAAGAAAAGTAAATAAAAGTAAATTACCTTTTAAAGTTATTGTGTTTATTTATTCTTCCTCGTAGTTCGTGATCCGCAGTCTAGGTCTAGGTCCTCTCTCCCTCCAATAACCAATCAAGATATATGTACGATAACAATATTACCAAAGGAATGAAACTATAAAAAATAATGATACCACAGTATATATAATCTGTTTTAAATAAATATTAAATATCATAGAATATTTTGAATAAATTTAGGGTGTATTAAAATTTATGCAACAATATATAAGTCTGAAAATAGAATCAATTATCAAATATATTTAGGAAATTGAAATAGTATTTGATGGACGATGAAATTTTGATATGCCAAAAATGGTGAAAGGTAATAATAAAATCTATTATAAAATAAATGAAGCTTCCAGGGTTAAGTTTCTCGTGCAACTTTTTATTTTCAAGCTTTCGGACTTGTCAGTCCTTCAACAGGATTATCACTTTAACAACTTAATATTAAATACTATTTTTATTTACACATTATTAGAAAATAAAAAGACATATATTGAATTTAATAAAATATTTATTTGCTGAACGCCAAACCTTTATCAATGCATTACATTTTTGTATTAATGTAATGCCTTGATAAAGGTTTGGCGTTCAGCCAACCGAAATATTGGCAAATAAATCTTTTATTAAATCCAATATTTATCTTTTTATTATCTAATTAATTAAATATGGATTGCTCTATTTTCAATTCACATTATTATATACATATTTTAAATATTTATTATATATTGAGAGAAAAATATATTACATTATTTCTGTTTGAAAGTCTATAACTAAAATGCTAATTGAAGAAAATTGTCGATAAGAATTCAATACAGGAGGTATTCCCTTTATTGGTTCAATTAAACAAATCACATATCAAATGCCATGGACATTGATAAAGCTGTTTGGAAACTCAGAGAAGTTGATTAATGAGTGAGCTTATTTATCTGAAGAGGTAAAAGCTAATATAAACCGGGTAGATAAGAAATAAAACCGTTAATCACAATTTTTTCTTTTATGAATAAAACAAAAATTATGATCTTCTTACTATCCTTACTATTTGTAAAAATAATTTCGTACTTTATGATAATGTTTTATATATATTTCTGTGAAAAAAAATAGAGACTTCGGCCAGTTAGAGTTAGCTGAAAAATTCTAACTGGCCGAAATGTCTATTTTTCACAGAAATATGAATGCCGGCCAGGCAGCCTCTTTCTTCTTATATATATATATATGTTATATTAAAATATTATTTATTTAGAATTAAATTTCATAGATTCAAATACTCTTTTAAATCAACCGCCAGAGGTCACACTTCCTCAATAAAAACTTATTGTTGTTGTTTCCCGATGGCCGGCTCAAACCTTTTGTATATTATGTAAATAAGTTTTTCATTTTTTAGATTCTTACGCCTTAAGCCAGGTAGTACTTCAATCAAATTATGTTTTTTTTTATATATTCTTTTAGTTCAATTAAATCAAGTTCAATTAAATTTAGTTTTATACTTTCAAGATTTCAACCACGACTGCAATTACCCTAGCATAATTCTAAATATCTGATCAAAAATCAGCAGAAAATCTAATCTTTTTAAATATAATATATATATAAGTTTGTTCTGAAAATAGAGCAGTTCATACTTAAATAATTAGATAGTAAAAAGACATATATTGGATTGAATAAAAGATTTATTTGCCAATATTTCGGCTGGCTGAACGCCAACCTTTATAAAGGAATTACATTTTTGTATACAAAAACCTGTGTATACAAACACTTGTGTATACAAAAATGTAATGCCTTGGCGTTCAGCCAGCCGAAATATTGGCAAATAAATCTTTTATTCAATCCAATATATGTCTTTTTATTATCTAATATATAAGTTTATATATAATCAAAAAAGACATATCCTGACTTCGTTCACAGGAACATTTCTAGATGGCAAAGCGCAATCTAATGGAACAAAAATAAACTGAACGTTTATTTAACTTGTTCCGTGATATTTAGGCAGCCCAATCTCTTGATAAATCAAGAAGGTCAACCATGAATGCGTTTCGGGCTGTTGGCTCTCGTCAGCGTTGTGCAGACTGTACCTCTACGACCAAAATTTGGTCCCAGAGGCTTCCTGAGAAATCAAGAATTATAATTTTAAAATAAAATAACATTTTATATAATATATATATAGTTTCGTTTTAGTAGCCTATATAAAAGCAAAAAAGACAAATACAATATTAAAGCTGTACGGTATAAGATGTGATTATTGATTATGGTGACTGAAAAAGCCAATTAGGACCCAAATAAAACGTATATGTACATGTAAACACCTTAAATCATATATTTTAGTTGTGTTTTATATATGCTAAAACATTATTCTCTTTTTAAATATATGTGTGGAATAATGGAGATCTACTTCGGGACGTCGGCCAGACGGATTGGGTGACATCAAACAAACATACCCGCCGCCAGCCGGCAAACAAAGATAGCGAAGCGTCTGGTCTGCTGACCAGTTGGGTGTTTTCCTCTGTCCTCTTAACATGTTTTAAATAAAGTTAGTTTGAAGGAGACTTTTACCCTCTCCTTTCTGCTATTTAGTTATCTGATTTAAATCCTTAAAACAGCCCACAAAAGAATTATCACTGCGAATTCTTCTACCGAATTTCGCATCAGTGTTTTGTGAAACGATTACAAGACTTTTCTACACAATATGAATACAATCTCTCTTGAAGCAATCTTATCTCTGATACCCATAAATAAATAGTTATATATATAAATTACACAAGGGATATCTAAAAATAAACAACTAAATAAATAACTTTAGCAATGGTCAGGAAATGAAGTCCTTGATTTATCAGAAAACAATAATCCGTAAGAATTAAATAAAATCAAATTACAAAAAAAAAAAAAATTTGTTCCTTAATATTTCTAACGTTAGAAAAGGTCAAATTTAAATAAAGTATCTGACAATCATCAAAATCCAATCTTCTGCGGCAAACTTAATCTGGAAAAAAAGGAAGAGAAACGGGAATTTTTTTTTAAATTCTATTCCAGACGACATTGCAGTATGGTAAAAGAATTAGAAATTTTTAGAGGGGAACGATAATGGAACATTTTAAACGGTCTAATTTTAATACCCCCTCGGGGAGAAAAATCTGGAAATAGCCCCATTACATTTTGATCCAATAAATTTTAAAAGAAAAATTAATCTTTCTATTTGAATGAATGTTTAAATTAGTTAGCATATATATTACCTTTTATTGCACCTATATGAAATGATTAGCTTCGAAACAAATGCCTTCTTAGTATGAAATTCAATTTATTATAGTTTTTATACGTTTTTCTTTCTTATTTCTTCGATAGATAAATATCTATTCAGTTTATATGAAGGGTATTTGGGAGAATTGAATTAAATTAGATATTATTTCGTTCTTCTTTCTTTATTAAAGGCGAATTTTGTTTAGTCTATATTAGTAAATTGATGTTGAAAAGGAATATAGAAGGCTTGGCTTATCTGTAATGTGAATCTTCATTGTCAGTTCTTCAATTTATTCCAACAGATTTCTATAACTATTGTTGCATCAATTTTATTGCGCCCTACATTTATTCAAAATATTCTATGATATTTAATATTTAGTTAAAACAGAGTATTAAGATCATCATCATTCTTTTTATAGTTTCATTCCTTTTGTAATATTTTATTGTACATATATCTTGATTGGTTATTGGAGCGAGAGAGGACAGAGAGGAAGACTGCGGATCACGACCTACGAGGAAGACAACGAATAAATAAACGTAATAAATTAAAAAGGTAATTTATTTCTATTTACTTTTACTTTTATTTATTTACTTTGAATATGGAAACCCGCTCGGGAAACGTGTATAACACCAGGAAGGAAGAAACCAAGGTCGACGACCATGCAAAGCTGCAACTTGGTGCGACATTATTGTACGTTGATATATTTGAATCTTCTCTTTTTTTTATTGTCAAAATTCTTCCTTTACTTTGAAAAGTTAATGACGTTTCATCAAAACCCTTTTCAATATACAAAGTGTGATATGATGCACTAGCGCGCCATCTGTTATCAAAATTCAAAACTATTTTAAAGGCGTAAGATTCTTTTTGATATTAAACAATTTCTACTGCCCTTACTGCAATGGAAAAATTAATGAGAGGGCCTGGCTCATCAGTGGTGAACCCTCTTAGCGGTTTCGCCAGTTTAATTTACCATACCGCTGTTATATTGCATTTTTGGAACTTCCTTTTATAGTGATACTGTTGGTAGACTCTTTGAATGGGTAATTTAGAAGAACTATGGACATAAGCTTTGAGGACAGTAGAATTACATACATTTATGAATATATAAAGTGTGATATGTATATTGTGTTTATTTAGAGATGTAAAAAAATTCATAAATGAAGTTTCACTAATATAAATATTTTGCAGAAGTTTAGAATATTCTGAATATAATGCGTAAGAAGAGTCAGTGGACGAGTGGGTAACACCCTCGATTCCCGACAGCCTTGAACTGGGATTGAATTCCACGTTAACATTTTGTTTAAAATGTGAATAACCTTCACATATTATTCATTGTTGTAAATATCATAAACTATGTTGTTCTTGTTGAGTGGTACCTAATAAAGTGATTTTGGAACAAGAAGGTAAGGAATATAATGCTAGCTTCTCCTAAAGTGTATAACAAATAATACTAGAATATTCTTTATTTTAAATTGTCTATATTTTAAAGTATAAATTATATATATTTATATATATACAGTAGAACCTCCATAGAGGACGCTCCCGCTAGAGGATACCTCTCTTCAAAAAACAGTTCTTCAATCCACAAATAAAAATATAACCTCTCTCTGGAAATCCACCCTAAACCACCCCTGGTACATCCCCATTTCTAACGAATCTTCTTTCCATACCCTTACTAGGGAAGAACATACGGCGATATCAAGATAACGAACAGGACATCTTAAAATGCTCAAATTTAATGGAGAAATAAAAACATTCCCAAAATACCGCAAATGCGATTTCCAACCAGCCATTCCTGAACATCTATTGAATTGTATCAAATCCTACAAAAATACTTCTGAGAAAACCCCAGGACTATAATAGAAAAGCTGGGACAATGGAACCTAATGGAGATAGTTTAAACGACTTGAGGAATAAGCAACAACAAAATCATGTCCTTATAATTAAGGCTAGTATCCTCCATTCTTCATTATTTAACTTAGCTGTGAAAATTATACAGGAAAAGAACTCTGTTAAAATTTGTTTAAATGCAAAACGAATATGAATGATGCTTTTACGGTCTATTATAATAAAAATTCATTTCATATTTACTAAAAAGCTCATATATACTACAGATTCATTTTATTAGTTTTATTGTTAATAGATTTAAAGAGCAAGAACTATTCCATTATCCGATAATTATTTTCCATTATTTTGAAAAAAAAGTAAGAATAATCATTCCCCTTAAATATATGTATTGGGTTGGCCAAATATCAGGGAACAGGCTAAATCAATGTTTAGTTGATTTCTGTTCCAGTAGATGGCGCTCTGTCTTCTGTAAAGCACATGTGCTCCTGGTCAGGATATGCTTTCTTTATTTTTAATATCAACACTTGACTCACTTATTTTTTTCTATTGTGTATTCTGTCCATGTATATTTTTAGATTATCAATTATATATGAGAATTTTTCAGCTTAAATATTAATATATTTCAATCAATATAGTTTTTTATTAAATAAATATTCAAAAAATATGTAGATTATTGTAATATCAATTCTAAATTAAGAACGAATAGAACAAAATATTTATTATTTACAAGTTCTCTTCAGAATAAGGTCGGTCAAAAAAAAAAAAGATATTAGTTTATATACAACCAATAGGGATACAAAATATAGGTAGGGAAATATCAGGTTGCCGGGAGTTATTTATCATTGTGTGAAGGTAGATTTTTCCTTGTTCGATTTGATGGGACAACTCCGTGGTATATTAAATGTTCGTCTTGATGTAATTTGATTTTCTTCGGCTGTTTTCAAATAAAAAATGAAATTCGTTTGGTTCAAAATAACGCCTTCAAAATTGAAAAAGTAACCTTATTCACCAATATTATACTTTTTTAAATAAATTTGTTCTACAGCCAAATATTACAATTTACATTCTGGTATTAATACTGTTGAAATATATTACCATTTGTCTACAAATGATTTCGTTAATATTTTTTGAAAATATATAAAGCAATCCATAAATAAATATTCAATTAAAAAGGCATTAATGATATTTTGATCCACTATATGCCTTTTAAATAAAGAAAAGTTTGATATATGTTTAAAATATTTTTATAAAACTCTTTTTAAAATATATAATTTAATTTATCGTATGTTTTCTGCTAACAAATAAAAGTAAAATTAGCTTTAAAAATTGTCATCTGTAATGATTTTCAATATTAATTTGGAAATGAGGTTTCATTGAAATTAATATTTGTTTTGTATTAGATATAAAAGATTATTCTCAGTAAGATATGTAGCGATTTAATAAAATGAAAGAAGACAAGTTTCTTTAATCATTTAACGACGCAAGCTTTCGGGAAAAAACCCTTCAACAGGCAAGCTAAAACATAAATACGACACTATGAACTTTGTATTCTCTTTTTTAAAGCCTCATAATTAGTTTTATATATATTTATAATTATGAACATTTCAGAATTTTAGATACGAAGAACTATGGTTATACTTTGTTACTGATTGTAAATACAAGAAAATAGTAAATTGTGAACTTGTAAATTGAGAAATATATGTTCTAAAACAATCAAAGTTGGTATCAGATTAATAAATATTATATATAGAGAAAGACATCTTCTGATTTTTCAACCTAGAATTGCTAAAGGCCTGCGCCATCTATCAATATAAATATTATAAATAAGTTGATATATAGGTATTCCAAAAATGGTCAAAAATACCTTTTCATAATTAGTCAAAATAAGCTAATTACATATGCATCTGGGACGCTGTTAGTCGTTAGAAGCTTGGTGAAAGGTGTACATTAACGACCTAAAAAGCTTTTCTTTGAGGTTTCTTGAAAACATCATAGAGTGGAAGGGATTGAGAACGCCAAACTATATCAAAATAGTACGAAAGTGGAATTGTACTGGGATCTGGTTGGTAAAGATAGATCTGAAGATAGACCTGAAGATAGATCTGAAGATAGACCTGAAGATAGATCTGAAGATAGACCTGAAGATAGATCTGAAGATAGATCTGAAGATAGACCTGATCGTGAAAATAAAAGTTTGAAAACTGTCGAAATAAGTATAGACTAATCGTTAATTTTTAATAATTCCCGAAATTCTCAAATACCATTTCTCTATTAATCAGGAAAAACTAGCCAATTATGATTTTCAGGCTGTTGATCCTCATCCTTTTTTCTTAATTCATTAACCTGTTCCCAGTACAATTTAACTTTTATATTATTTTTTTCATATAATTTGGCGTTCTGACACCCTTGGCTTTAAATACCCATTACTTGATTTTTCAGGATGACACAAAAGTCGCTTTTTTGGTCGTTGAGATACAGCTTGCACCACGCTGATAGGGCCAACAGCCTGAAAGCGTACGTGGTTAGCTTTTTTTGATTAATCTAGAAAGGATATTTGGCCATTCTAAAAATATATAAAAATCCATAATCAGTCAATATTTATTCCGAAAGATGGCGTGGGGCATTACAAACTTGTGTGTGGCGACTTTATCTACTAATTGTATACAAACTAGCCGAATGACCCGGGCAACGCCCGGGGTTTACCCGATTAAATGCTTTTATTCAAATACTATTCGTTACAATTATAAATTGGCGCCGTGGATGTCATTCTTGTATAATATATAAATGAGTTTTAAAAATTGTAAAAAAAAAAAAATGCATCGGCCGGGAATCGAACCCGGGCCGCCTGCGTGGCAGTCGAGCATTCTACCACTGAACCACCGATGGTTATGAGAAATGGGCATATTTGGGTATTTATTCCATTCACAAAGCAAACGGTGACAGAATTGATTAAGAATTGTTGCTTGATTATGACGCTGATAACTGTATACACTTGGTTCTTTTTTTATGCGGTAGATGCGTTCCAGGGGAATCCGCATAAAAAAAATCGCACAAAAAAAGACATACATTTATATGTAAAATGATGGATACGTTCCATTTATTAAAAAAATCGCATAAAACCTAAATAATGTTTTAAAATGCACCAGAAATCGCAAAAAAAAAGGGTTTATAAATAATAAGATTTAATTTTTTTCTCATCATATTTTAATAAATGGCACATATGTGTGTTAATAACAAAAACAAAACTTAATATGTAAAAAAAAAACATAAACAAAACTTTATTTAAAATCATATTAAGAATGTTTTCATCATTATTCGCTGTCTGATAATGTGCGAACCCGTTTGTGGATTGGTGCAAGATCACTTTCATCACTTGAAGATAAAATTACGTCATCAGATCTACATGGTAATGCTTCTTTAGGAACTTCAGTGATTTTTTTTTCTTTGACAAGGTAGTCAGTAATCAAACGCTGTGATGGCTTGACTAGTTCTTTGTAGAGTTCTCTGTAGCCAGACATACAAAATTTCAGATCACGTTGGAATTTTAAGGCGCGTTCTACATCATTAACATTTTGAATAAAAAAAATTTCCAATTTACCGGAAAGTTGAAGGCCTTCCCGAAGTAATTTTTCGTCCAGTGGAGTAACATCTTCCAGTTCGCTATCTACACTGTTTCGAAATCTTTAGTAGTATCTACCATACTTTCCAAAATATCATCATCATTTAGGGCTTCGTCCACAAGCAATTCTTCTATATCATGCTCGCCAAAATCATCAAAACCTTCCCCACCTATTTCCTTAGCAATTGAAATAATATCTGATGTTACTATTGTTGTTCTATTTGATTCATTTCTCTTTGATACGCATTCAGGCCAAGCAGCTTTCCAACATGCATTTAAAGTTTGTGATTTTATTTCGGCAATTGCTAACGCAACATGATCTACACAGTTCAAGATATTAAATTGTTTCCAAACTTCAGTAACTGTTATTGTATCGGATTCCAGTTTATCGAAAATGAATTGGAAAGTAAATTTTACATAATATTTTTTAAATGTTGAAATAATTCCCTGATCTAATGGTTGAATTAGGCTCGTTGTGTTTGGAGGGAAAAAAACTACCTTTATATTTGGATGTTCTAAGTTTGGATGACCTGGTGCATTGTCAAGAATTAATAAGATCTTAAATTCGAGACCCATCTCTTTCATATAATTTTCTACTTCGGGTACGAAGCATTTATTAAACCATTCAGTGAAAATAGCCGTTGTTACCCAGGCCTTCTTGTTTGCCATCCAATGTACGGGCAGTGTATTTAAGTCTTTTCCTTTTAATGCACGTGGTTTTAAAGATCGATTTACAAGCAGCGGTTTTAACATTCGATCGCCAGATGCATTGCTGCACAGCAATAAAGTAACTCGATCTTTAGCAGCTTTAAACCCACTGGCATTTTTTTCGGACTTTGCAATGTAAGTACGGGTTGGCATTTTTTTCCAAAACAATCCTGTTTCATCAGCATTGAAGATTTGATGGGCACAATATCCTCCATCTTTAATAATTTTAGCCAACTTTTCAGGATATTTTCTAGCAGCTTCTTCATCTGCAGAAGCCACCTCACCTTTTATTTTTAGATTATGAAAAGAATGTCTTTTTATAAAACCAGTTAACCACCCTGTGCTGGCAGAGAATTGTGGATTACTTTCACGTGAAGATGTAGATGGCTCTGATTCTTTTAACTCCTTGTAAAATTTAAGGGCTTTCATCTTGATTAAATGTCCATCTAACGGAATTCTTTTTTGAGTTAAATCTTCAATCCAAATTACGAGAGCCTTTTCTGTTTTTTTTTTCTATTAAAGTGCCTCTTGAATATGATGAAATTTTAGAACTCAAATTTGTACCAGATCTGACTGATCTTATTGCCGCTTCATTTTTTTTTATTGCTCTTATAGTAGATTCGCCTAAATTATAACGTTTACCTATTGCTGTTGATCTTTCTCCTTTCGCCAAGCAATCGAGAATTATAATTTTGGTTTCTAGCGAAATTGCACTTCTTTTTTGTTTTTTATTATTGTCACACATTTTCTTTAAGAGGACTAAAAATTATAAAAAAAACTTAATGTACAATTACGCACTAAAATTATTCAAAAAAACTTACAATTCACTTGAGTAAATTTATCTTCCGGTTTTCGGTAGTAACCTTCTTTCACAAAGTTTTATTTTCTAATGCTTTCCAATATGCAGGCCTTTTTAATTAGTTTCATACAAAAACAAAATGCAGCATAAAAACACGCAATTTTAACGAGGTATTTTTGTTTTTGTCTCTTTTGTTTTTAAGAACAAATCAAGAGAAAACATGTCAATAAAAGAAAAAAGAAATTTGTAACGGCAGCTGGCACGCCGGCGGGTTTTCAGTTTTGATTTCGGTTTTGCACGAGTTGTGTAAGACACCGGCAGGCGCGGAATAAAAGACATTGGAACTTCCCCTCTACTGTTTGTTGGATAACTTAACATACAACCAGGACGTTACAAAATTCTTTCTTTGTATTGATTGCGTAATAGTAGAGTTGTAGTTGTTATTCTTATTCGTTTTCAGAAAAAGTGAATCACAAAAAAAAAAAATTTTCGAAATTCGAATAAATTTTTTTTCTTGCACCGCATAACTCCAAAACCGCATTAAAAAAAACCGCATAAAAATAGAACGAAGTGTATATATATACTTGTATCAAAAAGATTCTTACGCTTTTAAAATAGTTTCGAATTTTGATAACAGATGGCACGCAAGTGCATCGTAATATAAATATTACAGTATTTGAGAGTGAGCATAGAGAATGAAATGGCCGTTCGTTCATTGTTTCAATTTATAGGGCTTGATACACACGTCATTTTCTACATTTACTTATTTTAAAAATCATAAAAGGTGTATTTCTCTCAAACCGAATAAATTTACTATTCTAGTTGATCCTACATCAAACGTATTGTGTCATTATAATTTGAATTTAGAATATAATCTTTTGCTAGCAATTTTAGATAATAAAGTAAACTTCCAAGGATGAGTATCTTTTATTAAACGTTTTTCGAGCTTTCGTTATAACGAACTTCTACAGGATTAAGCATAATACAAATTTATTTTGATTGAAACTGATCTAAAGAAACTAGAGCGCCTCTCTCGTCAAAGTAAACGATAAACCTAGACGCCATCTATTAACTGTCGCAGTAAACTAGCGGTCTCGGGTCGATGACAAAGCCACAATACCAGCTTTGGTAAACTGATGAGCGTACACCTAGAGACCATGGTTTCGGGTTAATGGACCTCATCATCCTAGGGCGGACTTCAATATATGCCTAGTTTTGACGTTAAATTTGACGGGAGAGCTGCCTTATGCTTCTTAAAAAAATGTCTATTGTTACCTTTTTAAGAATCAGAAAAATTAGATTATAAACTACATAAAATATATTGTAAAGTTGATCATGTGATGATAGTGAAGCAGCTTAAATAGGGAATATTTTTTCCCTATATATTATTCATTTATAGATTGCATTACTTGAATTGTAAAATAATTCGATGAAATCCTTTCCATGAACTGATACCTTTAATTCTGAAAATTCATTTGATTAAAGTGAAATATCTTTTATCTTTGTTAAAAGCAGACAAACAAAAAAGGTAAGTATTTACATTAGACAACAAATATTGCATTAGAATAGAGTGAAATGCGCTTATTTCTTAGTACAATTTAAACTCTAAAAGAAGTTTATTTCTCTCGTTCTATACGATGGAGATCTTGAAGAAAGATGATAGATAAAAGCATCTGAATTATTAACGCGTTCACAGAATTATTTAGAAAGATTCCCAACTAAATAATTCCAGAGCTGCAATCTGACTCTACAAAGAAGACTTAATCGAGAAAGAGATTAAGATTGGATTTGCATCTCTAAAAGCATTTTCTCTTTTTAAAAGAAATTGGTTAGAAGATTACACTTAGAAGTGTAAGAGAATATTTTGGATGTCTCCGTACATTTTGCTTCTCTCACTTTATTTTAGAAATTCAATGTGAGGGAATATTCAACGTTAGAATTTACATTATACGCCAACATGCCTTCATACCTTTGCTACCTTAAATTTGAAGAGCTTCTTAAAAAGCGATTAATTATTAATAAACCAACATTTATCCTGTTAACCCACTTTGTATTAATCTATGAATGCATTTTCAGATTTCATATTATAGCGAAATTCTCATTTTTTCACATTTATAAACATATGGTAATAAGACCAAATTCAAATAAATAGTGTGTAACGTTTTGGTAACAGTGTTGGTAACTGCAGACAAAAGTACTGAATAATAGATTATAAACACAAGGTAATATGACCAAATCCAAATAAATAAAGTATGTTACGTTTTGGAAACAGCGTTGTTACCATCTACAGACAAAAGTACTAATGATAGATTATAAACACAAGGTACTAAGACCAAATCCAAATAAATAAATAGTGTGTGACGTTTCGGTAACAGCGTTGTTAACATCTTTAGACAAAAGTACTGAATGATAGATTAGAAACACAAGGTAATAAGACCAATTCCAAATAAATAAATAGTATGTGACGTTTCGGTAACAGCGTTGTTACCATCTTCAGACAAAAGTACTGAATACACTATTTATTTATTTGGATTTGATCTTATTACCTTGTGTTTATAATTTATCATTGAGTACTTTTGTCTGAAGATGGTAACAACACTGTTACCGAAACGTCACACACTATTTATTTATTTGGATTTGGTCTTATTACCTTGTGTTTATAATCTATATTCCAAATTGTGTATTACCATTTTTTTACATTTATTTCTAATATGTAGTACATGATTATCTTTAAAGATTTACAGAAAAATGACTAGGGTATTTGGCATTCTGAAAACCTGTATAGCAATGTATTAAAATATTTATTTGAAACGTATTGGTAGTTGGGGTTAATGAAAATTATGATTTAGGTTTTACCTTCTAGATCATTTACATATACACTCTGGTGCCAACGATATATATATATTACAAAAAATATTCTGATGAAGACAACTGCTTTATTAGGACATTACCGTCCTGTAAAGACTCGCCATACATCATTTTCATGAAGAAAGGAAAAAACAATAAACAAAGGAGAGAAGGGAAAATGAAAAGGAAATCAAAGTATTCAAAATAACTATACAAATTAACTATGGAAGGAAATTGTTCTGTAATTTTAGTTCTTAGAAATTACCTTGTTCTCTAACGCTTTATGAAAATTAAACAATTCTATCGCTATATATTTTTTCTCGGACATTATTCTGATTAGCTGAACTGGGTTCACGTAGACTTGGATAATGTTCTTTAAGATGATTTTATTTATAAAGAATTATTGATCATTTGCTTGATACATGAATATTTTCATGATATTTGCTGGTTCTATTGAGTACATTGGTATTGGTATGCAGTCGTGGAAAATCTTGAAAATATAAATAAAAATAGTTTAGATCAGAATTAGCTTTAATTGAGCTTATGGAACACAAAATACATAATTAAGGAAGAAATACCTAATTTGAGGTGTAAAAGAAGAAAATAAAAGATTACGTATTTACATATGTACAAAAGGATTTGAGCCGGCCAACGGGAAACAGGTTTATATAAGGAAAGTCGCGACATCTGGCGGTCGAATTTACAGAGTAATTTGATCTGGAAATTATAATTTTAAAAATAATATAATTTTATATAACATACCCGTCACCGACCCGATGCCGCTAGTTGCGGCGACGGTCAATAGATGGCGTCAGATTCTGACGTTTATTTTGACGGGAGAGGCGACCATTGCTTCCATGGATTAATTTCCTCCCGGCAAATTTTCCATCTATGTTTTGCCAATAGATTTGGCCCAGCCACATTGCCAGCAAAACACCTCTTTGGTAGATTGTGAGGATTCCATTAGATCCCGTGTGTATCTCATGGAATAAAGTCCGCCCTAGACTGACGAGGGCCATTAGCCCGAAACCATGGTCTCTAGGTGGACGCTTATCAGTTTGCCAAAGTTGGTGTTGTGGCTTTGTCACCGACCCGATGCCGCTAGTTGCGGCGACGGTCAATAGATGGCGTCAGATTCTGACGTTTATTTTGACGGGAGAGGCGACCATTGCTTCCATGGATTAATTTCCTCCCGGCAAATTTTCCATCTATGTTTTGCCAATAGATTTGGCCCAGCCACATTGCCAGCAAAACACCTCTTTGGTAGATTGTGAGGATTCCATTAGATCCCGTGTGGATCTCATGGAATAAAGTCCGCCCTAGACTGACGAGGGCCATTAGCCCGAAACCATGGTCTCTAGGTGGACGCTTATCAGTTTGCCAAAGTTGGTGTTGTGGCTTTGTCACCGACCCGATGCCGCTAGTTGCGGCGACGGTCAATAGATGGCGTCAGATTCTGACGTTTATTTTGACGGGAGAGGCGACCAATGCTTCCATACATATGTTATAATAAATATTATTTTGAGATAGAGATCAATTGCTTGTTCTTTTGAGTACATGAGTACTTAATGGTATCGTTTGCAGTCGTGTCATTTTGAAAGAAAAGCAGAAAAATAACTATTTACTATCAAGTAGTTTTTATTTTAAATTACTTGAAGAAAATTACAATAAGACATTTTTCACGGTTATATAGAATTTATGAAATTAATTCTATATTAGTGAATTTCAAAAATAGGTTAGATAACTACATATTTACAACAAGTATATTAAAAGTTGGCGTATTCTAAAACTATGGTCAAAACACAAGTAGAATTATCAATGAATGAAAATAAAATATATTTTTCAAATTATAGAATATTTTCATATTTAGATTATATAATATTTTCATATTTAGATTATATAATATATACATATATATTTAAAAAGATGCATATATTGGATTTATAATGAATTTATTGTTCCAATATTTCGAGAGGCAACTCGCCTCTCTTTATCGAGGATGTTTGTGTTTTTCACTAAAACATGTGAGCACGCGTACACAAGAGTGGTGTACGCGTGCTCACATGTTTTAGTGAAAAACACAAACATCCTCGATAAAGAGAGGCGAGTTGCCTCTCGAAATATTGGAACAATAAATTCATTATAAATCCAATATATGCATCTTTTTTAAATATACACTGCGTGACATTGAAAATGGAACACCAATAAATAGTGGCCAGAAAGTGATGAAACTCGGCAGACAGAGAGAGACAGGGACGAACAATAAGTGATCTTTATTTCAAAATGATAGTCATAATACAGAGCGAGAACGTCGTCGGCTTAGTAGCAAGTAGGACCACCGCGGACGGCGATGCACGCAGCAACACGTCTAGGTAGAGAGTCAATCAGAGTACGGATGGCGTCCTGAGGGATGGCTCTCCATTCCCTCTCAACCATTTGCCACAGTTCGTCTTCTGAACGCGGCTGTGGCAAGGCATGCAAACGGCGTCCAATGATGTCCCAGACGTGCTCGATTGGTGAGAGATCAGGAGAGTACGGTGGCCAGGGAAGCATCTGTACATCTTGCAGAGCTTGTTGGCTAATGCGGGCAGTGTGCGGTCGGGCGTTATCCTGCTGATAAAGGGCATTGGGTACCCCCTGAAGGTAGGGGAGTGTCACCGGTCGCAGCACATCATCAACGTATCGTTGGGCCGTCATAGTGCCCTGAATACGAAGTAAAGGTGACCTGGAATCATACGCGATTGCGCCCCAAACCATGATTCCACGTTGTCGCACGGTGGGGCGTTCCACAATTACTGCCGGATTGGACCTTTCTCCACGTCGACGCCACACGCGTACACGGCGACTATCACTGGACAAGCAGAAACGCGACTCATCTGAGAACACGACCCTGTGCCATTCCGTCATCCACGTCGATCTAGCCCGGCACCATTCCAAACGTTGGCGCCTATTCGGTGGGGTCAATGGCAGTCTTCTTAGCGGACGGCATGAGTGCAAGCCATTATCAACCAATCGACGGGAAATGGTTCTGGTCGAGATGGAATGATCTAGGGTGTCTTGCACATGTTGCAGGATGGCGGTACAAGTGGCTTGTGGGGCCGCCACTGCTTGTCGAAGGATACGCCGATCCACACGTGCTGACGTCACTCTGGTTGCACCGACATTCCTATAAATTGCCACATTTCCTTGTTCCAACCATCTTCTCCACAGTCGGTGCACCGTGGACGCACCAAGGTGTGTATCAGCTGCGATTTGACGTATGGACCAACCTGCCCTTTTCAGTCCGATCACCATGCCCCTCGTAAAAGCGTCTGTCTGCTCGAACTGCCTCCGTTTACGATGACCTGGCATTCTCTGTTATTACACGTGTCTTTTGACACAAGAACAAAATTTCTACAATGATTTTCCTTGAAGAAATAACGACACGAATACTGTCCTTTCTGCAAGTTCCTTCCCTTATATCTTACTCCATGTGCGCACGAGAGCTGCGCATTTTACATCATTTGCATAACTCGGTTAGGCGCGTTTACCCTGAAATTTGCATAATTTTCTGGCCACTATTTCTTGGTGTTCCATTTTCAATGTCACGCAGTGTAATTTTAATTATGGATTGCTCAATCTTCAAAAAATATATATATATATATGTTTTTGAAATAGAGCAATCCATAAATAAATCTTTAAATAAAAAGGAATATATTGAATCAAATTATGTGTGTTATGTTATGAATCGAACATATAAACAAATAATAGAACTAATATAGTAACACCGTCAATACAACCAATTACGGCGTTTACTATCAAATTTCTCTTCAGGAACATGCCAGAAGATATTTTCTTACACCACAAACTAAGAAATAACTTACCTATATCCATATTTTCTCCTTATATATAGCATTTATTTGGTCTAGGAGTACGATATTAGTGCATAACAATGATAATTATTTCATTTTAATATATTTCCTAAAATTTCTGAACTTTTCAACTTTATTAATATCCTATAACACGATATCCCAAACTCAGGGATATTTGCGTCAATACATTCCTAACATCATAACAAATTGGCTATATACAAGGAGAAAGGATTAAAAAAACATACAAAAGCAATTCTCACAAAATTTCCTACCTACTCTTTCCCAGTTCAAAAGAGACAAAGATAGCCTCTCCCGTCAAAATAGACGTTACAACTAGACGCCATCTATTGACCGTCGCCGCAAACTAGCGGCCTCAGGTCGATGACAAAGCCACAACACCAGCTTTGGAAAACTGAAAATCGTCCACAAAGATTTTGCCAAAGCTGGTGTTGTGGCTTTGTCATCGACTCATGGCCGCTAGTTTGCGGTGACGGTCAATAGATGGCGTCTAGTTTTGACGTCTATTTTGAAGGAAGGGGCGACCTTTGTCTCTTTATTTATATATGAAAAACAATAGAAAAAAAATAATAAAAGATAAGTGGGTCAGGTGTTGGTATTTAAAATAAAAAAGGCATCTCCTGTCCACGAGCACATGTGCTTTTTAGATGGCAGAGCGCCATCTAGTGGAGCTAAATAAACTAAACGTTTATTTAGCTTGCTCCATGATATTTGGCCAACCCAATTTCTTGATTTGAGTTCGTGGTTGGCTTTTCTTGATTTATCAAGATATTGGGTTGGCCAAATATCACGGAGCAAGCTAAATAAACGTTTAGTGTATTTTTGCTCCACTAGATGGCGCTCTGCCATCTAAAAAGCACATGTGCTCGTGGACAGGATATGCCTTTTTTATTTTTAATATATATCTACGAAATTGAATAAAATTTTGATATGTTCTTTTCTCATCTACGATTTTCATGTAGCCGTTAAAATATGTATATTTTTATTAATTCAAATTGTCATTTATTCAATAAGTGCAATATGTAAATAGACAAACGTATCAATGAACTAAATCAGAAAATATCAATAATATTAAATATAATTATTGATGTTTAAACCAAATAGTGAATAGAAATAACTTAGCAATAACATTATTAAAATATTTACCTATTAAATAACTTTATTATTGATTCATGGCAAATATTTGAAAATATTTAGAGATTTCCATTCTATAAGTTCTTATTGAATATAGAAGGATAAATTAAATGTAAGCTCCTAACCCTATATAAACTATCAAGAAAACACTTATATGGATCTTCTTTCTTATCTCCAATCAATCATATTAGGGTATCAAGTTGTGACCCTTGATGGTGTCTGTTTGACAACCATCATGACTGGATGAAGTAGAAGTGTCTGCCTTTGTCATTAAGACTGGGAGAACTACTCAGTGGCAGGCCGACTTAGCTCCAAAAGAAATGGCCGCCTCTGACATGAGGAACAGACGCCATGTGCAGCCGCTCCTAACATGGAATACAAACGCTACTCATCCTGTATCCCTGGATTAGGAGCCCTTACAGGGTACTATCAGCCGGGCCAGCTGAGCCCAGGTTTTTTAGCGAGCTTGTTACTGCTCCCCCTCCTCTTTTTCATCCAGGCTTGGGACCGGCAAAGGCGGAGTTACTTATATGGATAAAAATGATCAGGGTTGCCTCTCCCGTCTAATTAAACGTCAAAACTAGACGCCATCTATTGACGGTCGCCGCAAACTAGCGGCCTCAGGTCGGTGACAAAGCCACAACACCAGCTTTGGCAAACTGAGAAGCCTCACCTTGAAACCATGGTTTCGGGTTAATGGCTCTCTTCAGTCCAGGGTGGACTTTATTCCATGACATCCACAATGGAATATTCACAAATGATTAGATCCCTTGTTGATCTCATGGAATAAAGTCCGCCCTAGACTGACGAGGGCCATTAGCTCGAAACCATGGTCTCTAGGTGGACGCTTTTCAGTTTGCCAAAGCTGGTGTTGTGGCTTTGTCACCGACCTGAGGCCGCTAGTTTGCGGTGACGGTCAATAGATGGCGTCTAGTTTCAAAGTTTAATTTGATGGAAGAGACGACATTTGCTTTTAAAGATTATTTTCTCCTGGAAAAATATCCATTTATAGTTTTATGTGTGAAAATAGAGTAAAACCCATTTTTATATATTTAGATAATAAAAATATATATATTTTTTCATATTCACGGTTTCGCAAATTACATGATATATCTCCATAACTAACTATTACTATATAATCTATAATATATATTTAAAGTTACATATAGTGTAGAAACTATATAACAAAATTATAACAGTGATTCTCATTTTAAAACTTAAGGAGCAAACTGATAATAATGATAACTTATATCAATTAGATTTGATTAGATTAGCAAGCTAAATCTAAATTAATTATAATAATAAATAGTTATTTAATTTTATAGTCCAGTTTTGTATTAAGATTATCTTCACTATTATGATCATTTAAATTCAAATTATAAAATTTGTAAAATGTTATTAATTTGTAGATAGAGAGAGAAAAAAAAATCCTTTACTTCTAATACATCATCAAGTTAATTATATATTTATAATTAATAACAATAAAAATTAACAACGTAACGTCTATTACATCGGCTTTTACACGTCATTTAGACATACTCTAATCCTATATATAGAATAATCGAAGTGAGGATATATATAATAGTTAGAAAAAAGAGAGAAAGACAGAACCATGCACTTTTAATCAAACTAATAATAAAGAAAAAAAAAGTTTTGTAAAGAAGGTAGATAAGATTGTTAGTATATATATATATTTTTTTATAACTTTTTATAACAAAAACTCTACTGGAAACATTTTTAAATTTTAACTATATAGAATTTAAAAATAAAATATATATTCAATCAGAAGGCGTTCCCATGGGAACTTCTTCTAGTCCGTTATTAGCCAATCTAATATTGTTCTGGTACGAAAGAGAATACTTTCTACAAAATAATATTAATTGGCAAATATTCCGATATGTAGATGACATAATAATATTTAATAATCCACAGTTTAAAAAATTAATACCTGAAATATATCCTAAATACTTGAAACTTAAGAACAATGAAAAAATTTATAGAAACAAAAAAGTTAACTTTTTAGACTTGAATATAGACCTTACAAATAGTGCTGTTAGAGTTTATAATAAAAAGAGTAATTATAATTTCAATATTATAAAATACTGTAATATGAATTCTAATATATCATTAAATTGTTGTAAGGGTATATATTATGGTCAGTTTCTAAGATTTTATAGAATAAATAATATATTAGATAATTTCATAGAAGATGTTAAAAATTTAAACATGGAATTTATTAAAAACAAATTTAGTATCAAACAAGTAAAATATTTCAACAGTATATCAATTATAAAATATTTAAAAAAAAATAAATGGAAATATCCATTTATGAAATCAACTTTCTATAATTTCTCTTAATAATAACTAATACAAATTTATAATCTTTAACAGTTAATTAAACTTTGATTAAATAACTGATTAAAAGATTTTTTCACAAGATTTTTAAAGTGTTATAGTATATAGTTCATTTTGTTTAATCTCCAATTTCTGGGGAGGAAAATGGAAGTTAAATAAAGGTGAATTTGCACAATTAATAGCTTTATTAAACTCTTATAATTTGCCTTTTTAAAGGAATATTAAAAGATGAATAAGTGTTGAATCAGTTATTTTGATATAACTAGCTGTAAAGATTATGAAATTCAGCTTTCTTCCCTTAACTATTTTTCCTTTCTTCTTTAATTTTCTTGTTGTTCAAAAAAATTCTGAATAAATGGTCTAAATTTGAAATGTCCCCCCCCCCGCAACATGTGTCAGCCAGAAATAGATATTCACAATGGAGGACGCCGCGGTCGAGGTAGGTTTACAGTTTGAATTTGTTAACACTTGTATCTGTTATATATGTTCATTTAAATATTTCACTGAAACAACTTAATATTAACACATAAAATCCGGTTTAAAAGAGATCTATGACATAATAAAGAAGGGGTGAAATGTCGTTGGGCTTTTATCTGAAGATCCCCGGTCCAGCAGATCTCTTTTTCCAATTTATTTCAATTTAAAGTTTTTTGTGTATGTCTGGTCTACCATTAGGGTTTCAAAACATAATATCCAAACTTATAACAAATGTTAATTCATACTATAGATATATTACTAAATACAACTATTTATAATCATATTATAAAATAAAAAAACCTTTAAAAATCTTTTAAAAAAAAAGGATAAAATATAAAATTATAAAAATATATATATATATACTAACAATCTTATCTACCTTCTTTACAAAACTTTTTTTTTTCTTTATTATTAGTTTGATTAAAAGTGCATGGTTCTGTCTTTCTCTCTTTTTTCTAACTATTATATATATCCTCACTTCGATTATTCTATATATTGGATTAGAGTATGTCTAAATGACGTGTAAAAGCCGATGTAATAGACGTTACGTTGTTAATTTTTATTGTTATTAATTATAAATATATAATTAACTTGATGATGTATTAGAAGTAAAGGATTTTTTTTTTCTCTCTCTATCTACAAATTAATAACATTTTACAAATTTTATAATTTGAATTTAAATGATCATAATAGTGAAGATAATCTTAATACAAAACTGGACTATAAAATTAAATAACTATTTATTATTATAAAGTTACATATATATATATATATATATTACATTATCTAAATAATATTTGCATATACTTCAAACCCACGGATCATCTTAGTTGTTTTGTAAATATATCATCGTTGTTTTTATTCAAAATGATTCTTTGAAATGTCCCGTCACACCGGTGTTAGATCTGTGAATACATTTCTTTGAATGACAAACATTATTTGCCAGTGTTCGTTCACCGAGTTTGATTGCATCAATAAAGAAGATGAGAAGTACAAAGATAAAAGGATTACTTCACTATAAATGTCAACATTGTATTTTAACCTTAACTCCATTAACATTTTCTGTTGTCTCCAATATTTAAGTGGAGATTTAATTAAACCAATCAGACAGATATGTTCGTCTACATTTCCAAATAATTTGAATGGTATTTATATTTGCATCGATTCACTGAGAGTGATATCTATTGTCAACGAACCAGTCAGCTGTTTGCATATAGCAGGGTTAAATTATTGTATCTGTATTGTATCTGTTTATTTCTATAACTATAACTTTGGCATCAGGCGATATTTTATTCGTTTATTTATGATCTCCTATTGAAGGGCAGAGATGCCCGAAAGCTTGAGATTGCTATAATAAAATAAAAAATAAACTCATCTCCAAAACCTTTTAATTATTTGATAACTGTTTTACTACATTGAGCTATAGATGCAATATAATTATAAATAGTAATTTTGTTGGAAGCAAATGTAGTGATCCCAATGAAGAAGGGTTCTACTTTAGAATAAACTGTTAATAGATGGGTCATAAGTTTGCGTCTATCATGACGGGAATGGGAGATTTCTAGTGCGAGAAAACACTATGAATATATAATATCATATTCTATGAAATTAAATTTATCCAAATTTTGTTTTTATGCTAATCAGTGAAGTAGTAAGAGATAAAGATTTAGAAATATTGCGATATATGCTGGCGAAATTGCTGGGAGGGTTCACCACTGATGAGCCAGGCCCTCCCTTTAATTTTTACATTGCAGTAAGGGCAGTAGAAATTGTTTAATTTCAAAAAGAATCATACGCGTTTAAAATAGTTTCGAATTTTAATAACAGATGGCGCGCTAGTGCATCACATCATATGATATATACTCTGTTGATAAAGATTACATAAATGACTTACCTCAAGGTTATTATTATTTCAAAGGGAGCTTTCGATTCTTACCCATCCTCCGAATGTCAAAAAATTCTTAAAGCGAGTCCAATGGCCCTGCAAGTGTGGCTTCATTCTTCAAGAAAATTTTGGGGCATTCAAGAGTCGCATAATTCTTTAAAAAAGTCAAAGGGAATCATTGTGTCGTATGAATTAGCAAAACAAGTTCAGGGGGCCAAGGGGTCTCCATGTATCGTATAAATTTTCAAAGCAACGTTAGGGGGTCGCCCAGTATCCGATTATTCTTCAAAGAAAGTTCAAGTTTCTTGTGTCGTCTGAATTTTATTCCTCAACGCATATTCGAATAGCTTCCAAGTATCGCATGATTCCCCGAAGCAAATTCGCAAGGGGGCCCCCACGTGTCGTATAATATTTTTATTACCTAAAACACACTCACATAAATTTTCCCAAAGTAATATCAAAGTTTGCTCAAATTTTTCAGGTTATTCAACATTCAAATAAATTATTATTTCATCCTGAACATTCAATGTTCAAAATATATTTAAAAGATCACAAGTAAATTCAATGTTCAGATTCCAAAGTTCTGTTCAATATTAACTTCCAATCTGAATCATTCTTGATTGATCATTTGATGTTCGGAAGGGGCATTTCTCTCTCAAAGTTTAGATCATTCAATGTTCTAATTAATTTTTCAGTAGTTCACAAATCATTCAATGTTCTAATTAATTATTTCGAAGTTCAGATCATTCTTCGTTTAAATTAATTATTCCGAAAGTGTTTTAGTACCGTCAATGTTCTAATTAATTTCTACGAAATTTAATCAAACAGATCATTCAATGTTCTAATTAATAATTCCAAAAGTGTATTTAGTTCATTCAATGTTTTATTTAAATTCTACGAAATTTTTTCAAACAGATCAATTAATGTTCAAATTAATTATTTCGAAGTTCAGATCATTCTTCGTTTAAATTAATTCCGAAAGTGTTTTAGTACATTCAATGTTCTAATTAATTTCTACAAAATTCCATCAAACAGATCATTCAATGTTCTAATTAATTATTTCGAAGTTCAGATCATTCTTCGTTTAAATTAATTATTCCGAAAGTGTATTTAGTTCATTCAATGTTTTGATTAATTTATACGAAATTTCTTCAAACAGATCATTCAATGTTCTAATTAATTATTATCTAATTATTTCTCTCTAAGTTCAGATCATTCTTCGTTTAAATTAATTATTCAGAAAGTGTTTTTAGTACATTCAATTTTTGCATTAATTTTTACGAAATTGTCTCAAGCATATCATTCAATTTTTTTCCAGGCAACCTCTATCTTCAGAAGATCATTCAATGTTCTAATAAAATATTCCGAAGTTCAGATCATTTAACCTTGAAGACCGAGTTCATTCCCAAGTTCATATAATTCAATTTTTAAATACATTATTTCATAGTTCTTTGATCATTCAATGTTCAATTGAATAATTTATGAAGTTCAGCGAAATCAGCGTTCTAAAAATATTATTCTTAAAATTCAGAACTCTTTGAATATACAAATAATTTATTCCGAACTTCAGTTTACTATATGTTGAAATATATTATATATTCCAAATTTTATATCATTCAAAATATGAATATATTATTCATAAATTCAGATTATATTCAATGTTAAAATAAATTATTCAGAAATTCATATCAATTAACGTCAAAAATGAATCATTCTTGAGTTCTAAACATTCAATATTCAAATAAATTATTCTGATATCCAAATAATATACAAGGTCAACACTGCATCATTCTTTAGTTATGAATATTCAAAGTTTAAAAATTTATTTTTGATTTCATATAATTCAACATCGAAAGAATCATTCGTTATTTCTGAATATTCGATGTTCAAATATATTATTCGAATATACAGATCATTCGACGTAAACTGCTTCATTCATAGGTACTGAACATTCAATGATTAAATAAATTATTTCCAAATTTCTGAAATTTCAACGTTCAAATATAGTTTTATGGAGTTCCAATCATTGAGATAACAAATTAAATATTCCAAAATGTAAATAACTTTACGTTAAAATATTATTCCCAAAGTTCTTCCTCTAATCATTCAATTTTCAAATAAATATTTTGAAGAATCGAAGCCTTTCGAGATTGAAATAAGTAATTTCAGAACTTTAAACATCAAACAAAATATTCTGAAGTTGAGATCATTCCACATTTCAATAAATATTTGGAATCAAAAATATATTTCAATTGTTGAGCCCATCACCTAGTGATCAGTTACATTCCACATAATAAGTGACACTTGTATAAACACCAGCAGTTCACATCTATCATGGACCTAACCTATCCAAGAACCCACAATGCTTTTATATCTAGGCAGATATATTTGCATAGACAACAGCAATATGCAAATTAAAACAGATTATTACATCGTAGAAATATCCTAGAGTTTCCACTTTCAACATAAACAGTTGATACATTTATTTGAATATATTAAACACCTATAAAAATGTATATTATAATGTGTTAACGTGCCACCTTTAATGAAAATATGAAACTATTATAGACGCGTATGATTCTTTTAAGAATTAAACAATATCTACTGCACTTACTGCGAAGGAAATATTGATAGGAGGATCTGGTTCATTAGTGGTAAATCCTTCTATTAATTTTTCCAGTGCAGTAATGAAGGTAGCTATTGTTTGATTAAGCCTCATCAGTGGTGAACCAGGAATCCTATTAATTTTTCCATTGCAGTAAAAGCAGTAGATATTGTTTCATTTAAAAAGAATCATACGCGTCTATAATAGTTTCGAATTTTAATCTATATCCTGTAATTAATATCAATAATAAACTATAAAAATAATTATTTTATAAAATGTCGTTCAAATTACTCTAATCATGTTAAATGAAGTGAAGGAACAGCCACTATCTTTAGAAATCTCCTTCTTCCCCGTGTTTCCTCAGAAATCAATAGATCGTACTCGCTGATAATTAAAACTGTAAAATCGTTTTATCCACATCCTTGCTGTTTTAAAACTCTTTAGTCAAGTTTCTACCATTTATTTCCTCTTGTACGGTGTCGAAGATCGCAGTATTCTTAGATAATAAAGAAGATCTTATCGATTACCTATTACCATAAAAAGCAAAATTCTGGAAAACTCTGCATTTAATTTTATAATAGGTGGACAATCTTTGTTTAGTTTTGACAGAGAACGTATATTTACAATAGATTTATAATAAATGTTGTGGTTGTTGCTTATTCCTCAAGTTGTTTAAACGATTATTTTTAGCTTATATCAAAATTAGGTTCAGATTATATTTGTAGAATGACATTTGAAAATATTCCGCATGTGTTTATTTTGAACGAAATATCGAAAGTTATTTTAAGAAGAAATAACGACCATTTCAAACCTTAGGGATGAAGTATGAAAGGATGAATTGTGAAGAGTAATGATAAACGGAAAAATAAAAGTGTCCAGGAGTGGGAAACGAACCCCCAGTGTTCCGCTTACCGGGCAGATGCCATGTCCACTAGGCTAGATTATATTAGTAGATAATATTTGTTATATTATATTCGTATACAAAATTGGGTGTTTAAAATGTACTGGTAATGATTATGTGAAATAATTTGTGATCAAATATTTATTAAGGAAAAATCATCTCCTGATAGTAAAAAAGAAAGTTGTCGGAATAAATACCAACTAATCGTTGATTTAAATTATTCATGATTTGACCAAATACCTCTTTTATGAGTATTTGACAAATTCTGGATACAAGTGTATTTAAATTACGAGAGAAGGAATCGCCAGACATCATCTTGAAGAAGGAATAAAAGTTTATGGCGACGTGTTTCTTTTATTTATGATGTATAATAGGCAGGTTTTTTGGAATTTGATGTCCTTCAACAGGCAACTATCCAAGAAACTAGAATATAATATATATATATATATATATATATATATATATATATATATGTGGCGACCGCACTTTGCTTCAGCGAACTGGGACAAAGCTTCAAAACACATACGGGCAGAAAAGTGGCGGCCCCACTATGCCTCGGCAAGCACGTGTTTGGAGAACACATCACTACGCATGCGCGGGCGTCATCCGGAACTTTCTAGCGGCTGGCTTCTTCCGACACTTGATCTGGCACTCAGCGGTAAACATCTAGGCTTGCTCCAACGGCCGTTACTTCAACCGTTGCTTCTTATCTTTTTTTATATTTCTGGCTTTAAATAAATTAATTTTAATTATAATTTTATCAGCAAGTTTCCACAAGCCACACCAGCACATCACGCAACAACCATCCTACAAATTGGTGAGCCGGACGACTCGAATGAAGAATTAACGGCCAACGTAAAGGGCAAATCAAGGAAGCTCAAACATTCACGATGGAACTCACCCCATCTCAAATATCAAAATTCATTTTTCGAGCTCCACCCTTCTTGCCAAACGACATTCCATTGTGGCTCAACCAAGTGGAAGCTGCCTTTAATTTTGCAAACATCGCCAGCGACGACAATTTCAAGTATAACACAATAATCGTTAATTTAGATAGACTAGCTCTCATCTGCGTCTACGACATTGTACAGAACCCACCAGTTTCAGGAAAATATGCGGCGCTCAAAGAACGACTTCTCTTGCGATTTGGCCGGTCACGCCAGGTACGAACAGCTCAAGTCTCAGAAACTAAGCCCGTTGCTGATCAGAGACCCTCGATTATCCTCGTCGAATTGTCCAAGCAACCTCTATCTCAACACTGTGATCCCTGTACTCCCACCTCCAATAGCCTCCAACACCTGGAGCAGTCGGATTTACCCCGTGACATGAATGTCACAACAACTGCCCCGGTGACTACAGTCCATAACGTTGAAGACACCAACTCAAGCTCCACCTTGCTTTCTCCCACCAGCTCTCTGAGTAACTCTTCATCCCTGGAATCCTCATCGTTCTGCTCCAACCTGCCTTCAAACACCATCTCGTGCCCCCCTGAAACTGTTTTCTCCACCCCAGAGCACAGTGACAATCCCTTGCCCCAGCAGCCGCCGTCTCATGAAGAGCCTTTGCCTCCATCCTGCGAGCAGAAACATCCACTCTTCCTAGAAGAAACCAATAACGCTGCTGCAACGACTCCTCTCCACTTGCAGCCCGCCCAAACTTCGGTACCACAACCTCTCCAACCTCAAAACTCTCTCCAACAGTCATCACCTCCCTTTGAAGCAAGAGTCACTACTTCCCCAATACCAATAGCTCCTCCGGTACTCACGGCGACTATCCCTATCCCTGATCAACCCATCGTGTCCCTGCAAGCTAGCAAGATGGTCCCACCCATTACATCCGGACAACATTTGAAAAGGACAGGTGCCTCCCTCAAGCCCCTAAGACCAGATCCCAACCCAACAAGGCACCCTACCAAGAGTTCTCTCTACGACTACATAGGATTTTTAAAGATCCTACTGGAGGGGGAGTAGTGTGGCGACCGCACTTTGCTTCAGCAAACTGGGACAAATCTTAAAAACACATACGGGCAGAAAAATGGCGGCCCCACTATGCCTCGGCAAGCACGTGTTTGGAGAACACTTCACTACGCATGCGCGGGCGTCATCCGGAACTTTCTAGCGGCTGGCTTCTTCCGACACTTGATCTGGCACTCACGCGGTAAACATCTAGGCTTGCTCCAACGGCCGTTACTTCAACCGTTGCTTCTTTTCTCTTTATAATTTCTTGCTTTAAATAAATTAATTTTAATCATAATTTTATCAGCAGCCTTTCCACAAGCCACACCAGCACATCACACAACAACAAACCTACATATACATAGAAGCATAGGGCGCTTCTCCCGTCAAAATAAACGTCAAAAACTGACGCCATCTATTGACCGTCGCCTCAAACTAGAGACCTCGGGTCGGTGACAAAGCCACAACACCAGCTTTGGCAAATTGAGAAGCGTCCACCTAGAGACCATGGTTTCGGGCTAATGGTCCTCGTCAGTCTAGGGCGCACTTTATTCCATGAGATCCACACGGTATCTAATGGAATCTGCACAATCTACCAAAGAGGTGTTTTGTTGGCAAGTTGGTTGGGAAAAATCTATGGTTAGAATATAGATGGCGTCAGTTTTGACGTTTATTTTGACGGGAGAAGCGCTTTATGCTTCTATTGATCAATTTCCTCCCGGCAATTTTCCAATCTATATATATGTAAGTACACTGCGTGACATTGAAAATGGAACACCAAAAAATAGTGGCCAGAAAGTGATGAAACTCGGCAGACAGAGAGAGACAGGGACGAACAATAAGTGATCTTTATTTCAAAATGATAGTCATAATACAGAGCTAGAACGGCGTCGGCTTAGTAGCAAGTAGGACCACCGCGGACGGCGATGCACGCAGCAACACGTCTAGGTAGAGAGTCAATCAGAGTACGGATGGCGTCCTGAGGGATGGCTCTCCATTCCCTCTCAACCATTTGCCACAGTTCGTCTTCTGAACGCGGCTGTGGCAAGGCATGCAAACGGCGTCCAATGATGTCCCAGACGTGCTCGATTGGTGAGAGATCAGGAGAGTACGGTGGCCAGGGAAGCATCTGTACATCTTGCAGAGCTTGTTGGCTAATGCGAGCAGTGTGCGGTCGGGCGTTATCCTGCTGATAAAGGGCATTGGGTACCCCCTGAAGGTAGGGGAGTGTCACCGGTCGCAGCACATCATCAACGTATCGTTGGGCCGTCATAGTGCCCTGAATACGAAGTAAAGGTGACCTGGAATCATACGCGATTGCGCCCCAAACCATGATTCCACGTTGTCGCACGGTGGGGCGTTCCACAATTGCTGCCGGATTGGACCTTTCTCCACGTCGACGCCACACTCGTACACGGCGACTATCACTGGACAAGCAGAAACGCGACTCATCTGAGAACACGACCCTGTGCCATTCCGTCATCCACGTCGATCTAGCCCGGCACCATTCCAAACGTTGGCGCCTATTCGGTGGGGTCAATGGCAGTCTTCTTAGCGGACGGCATGAGTGCAAGCCATTAGCAACCAATCGACGGGAAATGGTTCTGGTCGAGATGGAATGATCTAGGGTGTCTTGCACATGTTGCAGGATGGCGGTACAAGTGGCTTGTGGGGCCGCCACTGCTTGTCGAAGGATACGCCGATCCACACGTGCTGACGTCACTCTGGTTGCACCGACATTCCTATAAATTGCCACATTTCCTTGTTCCAACCATCTTCTCCACAGTCGGTGCACCGTGGACGCACCAAGGTGTGTATCAGCTGCGATTTGACGTATGGACCAACCTGCCCTTTTCAGTCCGATCACCATGCCCCTCGTAAAAGCGTCTGTCTGCTTGAACTGCCTCCGTTTACGATGACCTGGCATTCTATGTTATTACACGTGTCTTTGACACAAGAACAAAATTTCTACAATGATTTTCCTTGAAGAAATAACGACACGAATACTGTCCTTTCTGCAAGTTCCTTCCCTTATATCTTACTCCATGTGCGCACGAGAGCTGCGGATTTTACATCATTTGCATAACTCGGTTAGGCGCGTTTACCCTGAAATTTGCATAATTTTCTGGCCACTATTTCTTGGTGTTCCATTTTTAATGTCACGCAGTGTATATATACGTTATCTTCTAGTTTCTTGTTTATTTGCCTGTTGAAGAACGTCATAGTCCAAAAGCTTGCCGATTATACAGCAAAAATAAAAGAAATACTTCGCCGAATATTTTGATTCCTTCTTCAAGTATTTAAAAATCAACGATTAGTTGGTATTTATTACGATAGATGGCGCAAGCCATCAACAACTTTTAGTTTCACGATCAGGAGTAATGACCTTTCTTAATTTATCCACCTGATCCCAGTAAAATATCACTTGTGTACTATTTTCAAATGTTTATCGATATAAAAGGATATATAGTTTCAGGATTCTAAATGATTAACAATTATTTAACACAAAATTAAACAAATACTAAATTCTATTCATGATAAAATTATGAAAAGTATTAAAATTACAATTATATTCTCACAATAAGTATCTTTTTATTTAAAAAAAATGGCCCACGTCAGTCTAGGGCGGACTTTATTCCATGAGATCCACAAGGGATCTACGGGAATCTTCACAATCAACCTCTTTTGCTGGCAAGGTGGCTGGGCCAAATCTATGGCTAGAATATAGATCCACGCTGCGCGCGCTTTTTTTTGTAAATATTTCTGGTGGGATCAAGTCGATATTATTGTAAACCCGTTGAAGAGCGATTAACGCTTGAAAGCTAGCGTTTTTTAAATAAAAAAGATACTTATTGTGAAAATATAATTGTAATTTTAAACACTAAATTATAATTAAAAAAACGTTTGTAGAACAGAAACAAGATTAAATATGGCAAATTTTATAATTCTTAATACTAGGTAAAATGCAAACTAAATATGAATCCAAATAAGGCCAGAAAGTTACCCAAGACATTTGCTTTTATAAATGAATAGATGGCTTTTCGCATTTCAGGTTGGAAGTAAATATATAGAGGACATGCCTAAGTTAGGATGACTAAAACTGTCAACAGCGAGGAAATTACTGAAAAAAATTCCAAAAGAAATATTATTTTGGATAGATGAATGAGTGTAATAAAGAAACAACCTGATCGCTTTTGTCACATTATAAATATAAAAAAAGAAAATGGTTTTTAAGAATTGCGCACAAGATCCAATGCTTCGGAGAAAATTGAAATAGAAATGAATTATAAGGATCTCTGAATCGCTTTGAGAAAGAAAATATCTCTTCTGATTGATTTGTCAAACGAAAAGAAACATGTGGTGACCTTTAGGAACAGAAGAGTAAATGGATGAGCATTGAGTGGCGTAGCACTGGCTCTCACGCAAAGAATATTGCTCGAAAGTGAAAATCAAAGATGAAAACCATACTGATCACTATTTCCTATTTAAATGGTCAATATACTATGCATTTGCTTCTAAAGGCCAGAATTTCCGAATATTTATGCATATGTCCTGGAACCTTTATTCAATAATATGATGAATCTAAGAGATGAACTATGGCATTCAAAATAATTAGTCTTGTTCCTTAACATTTCTAGAACCCATACAGCCATTTAGATGAACTGAGTTATTTTCTAACAAACATTCTAAACATTTTGAAACATTCTCTTGACCTTTTTTTACTGGGGCGTATAATCTGATCCATCCAGGCATACCTATAAATTACGGTTCAGAAACGGCTCGGTCTTTTGTTTGCGTTTGGAACGAAATATTGAAAAATACCATCTTCTATTGTCGGACTAATTTGAATAATTCGAATTTGAAATTCTAGATAATATTATTTTCTATATGATTGCAAACTTTCATCAACTTACATTGATAGGTTGAATATTAAGGGAGGGTTTTAGGAACAGATCACATTCAAATATCAATACGCACAAAGCAATCTACAAACAATTAATCTTAATTATCGTAAAGATAGAGGCTGCCTGTCTGGAATTCATAGTTCTTCAAATTAAATAACTTTGGCAAGTAAATCCTTTTTATTACCTCGACGTTTCGACAAAATATTTTGTCCTCGTCAGCATCGAACAAAAATTAAAACATTTGGTAAAGCTTTAAAAATTATTCTATTATCTTAAAGATAGAGGCTGCCTGGCCGGAATTCATAGTTCTTCAAATTAAAGATACTTTTTAGAAATAAGAATAATTTTTAACACTTTGCCAATTGTTTTAATTTTTGTTCGCTCCTGACGAGGACAAAAGTTTTTTTTTCGAATCGTCGAGATAATATAAAAGATTTACTGGCCGAAATATCTTTAATTTAAAGAACAATTAATTTTAAATTATGATATTTATAATTTCAAAAATATCAAAAGAGAACCCATAAACACACTACGAAATATTGTAAATATTATAATTAAAAAATCGAAAGACCCTGTCACTTCAGAAGCCAGCCGATGTGAAATGTATTGGGTTTACATGAGATCCAGTTCAGATGATATGGTAAATATTTCTGTAGTGATATTAAATCTTGGCTTAGTCACAAATTGTTGCCTCATATTTGATGGCAAAATGTCGCCTATATATATATAGAACATACCGGTTTCTTAAACTCTTTCCGGATCATCAAATGTTGATAATTGTTGTACATCTGTAATTTTCTCTATGTGCACTCATGAACTAAAATAAAGAACATTATTCTTCTAAGCAGGTATACCGGTATTCAGACAATAACAAAGAAATGTTTTTACAGTGACCTTTATTGAAGACGCACTAGATAACCAAGTGTATATACACTCATAGACAAAACTTATGGAAATATTAGCATGTATATCGGTATTCAGACAATAACTCTGAAAGATATTACAGTGACCTTTATTGAATACGCACTAGATAACCAAGTGTATATACACTCATAGACAAAACTTAAGGAAGTTTTAGCATGTATATCGGGATTCAGACAATAACTCTGGAAGTTAATTCAGTGACCTTTATTGAAGACACATAATATAACCAAGTGTAGATACACTCATGGACAAAACATAAGGAGGTTTTAGCATGTATATCTGAATTCAGACAATAACAACGAAACATATTTACAGTGATCCTATGTTGTTGTTGTTGTCGTGTACAAAGAAGAGCCTCAGATGGCTCCATGCATATCTATCACAGCAATAGCAATGTCCTCTAACTTGGGTGTGTATACTGTATTTTTGTTGTTGTCGTGTCCAATGAAGAGCCTCAGATGTCTCCATGCATATCTATCACAGCAATAGCAATGTCCTCTAACTTGAGGGTGTGTATACTGTATTGTTGTTGTTGTCGTGTCCAATGAAGAGCCTCAGATGTCTACATGCATCTCTAACACAGCAGTCGCAATGTCCACTATCTTGGGTGTGTATACTGTATTATTGTTGTTGTCGTGTCCAAAGAAGAGCCTTAGATGTCTCCATGCATCTCTATCACAGCAGTCGTTCTCTATCTTGGGTGTGTATACTGTATTGTTGTTGTTGTCGTGTCCAATGAAGAGCCTCAGATGTCTACATGCATCTCTAACACAGCAGTCGCAATGTCCACTATCTTGGGTGTGTATACTGTATTATTGTTGTTGTCGTGTCCAAAGAAGAGCCTTAGATGTCTCCATGCATCTCTATCACAGCAGTCGTTCTCTATCTTGGGTGTGTATATTGTATTGTTGTTGTTGTCATGTCCAATGAAGAGCCTCAGATGTCTCCATGCATCTCTATCACAGCAGTCGCAATGTCCACTATCTTGGGTGTGTATACTGTATTGTTGTTGTTGTCGTGTCCAATGAAGAGCCTCAGATGTCTCCATGCATCTCTATCACAGCAGTCGTTCTCTATCTTGGGTGTGTATATTGTATTGTTGTTGTTGTCATGTCCAATGAAGAGCCTCAGATGTCTCCATGCATCTCTATCACAGCAGTCGTTCTCTATCTTGGGTGTGTATACTGTATTGTTGTTGTTGTCGTGTCCAACGAAGAGCCTCAGATGTCTCCATGCATCTCTATCACAGCAGTCGTTCTCTATCTTGGGTGTGTATACTGTATTGTTGTTGTTGTCGTGTCCAACGAAGAGCCTCAGATGTCTCCATGCATCTCTATCACAGCAGTCGTTCTCTATCTTGGGTGTGTATACTGTATTGTTGTTGTTGTCGTGTCCAACGAAGAGCCTCAGATGTCTCCATGCATCTCTATCACAGCAGTCGTTCTCTATCTTGGGTGTGTATACTGTATTGTTGTTGTTGTCGTGTCCAACGAAGAGCCTCAGATGTCTCCATGCATCTCTATCACAGCAGTCGTTCTCTATCTTGGGTGTGTATATTGTATTGTTGTTGCTGTCATGTCCAACGAAGAGCCTCAGATGTCTCCATGCATCCCTATTACAGCAGTCGTTCTCTATCTTGGGTGTGTATACTGTATTGTTGTTGTTGTCGTGTCCAACGAAGAGCCTCAGATGTCTCCATGCATCTCTATCACAGCAGTCGTTCTCTATCTTGGGTGTGTATATTGTATTGTTGTTGTTGTCATGTCCAACGAAGAGCCTCAGATGTCTCCATGCATCTCTATTACAGCAGTCGTTCTCTATCTTGGGTGTGTATACTGTATTGTTGTTGTTGTCGTGTCCAACGAAGAGCCTCAGATGTCTCCATGCATCTCTATCACAGCAGTCGTTCTCTATCTTGGGTGTGTTTATTGTATTGTTGTTGTTGTCATGTCCAACGAAGAGCCTCAGATGTCTCCATGCATCTCTATCACAGCAGTCGTTCTCTATCTTGGGTGTGTATATTGTATTGTTGTTGTTGTCATGTCCAACGAAGAGCCTCAGATGTCTCCATGCATCTCTATCACAGCAGTCGTTCTCTATCTTGGGTGTGTATATTGTATTGTTGTTGTTGTCATGTCCAACGAAGAGCCTCAGATGTCTCCATGCATCTCTATCACAGCAGTCGTTCTCTATCTTGGGTGTGTATATTGTATTGTTGTTGTTGTCATGTCCAACGAAGAGCCTCAGATGTCTCCATGCATCTCTATCACAGCAGTCGTTCTCTATCTTGGGTGTGTATATTGTATTGTTGTTGTTGTCATGTCCAACGAAGAGCCTCAGATGTCTCCATGCATCTCTATTACAGCAGTCGCAATGTCCTCTATGTCCTCTAGACTGCGGCCATTGTTGGGCATGAGGAAAACATCCTATATTCCGAGTTTATTAACACATTATACATTGAATAGAGGAAAGAGAGAATTAAAAAAATACCATTCCATTTTAATATATATTTTCCAGGAATTCCATATCCCCAATATTTAAACATGTTTTTAGTGAGTCCGTTTGGATAACAATATAGGATAACAGAATACAAAAGGTGCTTATCAGAACTATATCAAATATTTGCGTTCTATGATCCAGATTAAATATCTATTATATATTTCAGTAATGGAATTCATAGCTTAATAAAATTCAATTATTCCTGTTTACTCCACCTCTATAAGAAAGGAACATTTTGTATTAGTACCATTATAACTAGGTTATTTATAAATCCAGTTTCCTATATTTTATTGAATGTCAAAGGTTGTAGTTTGCTCACCTTGAAAATATTATAATTCATAAATCTAGCATAGAAATATATACTGGATAGAATATAAGAGAATTATTATATAATCCTACATATATATTCACATATATCCTTCAAACCCCCGCTGGTAATATTATAATATTTGGATTGAATTTATAAATATATATTTTCGCGATGTTTTCAATTTATAAATACATAATGAACATATGTGCATATATAAATTTACCTATATGTGCATTCTATAAAATATTTAATATGAGGAACATGTTAAAATAGAATAAGACACTCAACATATTATGTGTTTATAAATTTATGAGAATTCCTTTATATAGCTAGTAAATTGCTATTTTTAGGTATAGTGTATTTAATAAACAAGTATTTTTGAGATATAAAACTCTATAAATATATAATAAGTATTTAAAATATGTTTATATTAATGTGTATATAAAATAAATTGTATTTATTATTAAGTTGTTAAAGTGATAATCCTTGTTGAAGGACTGACAAGTCTGAAAGCTTGAAAATAAAAAGTTGCACAAGAAACTTAACCGTGGAAGCTTCATTTATTTTATAATAAATTATCCCGCATGAGTTTCTTCTGAATGAAAAAATCGATATTTTATTTCAAGGAGAAATAACGATTATTTCTAACCTTAGAGATGAAGTATGATAGAATGATTTGTGAAGAGTATTGATAAACGGAAAAATGAAAGTATCCAGGGATGGGAATCGAACCCACAGTGTTCCGCTTACCGGGCAGATGCCATGTCAACTTTTTTTATCTATATTTCACCATATACTGTTATATAATTTATAACGTAATACAAGGTAATGATAAAATAAATAAATAAAAATCACACTTTTCAATTATTGTCAAGATATAATCGTATATTTAATGATTATTCTTAATAAATTAAGATGTTTCTGTTAATTATGTTTAAAAAAGAGAAATTATATAATATATTTGCCAAAGATTTTTTATTATAAAACACAAGGATTACATATTGAATTTTTTAACTGAATAAGAAAACAGATGAAAAATAAAGACATGGCCATGTGTTATATATTAATATATTAACATATTTAATTTTTGGAAAGGTAACATATACCTTTTAATACCATTTTGATGTCTTCGTATATTATTTTGATTATAATTTTAATAGAATAGCAAAGTCATTCTTCGAATGGCTGTTTGTTCGTTCTTTATTTTTTGATGCTTTAATAAAATTTACTTATTTTAATAAAAATAATTTCATTAGTGGACACGACAACGCCCACATACATACATCACGCCTACAATTTTATGTTTGATACTTAATCAAATCCTAATGGAGATATAATGTTTTGGAGGTAAACATATTTTATCTTTTTTTGTGTGTTTTGTGGTCATTCTTATAAACCCTCGCCTATATTTGTGAATATATATTGCCTGCATGCCTTTAATATTCTTTTGAGTCATTCTGCTTATATACCTAGCATTTTTTGGTTAGGTTAGTTTAGATTATAATAATAATTATGAAAAAAAGGCATATCCTTATCGTGCAACTGAAAGTTACTGATGGCTTACGCCATCTATCGGAATAAATATCAACTATTCTCGTTGATTTATAATTATTCCAGAATTGGCCAAATACCCATTCTTGATTAATCGAGAAAAGCTAACCACGGACCTTTTTCAGGTTGTTGGCCCTCATCAGTGTGGTACAAGCTGTACCTCAACGACCAAAAAACTAGTTATTCAGGCATCCTGAAAAATCATGAAACTGGTAGTTAAAGCCATAATTACGTGAGACCGCGAAACAATGTGAAAAAAAAATACAAATGTGATATTCCGATAGATGGCGCAAGCCATCAGTAACTTTCATTTGCACGATAAGGAGATGCATTTTCTTCATAATTTATGCACTTTATCCCAGTACAATATCATATTTGTACTATAATAATAATGTTATATTAATTCTGATAAAGATGTAATTTTAATGTTTAGAGGTCATATACTATTAAACGAGTAATAATAATTTTATTATTTTATTACTTATATCTCTAAATTTCCATTTTGTGAGTAGTTCCAATAGGATCGCTATGTGTATGTCGACCTGGAAGTTTAGGATTTCCCGTCAGACTTGCTGCAATATAAGAAGTGTCTATCCATTGTTACCACAGGTGTCTGGGGACAAACGCCATTTAGGAAATTGGATTCTGGCAGTTTTGAAGACTTTACCTGGGATTGACGAATGGATCCTATCCATCAGAGCAAAACTTAGCGATGATAGGTCGAAGATGGAATGACCTCGTACCCGATTTCATGTACAGAATCGTTTAAGAGATGAAACTATTAAATTATTATTATAAATAGAAAGTAGAAATGAAGTTTAAAGTACAGTATATATATATAAGCAGAATCGCCTCATTCAATTGTAGTGCTCTAAAAGCGGCAAGTTTGATTAAACTGGCGAAACACTTGAAGGGTTTACCACTGATTAGCCACGCCTTTCTAATATTTTTAATAACTGAAATTTGTGTAAAGCGATAGTAGGAGGTAATTTAATTTGAAATAAAAAGGTCGCGCTAAAAATTGTGTCAATACTTCCCATGTTCTATTCAAAGCTAGTATCCGGAACAATGGGAAATGACAAAAATAGATAGGAAGAAACGCCACAATAACCATTTCAGGAGAAAAACAATTTTATAAATCTCCAGAAATGTGGAACTCTCCTTTACACACCCACATTGTTTCCCAGAAAAATGGTGAGAAGAGCCATAAACCTCACTGTTATTGTTTTCACACCTCTAGAGCAATGATAAAAAGACAGCTATATGGAGCACACAAGGGTCTAGAGAAAAAAAGACCGGAGATATAAAAACCAAGCACCAATAGCATAATTTCGCCGTTTCTTCGCCCCTCATACAGTATGGATGAGTGTTGATGAAATGTCATTAAATATTCAAACCCGGACAAACCTACCCGTGTCACGTGATACCTTTTCGGATTCTATTTGGAAAACTGTCTCCTACTGTTTAACTAACGGAAACATACTGAGCTGGGAATTTCTGATTTTATTTGCATATTCATCATACACTAACCATCCTACATATGTACTGAGGAATTCTTAAAATTAGAAGAAAATTATAGATTGTCGGTGGAAGGATGATCTAAACCATTGGTTTTCGACCGCTACGATCCGTAATTGAATCCACATTGGACACTTTTTTTATAATATAAAAATTATCCAATGGCTCCCAATTCTTGCAGAAGTCCAACTACACCAGCGAGTGCAAGTAACCAAACAGGGCTTTGGCATATTTGTAAGTTAAAAAGTTGAACTGCTTTTCATAAGTGTAGACATGTGGTACACTTACAGTAAAAGCAGTCGCTGACTACCACAATGATTAACATGGCCTGTACCACATGTACTAGGGATAACAATTAAAATAAAAAGAAAATTATAAAATAAATACAGTTAAATATAATAAAGATTATTCTCTTCTTTTACATTTTAACTGATTCAATAAGGAATCAAGAGTTTGGATTATTTTCACATTTCTTTTATATATCGAGCTTTCGGGATAACATACCCTTTAACACGGAGATTCAGAAATACAACTTCTAGCCAATTAAAACACGCCTAACCTCTTACTTCAGGATCTCTGTGTTGAAGGACGTGTTAACCCAAAATCTCGAGAAATATAAGAAATGTGAAAAGAAATTAAACCCTAGAATCCTTATTGAGTATGTAAAAAGACAGTTAAATTATATATATTATAAGTTTGATATTAACTTGAAGAGTATATTGTTACATCAATTTTAATGCGCCTTACATTTATTCAAAATATTCTATGATATTTAATATTTATTTAAAACAGAATATTTAGATTACCATCATTCCTTTTTATAGTTTCATTCCTTTTGTAATATTTATTGAACATATATCTTGATTGGTTATTGGAGCAAGAGAGGACGTAGAGGAAGACGGCGGATCGCAACCTACGAGGAAGACGAGAAAAAATGAACACAATAACTTTAAAAGGTAATTTATTTTTATTTAATTTTATTTATTTACTTTTATTTATTTGCTTTAAATATGGAAACCCGCTCGGGAAACGTGTATAACACCAAGAAAGAAGAAACCAAGGTCGACGACCCTGCAAAGCTGCAACTTGGTGCAACAATATGCATATTCAAAAGAAGAACAAGATCATAAAACTCTTCACTTCGCGAGTATAGTCTTCTTTTTGATGATAACCAGGGTTATTATATCACCTATAATGGATCCAAAAAAATAAATGGATTTGAATTCATCGAACGGTATGAGAGCCACAAGAGACTCTTCACTTCACGATTTTGTTCTTATTTTGATATAGATTATAATCCGAAAAAGAAAGAATAAATAATATTAAGGTAAAGGGTTTCTTTTAATTTTGATTTTCGCAAGTTTTCGAGCAAAAATTCTGCTCTTCAACGGGCATATATTTCTATATACAATATCAAGATGAACTGTATATAGAATAGAGTATATTCACGTTGAAGAGCAGAAACTTTGCTCGAAAGCTTTCGAAAATCAAAATTAAAAGAAACCCTTTACCTTAATATTGTTTATTCTTTCTTTTTCGAATAATTTCTAGGTAACTGTACTCACATAGATTATAATTATTATTTTATGCATTTTTTGCATACTCACGCAAATTTGATCATAACGGTCTCTATCTTGAATCTTCAAAAAAAAAAAAAAAAAAACTCTAGAACAAGTTTATATGACTGTTGAGGCTTTGGTTCGTTACGTTAAGGAGAGCTGATAGCAGAAAACGTGTATATGGTTGAATATTTCTTGATTTATCAAGTAAATGGGTTGGAAAATATCATAGAATACACTTAAATCGATATTTAGTTGATACTTATTACGGTAGATGGCGTTTTACCATCTAAAATTGATAATTTTAGCAGTTATATTATGATGCTTTAGATTAAACTGGTGAAACCGCTAAGAGGGTTCACCACTGATGAGCCAGGCCCTCCCATTAATTTTTCCATTGCAGTAAGGACAGTAGAAATTATTATTATTTTTTTAAGCTTTTATTTAACTTGCCTCCATGTCTGTCTGTCTGGATGTCTGTCGCCAAATCTTGTAATCAATTTTTAATATACTTATAGGGCACCTAGAAATATGAAATTTGGTACACATGTTCAAACCTGATGACAATGCTAGCTGACCAATATTCAGACTTCTGGGTTGTCAGGTTGTCCAAGAACGGACAAATTTCCAAATTTCCTTTCAAATTTTGTATATTTAATTTTATTTATTTTGTTTTGCCAATATCTCGCGAACCGTTCGTTTTTAGCGATTTTCCTTCGATTTCTCCTTCTTGGGGTAAGCTTTCTTGGTATACTTTTACGCTCTTTCTAATGGTACCATTTTCATTGAGATTGGTCCACTTTTTTATTTAAAAGCTTTTATTTAACTTGCCTCCATGTCTGTCTGTCTGGATGTCTGTCGCTAAATCTTGTAATCAATTTTTAATATACTTATAGGGCACCTAAAAATATGAAATTTGGTACACATGTTCAAACCTGATGACAATGCTAGCTGACCAATTTTCAGACTTATGGGTTATCAGGTTGGCCAAGAACGGAAAAATTTCCAAATTTCCTTTCATATTTTGTATATTTAATTGTAATATGCTTCCAGACCATATAGAATAATGAAACTCACAATATATCTACTCGGAAAATGCTGGAGGTTGCGAAAGGAATTTTTCAATAAATGTTCAAGACATGGAAGGAATTAGAAATCCAAATATTCAGATTTCTATCTAAAACGTCCTTGGAATTACAAGCAAATAAATGAGAAAAGCCAAAAAATATATTAATTTTATCTGTTATAATTTAGTCATCTTATTCCAATACCATCACGCATATATTTATATTCATTATATATATATATATAGGTGTGTGTGTAACAATATACCACCATACATTTCACGACACCTTTTTAAATAGTTGCCCTTTTTCAATTAGTATGTTGTTACTTTTAACTATTTAATCAATTGTTTAATTATAATTCAAATTTTATATGTACCAATTATCCCCTAACAATAATCCACTGGGTGTCTCTAACTTTGTAATATAATTAAATAAATTTAGGGTTCCCAAAAGCAAAGAGACGCAGTTCTGTTAGTAACGGATTTTGCTTACGTCACTTCCGACCTCCCACGAGGAATTGACCAATCTGCGGCGAGCAGGCTTGCAGCTATTTAAGGCCAACGTCGTCTCAGTGATAAGGCTTTTTTTTGGACTGGCATATATACGACTAAAAATAGCGTGAATAATTAATTATAAAACACTTTTTAAAAAGCCTTTATTTAAAATGCACTAAAAATAACAAAATAAATATTTCTGAAGTATTGCTTTTTTTTCTGAAGGTACCATTTAACAAATAAAATAATAGACTTAGAAATAAAAGCGGTGGGATACAATAATAATAAATTTGAGATCAATGTGATTTTATAGGAAGCAAATGATTAGCAAGATTATGCCTTTCATTAAATTTATACCTATTTGCTGCATAAATGATTATCATCCCCCACCGCTTTTATTTCTAAGTCTATTCTTTTATTTGTTAAATGGTACCCTTCAGAAAAAAAAGCAATACTTCAGAAATATTTATTTTGTTATTTTTAGTGCATTTTAAATAAAAGCTTTTTTTAAAAGTGTTTTTATAATTAATTAATAATCATATGCGTCTATAATAGTTTCGAATTTTAATTTTAGCAGTAAGGATATGCCCATTTATTCATTTCATAATTTATTTAGCTTAGAATTTCTTATTAGGAATAAAATATATTGTCGATATCATTTATTGCATTGATTTAACAGATTGTATAAATAAAGGTTAAAGTGTATTCATAGCATTGTGACTTTACATGTCTAGTTTTAGGTTATGGTAGACTCCCCCCCCCACAATCTGTATAAACAAAAATATGATTTAATATAAAATTTGGTAGAGAAATTTATGGTCGAACATCAATCAACCTTTTATTTATTTTATTTCTCAATCAATGTTACAGCAACTCTTAGACAACTTTATCAATGCCAAAGTTGACTGAGATTCTCAAGAGGTTGAGTATTATTTCTCTATATAAAATCAGCATATGTAATTTCTTTACCTAGAGAGTATATCAATCCTTTAATTATGCATAGCTTGAAACCACGGGAAGTTCTTCAGTAATTTCCTTGTCACACAGTGTACATATTAAGTTTTTGGCCTCAAACGTCAGAACCTGTTTTCTTTTTAAGACTGTAAATAGTATTCTCGATTGAGCTATACATCGTTTGAATGGTAAAGGGAAATCATCGGTTAGGTAGCACATTCTGTTTCTATTGAGGTATGGAAATTTTTATAATGTGGATAAGGTTTTGAATTTCTTATTCTTGATTGGTCTCGATGGCAGAGCGACATCTAGCTATTTTTGTTACAAGATCAGGAGATACCTTTTTCTTAATATATCCACCTGATTCAAGTGCAATTTCACTTTTGTACTTTTTTTTTTCGGTTCCAAAATCACTTTATTAGGTACCGCTTTAAAAGAGCAACCTGTTTATGATAATTTCAACAATGAATGTGAAGGTTATTCACATATTAAACAAAATGTTAACGTGGAATTCAAACCCGGTTCATGGCTGTCGGGAATCGAGGGTATTACCCACTGGTCTATCGACTCTTTGTATCCTTTGTACTATTTTTCACTTATATATGTATACAACAATTAATGAAAAATAAAAATTATATCTTATAAAAGGTCATTCATTAACTAATATTTATGAGAAATAAGTTAATGTAAAATATATTTTGGAAATATTGAATGCATATACGTGTGTATGTGTGAATGTGTATTCTATATATTTTACCTGGAAGTTTTCTATCTAATGGAGAAATGTGGTGGGAAAAGAAGGTTGAGGAAGACACACAATGAAGACTAATGATAAATCTCAGTTAGTAAATCTCACGGTGAAGTTATTTTAAGATTTTTACCAACTCGCAAAAATATTGGTCAAATTCATTTTTATGATACAGAAACAAATTTCAAATATAACTTGGCTTATATTTTATAATCTAATATGTTCACTTAAAAGTATTTTAAAAAATCGCCGAGGGAAGATTTTCTTTTTATATAACGGCAATAAGAGCTTTCGGACGCAAAAGCCCTTCGAAAGGAATGTTTCAACGAAAAAGTTGGTAATTTATGTTTTTACGCTTCGTTATTCTCCGTAAAAACTTGAAAATGTTTTTATATTAATATAGAAAATATATTTTCTTCATGCTTATATATAGCAGAGTGTATTTATACAAAATATTTTTCATATATTCAAGGTTCTTGACTAACTTCAATGTGGCCAAATATGAGATATAAATAAGAACATCCATAAATATATCCAATACATAATATATGTAAGTTATATATTAAAATAAAGAAGGGATTTCCTGACCAGGAGCAGATGGCTTTTCTTGATTAATTAAGAAAATTGGTTGGCCAAATATCAGGGAACAGGCTAAATCAATGTTTAGTTGATTTCTGTTCCACTAGATGGCACTCTGCAATCTAAAAAGCACATGTGCTCCTGGTCAGGATATGCCTTCTTTATTTTTATGATCAACATCTGACCTTTTATTTATTTTTTTATTTATATCTTTGAAAATTGAGCAATCTATGAATATATATTTTATTAAAAAGGCATATATATTCATTTTTAATTAAATATAAATATCAAAATTCGAAACTATTATAGACGCGTATGATTCTTCTTAAAAATAAACAATTTCTACTGCCCTTACTGCAATGGAAAAATTAATGGGAAATAGAGAAATTGTTCATCTTTTAAAAGAATCATACGCGTCTATAATAGTTTGAATTTCGATAACAGATGGCCCGCTATATAGTGCATCAATATATATATATATGTCGTAAAAAAAGATGTATTTTAGGTACGTTACCAATTCATTCATGCAGTCGTGGATTGAATTGAAATGATAACTTTATATCCAAAATTGAATTTATTTTAATGATTATATTTTTAAGAACAAACAGTTTTCATACATACAATTCTATATGATATTCTAAGTATAAACAAAAAACAATATTGCGTTGTACTCCTTTTGTTAAGGATTTTAAAAAATTAACTCTGTGTTAATTCTATGATTATTTAAATTATAATTATATTAATGAATAATAAAAATATGATTTTTATTATGTCATATATATATATATATATATATGTTATATTCAATTTGATTTTTTTTATGATATATAAATATTTTTTCTAATTTGACCAAAAAAACAAAAAGTTTTTAAAAGTTTTTTTTGTGCTGTTGTATATATAGATTTGTTTTTTTCTTTTGGAGGGGTTAAATGTGTTTTTTGTAATAAACTCATTTGCCAAAAATTATATAGTTAAATCTGTTGAAATAAAGTATAAACATATTTGCTAATAATTCAATTTCATTCTTTTTTTTAGTAAGTAAAATTTGCATTCGACAAACTAAACATTCACTTAATAATCAAAATTACTTTTCTTTATTCTCTCCAATTCCACATGGAATATAAGATATATATATATATATGGAAGCAATGGTCGCCTCTCCCGTCAAAATTAACGTCAGAATCTGACGCCATCCATTGACCGTCGCCGCAACTAGCGGCATCGGGTCGGTGACAAAGCCACAACACCAACTTTGGCAAACTGATAAGCGTCCACCTAGAGACCATGGTTTCGGGCTAATGGCCCTCGTCATATAAGTTGGTGTTGTGGCTTTGTCACCGACCCGATGCCGCTAGTTGCGGCGACGGTCAATGGATGGCGTCAGATTCTGACGTTAATTTTGACGGGAGAGGCGACCATTGCTTCCATGGATTAATTTCCTCCCGGCAAATTTTCCATCTATATATATATATATATATATATATAAATAATAAATAGTTGTTTAGTTTTATGGTTTAGTTTTGTATTAAAATTATCTTCATTATTTTGATTATTTAAATTCAAATTATAAAATTTGTAAATTGTTATTATTTAGTAGAGAGAGAGAGAGAGAAAAAAAAAATCCTTTACTTCTAACACATCATTCAGTTAATTATATATTTATAATTAATAACAATAAAATTTAACAACGTAACGTCTTTTGCATCGGCTTTTACACGTCACATTTAGACATACTCTAACCTATATATAGAATAATAGAAGTGAGAATATATATAATATTATAAATTTTAGTAGTTAGTGAAAAGAGAGAAAGACAGAACCATGCACTTTTAGTCAAACTAATAATAAGAAAAAGAAAAGTTTTGTAAAGAAGGTAGATAAGATTGTTAGTATATATATATATTTTTTTATAAATTTATATTTTATCTTTTTTTTTTTTTTTAATGATTTTTTAAATTTTTTTATTTTAAAATATGAATATAAATAGTTGTATTTAGTAATATATCTATAATATGAATTAACTTTTGTTATAAGTTTGGTTATTATGTTTTGAAACCCTAATGGTAGACCAGACATATACAAAAAAAATTAAATTGAAATAATTATTGGAAAAAGAGATCTGCTGGACCGGGAATTCTCAAATAGAAGTCCAGCTGGCATTTCATCCCTTCTCTATTATGTCAATAGATCTCTTTACCGGATTTTATGTGTTAATATTAAATTACTTCAGTGAAACAATTATATGAACAGATATAACAAATACAAGTGTTAACAAATTCCAACTATTTCAAACGACTAGTTGTAAATTAGTAAATACTATTTATAAATTAACATGCCAAATTTGTCAATTATCATATATAGGACAAACGTGTAATCCATTAAATATACGAATAAACCTACATAGAAACCACGCTAAAAAATCAATTGGTAATATATATATGAAAGAACACAATCAATTACATACTTTTAACAATTTTAAGATAGAAATACTAGACATATGTCAAAACAAAAAACAACGACTATTATTAGAAAACAACTACATTTATAAACACAACACATTATTCCCTTATGGACTTAATGACGAATTAAACTACACATACAAACCACAAACAGAAGAAATTTCAACTTATGAAATCAGCTGCAAATACAAAAAAAAAATGAATTTAAAACTAAACCTAATAAGACTAGGGGTAAAACTACCAATAAATTAGGTTACATTGAATTTGAAGAATTACTGGACCCAAAACAAATGTATACTAACAACTTCGTCGATAAATTTATTAAAACATTATTTAAACTAAATAATAATAAATTTATCAAACTTATAGAATATATTAAAATTCATAATCTGACTAACAAATTAATAGATATCAGACACGACATCTTTAAATACAGAAAAATTAAACAATCTACTAATAACATTAATATTATCATTAAATTTAATAACAATTTATTTAATCATATTAGGTTTAATGATATTTTTAATAACCAAAACATCAATAATCTTTTCCCTATAAAAAAATTAAATTTCAAAACAATCTGGAGATACAACAAAATTAGTTTGCAATTATAACCAATTTATTAATAATTTGGCAAATTTTAAAAAAATTAAATGTAATTGCAACAACTATATTGATAGATATAAGTTCTCAGGTCATATATTAACTAGCAATTTTTCTTTTTTAAATCCAGAATATCAGGATATTTTAAATAAAGGGTATAAATATATACCTCAAATTAAACACAATTATAATAATACAATTAAATCTATATTAAAAGATATAGATATTTTCATAAATAAAACTAGTATAAAATACAGTATTCCAGAATTTACTTTTCTGGAATGGAAACATAATATTAAAAAGGAAATTATAAATTATTATAATAATACACTTAAATACACAAAACCTAATTCAGATATTCCTTCTTTTAAAGAAAATATAATTAATTTACAGAAGGACTTTATTATCACTCCTATAGATAAATGTTCCAATAACTTATCTATAATTTGTAAAAATCTATACCACGATATACTAAAAAAGGAAATTGATAATAATCATAAATACACTTTTGCTAGAACTACAGCCACAAAAATCAAAAAAGACATCAAAAACGCTGAAAATTAACTAAAAATTTATAATTACTACAAAAATCCAAACACACCAAAGTTCTATATAATTCCTAAACTACACAAAAAACCTATTTCTTTCAGAACAATCACATCTGGTATAAATTCAGTTATAAAAAACATTGATATACAATTAGCTTCAACACTACAATTTATTATAAATAAATTAACCAATAAATATAATTATAAATTTATCGACTGAAATAAAAAATTCATTAATTATTTAATGAACAATTGGACAAACATGGAAACAGTACACACATTTGACTTTGAGGACCTATATTCTAAAATAAATTTAAGAGATCTAAATAATAAAATAAACAATTTATTTAACGAATTCATTAATGACAAAACTTTCTACATTAAAATTATTCATAACAGATATAAAACAATTAAATTAGATCTTAAAACAGCAAAACCTCTACTGGAAACATTTTTAAATTTTAACTATATAGAATTTAAAAATAAAATATATATTCAATCAGAAGGCGTTCCCATGGGAACTTCTTCAAGTCCTTTATTAGCCAACCTAATATTATTCTGGTACGAAAGAGAATACTTTCTACAAAATAATGTTAATTGGCAAATGTTCCGTTATGTAGATGACATCATAATATTTAATAATCCACAGTTTAAAAACTTAATACCTGAAATATATCCTAAATACTTGAAACTTAAGAACAATGAAAAAATTTATAGAAACAAAAAAGTTAACTTTTTAGACCTAAATATAGACCTTACAAATAATGCTATTAAAATTTATAATAAAAAAGTAATTATAGTTTCAATATTATAAAATACTGTAATATAAATTCTAATATATCATTAAATTGCTGTAAAGGTATATATTTTGGTCAGTTTCTAAGATTTTATAGAATAAATAATATATTAGAAAATTTCATAGAAGATGTTAAAAATTTAAACATGGAATTTATTAAAAACAAATTTAGTATCAGACAAGTAAAATATTTCAACAGTATATCAATTATAAAAAACTTAAAAAAAAATAAATGGAAGTATCCATTTAATAAATCGAATTTCTATAATTTCTCTCAATAATAACTAATACAAATTTATAATCTTTAACAGTTAATTAAACTTAAATTAAATAGCTGATTTGAAGATTTTTTCACAAGATTTTTAAAGTAATATTGTATAGAGTTCATTTTGTTTAATCTCCAATTTCTGGGGAGGAGAATGGAAATTAAATAAAAGTGAATTTTCACAATTAATAGCTTTATTAAACTCTAATAATTTGCCTTTTTAAAGGAATATTGAAAGATGAATAAGTGTTGAATCAGTTATATTGATATATTTAACTGTGAAGATTATAAAGTTTGTCTTTCTTCCCTTAACTATTTTTTCTTCCTTCTTTGGTTGTCTTGTTGTTCTAAAATTTCAGAATAAGCGGTCTAATTTTGAAGGAACGATATATGCCCCCCCCCCCCCCGCAACATGTGTCATCCAGAAATAGCTATTTACAGAGGAGGACGTCGCGGACGAGGTAGGTTTACAGTTGGAATTTGTTAACACTTGTATTTGTTATATCTGTTCATATAAATGTTTCACTGAAGTAACTTTATATTAACACATAAAATCCGGTTGAAAAGAGATCTATTGACATAATAGAGAAGGGATGAAATGTCAGCTGGACTTCTATTTGAGAATTCCCGGTCCAGCAGATCTCTTTTTCCAATAATTATTTCAATTTAAATTTTTTTCTATATGTCTGGTCTACCATTAGGGTTTCAAAACATAATAACCAAACTTATAACAAAAGTTAATTCATATTATAGATATATTACTAAATACAACTATTTATATTCATATTTTAAAATAAAAAAAAAATAAAAAATCATAAAAAAAAAAAGATAAAATATAAATTTATAAAAATATATGTAGTATATTTTGAGTTATATGGTTCACAACCTTCTTCTGATATTCATTATATAACCCCATATCTATATATTAAAATATGTATCGAACAATGGAAGCAAATAAAACAAAGAAAGAGGTAGACCAGAGACGACAAAGGCCAGACGAAAAACAACCTGGCGCCATAAAGTAACGTGATTACAGTAGCCAATGAGGAATCGCCACATATGCGAGCGTCCCAGAGTATATAAAGAGGCCAGCAATGGGACAAAGAGTTATTCAGGTAGTTGTTTTCAGAGCGACGCCGTGAGACGGTCGGCTAGGGCATCCGCGACAGTCTTCATCCGTGGTCTACCTCTTCCTCTTGAAGTTACCATCTAGACCTGCCTCTGTCTCTTGCTGTCCCAGTGCGGGAATCCCACATCACGCACCCACTACCACGACTGCCCAGCACATTCCACATCGGGTTTACTACAGACCCCGTTGAAGTCGACAGGATGACTGAGGACGGCAACCTGCAGAGGATGACAGAGGCCGAAGACGAGTACTTCGCGGATGCCCTCACCAACATGCAGCCCCACTGCGACGAACTAGTAAGCCGCCTAACAGACGCCATTCGGGGCCTAGCCATGCCTCGTGCGGAGGAAGCCCTCATTCCCCCTTTCGACGGATCCTACGCGGCAAACAACTTCATCCAACAGCTCGAGCGGACGAGCGAGGGACCGCAAGATGACGCCACGCTGCAAGCCCGGCTCCGCACACTGCTCAAAGGTGAGCCCCTCTCCCTCTATAACGAACTAAATCTGGCCTCTCTGACATACAGTCAGGCAAAACAAACTCTGATAGACCTCTACCCCGGAAAATCCGAGGTCACCTTCACCAAATTCTTAACGTTTAAATTAAATAATCAAATCCAATTAGGAGAATATTATCGTCAAAAAATAGCAATGGGACTACAACTGGGCCTAACCAACCCCATCATAGTAGAGGCATTAACGGAAGGCCTCCAGGCCAATGATCAGCGTCTCATGAGGGCCATAGCCCCTAAAACCCTTACCGAATGGTACACTACCATGAATAGAATAAAAGGTACAAATTCACTCCCTACTTCATCCGAACAATTTCAAGGTGTTACCAACACCAGTGCTTTTCACCGTAATACCGGAACCCCTTCTAGAGGAAGGAACTACAATCATTTTTCAACAGACAGTACCCCAAGATACCCTTCTAGTGCCAGGAAACCACCCTCACCATGCAAATACTGCCAAGGTGACCACTGGAACAATGAATGTTCCATGAACAGGCGACCCTACAGGCAGCAGGCCTATCACAACCAACCTACGGCGCACTATTTCCCACCTGAACAAAATGGCGCCCACAACCTTCCCGTGCCGGCCCCCAGGTCTTCTCGCACCCCACAAGGTAACGAAAACTCCAGTTTTCGCCCCTAAACTATCCAATATTCTATGTAAACCTAAAATTTTTAATAATTGTTATTGCCCATTCCTCTTAGACACAGGAGCCTCTATTAACATAATTAATTTAAATATTTTTAACCATCTTAGTAAAAACTTATCTAATCCTTTAAAATTATATCCATGCCATATATTAATCAATTCCATATCTACTCAAATAAATTCGATAGGATATACATTTTTGACCACTACCATAGGAAAAATTACAAAATCAATTAAATTTTATATAATAGATAATTTATTACCTTTTGGTATACTGTCATTAAATTCCATTAGTCAATTTTGTTTGACCTTAAATTTATATAATCATTCTATTTATCAATGTGATGCTCCTTTGTCTAAGAAATGGTACCATATAACCTATGTAACCCCATGTAATAATGGAGAGAGTAACCACAATTCGCCCAATATGGGTCATTTTAAAAACATGCCTAATTCACATTCTCCATTATTGCAAGGGGAAAATATCCATCCTATACCATGTCCCATTACTTTGAACAAGACCTCTACCAATTGTGACAAAAATGCACCCAGCCAAACTTTAGTTCATCTTCCCCATTTATATTTATTACCCCCACTATATCCCTCTGAACATCAATGTAAAATTTTTAATGATTCTTGTAATTTATGTGTTAGGACTGATATCCCTTTAACTTTTATGAATATTATTAAGAATTACTCAAATATTTTTTCTACTAACAAATATAACATCCCAAAATTGAAAATCCCCCCTATCAATATTAGGACAAATTCAGACAAAATAATTGCACTCAGACCGTATCGTACATCTCTTTCAGATCAACGTGAAATACAAGAACAAGTAGGGAAAATGCTAGAATATGATATTATAGAACCTTCTTTCTCCCCCTATTCATCCCCCGTTACTTTAGTTACCAAAAGAGATAAGACAAAACGATTTTGCGTAGACTACCGCCGCCTGAATGAAATAATTTTCCCCGATGTTCACCCCCTTCCGCTCATAGAGAATATCTTAGATAAATTAGCCAACGCCAAAATTTACTCCCGCGCCGATTTTTCATCAGCATACTGGTCCATCGAAATAAGTCCCCCTGATAGGAATTTATTATCTTTTGTCACGTTAGAGGGTCAGTATAATTTCAAAAGATTACCATACGGGATTAAAATAGGACCCCAGGTGTATGAGCGAGCAGTCAGTCAGATATTGCAAAGAAATAGGTTAGGTTTTATAGCACATTATTTCGACGATTTCATTATCTTTTCAAATTCCATAGAAGAACATTTAGATCACTTACAGCAATTTTTTGAGATGTGTAATAGGGAAAATTTTAGATTAAATTATATTAAGTGTGACTTCTTTAAAACTACAATAGAATTTTTAGGCTATACCATATCATCAGGCACATACACTCCATTAGTAAAGAATTTAGATGTAATTAATGCCATTAAGGTCCCCACTAGCGTTAAATCCCTCCAATCATTCTTAGGCTCCATCAATGTATATAATAAATTTATAAAAGATCACGCCCGCATTAGGAACCCCCTCAATAATCTACTTAAGAAAGGTACATCATGGCACTGGGATGCAAAATGTCAACATTCATTTGACACTCTAAAGGAATGTCTCACCACAAAACCGGTACTACACCTCTTTAAAGAAGGATTACCCTGTCAGCTATTCTGTGATGCCTCACTTCAGGGAATAGCTGGCATCCTAAAACAACAACATCCCGACGGCACTCTACACCCCGTGCAATATTACAGCAGAACACTCCGACCTCACGAGAAAAATTATACCATCACAGAGTTGGAATGCCTTGCTGTGATAGATAGTGTGGAAAAATTCCGCATCTATCTCGCAGGTGTAAGGTTCACAATTTTTACGGACCACCATGCATTACAATGGTTAAAAACCATAAAAAACCCAACAGGTAGACTTTTTAGGTGGAGCTTAAAGATGTCTGCATACGAATACGATATAAAATATATAAAAGGTAAAACGCAGTACGAGGCAGACCTACTGTCCCGCAATCCTTTATGTGGTTTTCTCACGACCACCCAAATAATAGAAAAGCAACCCCAATTACCTCCATCTACACTTATAAAAACGAATATAGATGGCCTCCATACAATCAAACGTAAAGGTATTGTCAAGATTATAGTTCCCCCTTCTTTACAACATACGCTAATTAATAAAGTACATTTAGAATATAACCATCCTGGTGTATCCCAAATGATTAGGCTCATCTCCACACAGTATACCTGGTGTGGAATGACCAAATCTATAGTTAAGTATAATAGGTCCTGCCCCACATGCCAACTTATAAAGAAACCGAAGGGTCCATTATATGGTAGATTAGAACGCCCCCCTATAGCTTTACAACCCTACGATATGTTATCTATAGACACTATTTCAGGTTTTTCTAAATACGGTAATTCTAAGTCATACCTACACGTAATTGTAGATCACCTAAGTCGGTATACATGGACCTTCCCCAGTAAGTCAACTAATATAATCACATACATTCAGTGTCTCAAAAAGGTATTGCAGTGTGGCCGCCCAAAACGCCTTCTTTCGGACCGGGCACCTGCTTTTACTTCCCCAAAGTTCAGGAGATTCTTAATAAAGAACGGGATACAACCTCTACTAACCACTGCAAATAACCCTCAAGCTAACGGTTTATGCGAGCGTCTTAACGCGACACTCACCGGGAAACTGAGGTTACTGAACTTAGAGAATCCTGGGACCTCCTGGACTAAGTTAATTAAGATAGTAACTAACAAATATAACGATACCCCCCATACGATAACTGGATTTCCCCCCGTATTTTTAATGTATAATATAATCCCCTCAAACTTAAATAACCACCTAAACCCCTATCCCAGTATAATAGAAAGTAGGAAACTTGCCATACAACGTACAAATGACAGACACGACAAAGAGAAACTTAAATATGATAACAAACATAAAAATCCACACTTTGATACAGGAGATTTAGTATTAGTAAAGGCGTATCATCATCCAAATAGCGGTAAGTTAGTACCCTACTTTACCGGCCCATATAAAATTATTGAAATAATTTCTGATAATGTCGTACGTATAAATAGACCCAATAGGATTACAGGTAACGATAGCGATACTGTACATGTAAATAAATTACAATATTATAATGAAGAGGTCCTTTATATTTCACCACCCAAATTAGAATCCGTAAAAATAAATAGAATATTAGATCCTTTCCGACATATAGACCCCAACTTGTTTAGTCCAATAGAAAAAAGTATAGCTCATCGGTTTTCCGAACCTTTTAATCATTTGTCCCCCCAACTATTCGCATAAAATTAGCGAAAATATAGGTCCTGAAAGTCTCACAAAACCTATTCTCTTTATATGCCTCTACACCAACCCCTTGGTTCTGAATTACTTAAGCACCGACCCTCCCTCATATATCCTGATCTATTGATAAAAATATTCGCAATATTAACTCGATTAGAAGAACATTTGGTACACAGATGCCACAGACTGGCAAACAATCCATGTTACATAAATAGTTATCCTATTACCCTCCTATCAAAACAAAACACAACGCTCGCCACCGCGGTGTTCGGTTTTGCTTACACAAGGCTGCACGAGCTCGACTTTCTCGCGCCAATTTGGCGCCTGCCTGCCTACCTGCCTACCTATTAAAACATACATTTTTATCTCACACTTTTCTAGATTGTTCACATCAATTTTAATCCCCATCGCTACGACAATATTCCAATCTTCAACACTCTTGCCTATCAATCATTCAATTATAGGACTTTTAGGTACGCTTAATACGAACATGCATTACATTACCGGCTCCCTCGTTAGGAATAAAAAAAAAAAAAATCATATTATATTTTAATTACTCGAATCGTATTTTCTAAACTTATTTGTGTGTTTACTTTAAATTTATCCTTCCTATGTACTCCTCTTATATATTTTTTGTAGTTTTATAATATTATATCAGTGTGTCCTCACTACTCCCCTTTATCTTTATTTTTATTCTAGTAACTAATTTGTGCCCCAAATTATTTACCATTTAATAGGTTTGCTAACTTTTCTCTCATTTATTGTAAATAGACTTACAGTTTACCTAGTTTTGTGGTGTTGGACTTTGTTTTTTTTTTTTTTTTTTTTTTTACTTACAGATGTGGATAAAACATTTCACTATTAATCGATAATATCATTTTTATATTAATGCCTTCAACTACCAACCAACCCTTTATATATTATTACCTTTAATATTTTTATTTTTAGACTTAGCATTTTACAACTTCAACTATTTTAGGCACCATTTTTAAAAAACCTACAACTAACAATATTTATAATATTTCTTAAACAGGTAAAACATTTATCATTTTTATTTTTCTTAATAGATTTTCAAAATGTTATTTTTTGACGCTTCCCTTACAACCTCTTAACTCTATCCCATGAACCTTTCCTCCCAACCTTTTACATCCATCAAGAGTTTATTGTTCGTCAGCCATTTTCTTTTTTTTTATTGATTAAACTAACTAGAAGACCCTTCCTCGCTGTACATTTCCCCACAGTGAGCTCAGGAGACCCTGTTAGATTTTTATTTTTTTTCCTCTCATCGTCCGGCTCATCATTTTTTCATTTTTCAACATTTCTTTTCATCACACAAGCCGGACACAATCAAAATGACAGCAATAAATCTCTTACATCCACCTCTCCTTTCCCACATCCTTCAAACCTCCAACTACCTTCCAAGGGATTCCAGTTTGCCGAACATTTTTGTTTTTTTTTCATTGATTAATCCGACTGGAACAATCCTTCCTCGTTATATCCATTCCCCATAATGAGTTCAGGATATCCAGCGCGATGTTTTTATTTTTTTTTTTCTCATCGCCCGACTCATCATATCAATTCACCATTTTTTTCAACTTTTCATTTTTTTTTCTCATAATTCAACCGGGCACAATCATTATGGACAACAGGGATCCCTCTTACCCCTCTTACCTCTACCTCTCCCTCTTACCCCATCAAACTTCCCACTTCTTTTCACTATCTGAGCTAATGATGCAGACGGAGTATCTTGGGCCTTCTGTTAATGAAAACAATGCCTCACTTAAACAAGTTCGCATTGCATTGCAGAATGCTTGGGATACTACTTTACAGAAACATGCTCAGATACCCCCTTTCCCTTTTTCAATCTTAGCGTCACATTATATGTTCAACCAATAAACTAACTTTTTCTCCGCTCACATTTTATGCAATAAGATATTATTTTACTGGTACGAATCATTTTACCATATTTACCATGTTGTATTATATACTTTTTCTTAATCTTTTATCATTCATTTTGTGCGTTTTTATTTTTGTAACCTTGATTTTTTTTTCTCATTGATACACCTCCATTACAACATCTTTCTCTTTTTAACTTGTAACTTTATAATAATTTTAACTAATTTGTATACAAATTATTTCTTTTATTTTTTATAATAGGTTTGTTAGGTCATCATTCATTACATGTCATTCCCCCAACCAAACCTTCATCACCGGGGGCACATTCTGTAGTATATTTTGAGTTATATGGTTCACAACCTTCTTCTGATATTCATTATATAACCCCATATCTATATATTAAAATATGTATCGAACAATGGAAGCAAATAAAACAAAGAAAGAGGTAGACCAGAGACGACAAAGGCCAGACGAAAAACAACCTGGCGCCATAAAGTAACGTGATTACAGTAGCCAATGAGGAATCGCCACATATGCGAGCGTCCCAGAGTATATAAAGAGGCCAGCAATGGGACAAAGAGTTATTCAGGTAGTTGTTTTCAGAGCGACGCCGTGAGACGGTCGGCTAGGGCATCCGCGACAGTCTTCATCCGTGGTCTACCTCTTCCTCTTGAAGTTACCATCTAGACCTGCCTCTGTCTCTTGCTGTCCCAGTGCGGGAATCCCACATCACGCACCCACTACCACGACTGCCCAGCACATTCCACATCGGGTTTACTACATATATATATATATACTAACAATCTTATCTACCTTCTTTACAAAACCTTTCTTTTTCTTATTATTAGTTTGACTAAAAGTGCATGGTTCTGTCTTTCTCTCTTTTCACTAACTACTAAAATTTATAATATTATATATATTCTCACTTCTATTATTCTATATATAGGTTAGAGTATGTCTAAATGACGTGTAAAAGCCGATGCAAAAGACGTTACGTTGTTAAATTTTATTGTTATTAATTATAAATATATAATTAACTGAATGATGTGTTAGAAGTAAAACATTTTTTTTTCTCTCTCTCTCTCTACTAAATAATAACAATTTACAAATTTTATAATTTGAATTTAAATAATCAAAATAATGAAGATAATTTTAATACAAAACTAAACCATAAAACTAAACAACTATTTTTTGTTATAATTAATTTAGATTTAGCTTGCTAATCTAATCAAATCTACTTGATATGAGTTATCATTCTTATCAGTTTGCTCCTTGAGTTTTAAATGTGGAATCACTGTTATATTTTTGTCATATAGTTTTTACACTATATATATATATTAATACAAAGCGATAACGCGCCATCTGTACATATTAAAAGAAAGGATTTAAAAGCACGAAAGTTTCCTTTATACATAATACACACTTCTACTGCCCTTACTGCACCACTGATGAGCCAAGCCCTCCCAATATATATATATATATAATTTTAGTTAGAATCTAACGGCTTTTATCATTGTTTATTTTTATATTCCTGTAGGAAAGGGTGGTAATACCCGAAAGCTTGAGATTGCAATAAAATATTAAAAAACTCATATATTCAGAAACCTGTTGCATTATTTAAATCATATTAGAATTATAATCCTCTGTATCAATTAGAATAATCAAATATAAATCTCCGAGTAAAAGTTTCTTTATTATACTTTTAACAAGTTTACAAGTTTTCGGGTTTTAAACGACCCTTTTACAGGTAAACATTTGTAGAAAAGGAAACTTTGCTGTATTGTAGTATTTAATTCATATACATAAGATTCACATCTATTGCAAATAGGTTGTTTAGAAGGTAAAAAATTCTACCCAACAAATTCCGTAACTACAATGTATTTACTGGTCATCGGTCATTGGCTGTCAATTTTTGTGTCAATTACTATCAGTCTGTGTACTCCGTCATTTATGAGATTTATCACCTGTCTATTTATAATTTAGTTCTCGATATAAAACCTGCGGTGTGTGGAAACCACACAATGTTAGCTCCACATAGAGGACTGTATTTTGCTCCTATAAGGCTCCACTCTACTGACACCTACCTCGTTAATTCTTTTCCGACCAACGTCACCACGGAAGAACAAGAAAGCACCCTGATTATCTGAGTCTTGTTTGTTTAATTATATATTTATTTATTCTGTTGAAGCTTTAATTCTTTCCGCTTGATCCTTTGATCCTTAGATCTCTAGATCAGGCTCGATAAGGACTTTCCACACGCTATTTTATCCAAGGCGAGATATAACGTCAAAAGTATTTTATAGAAGGAATCTTTCTTTTAAAAATATTTTTAGAGCTAGAGATGATTATTCTTACAAATTTCCTAGCCTCTATTAGATGCGATCCAGTTTGCATTGTCATTTGTGTTAACCATAGACGCTTGAAACCTCTTAGCCCCATGACTGTTGTTGCTTGAGGTACGACATATATATAAATATATATAATGTTTTTAATTAAAAAGACATTTATTGGATCAAAATATCATTTATTTTACCAATATATCAGTTGTATTTTTAATTAAAAAGTCATATATTGGATCAAAATAACATTTATTTTACCAATATTTCAGTTGTATCTTTAATTAAAAATATATTTCAAAATATATACCAAATATATATATATACAATATATAAGTATATGTATGTATATAATTGTTTAAGTTAAAAAAAATAAATTCCTTGGATCACGAGTCTCCAACAAACGGTCATTTCTAACCCTAGTCGTACTAACATCATCGTCGAATAATACAAAATTTTAATTTAAAATATTTAGTACTTTTCGAGTTATAGTCAAACAGGCTTTACTTTTGTAATAACCTATGTGTATAATCTTCAATTATTCATCTATAATAAAATATAATGTATATAAATTATATATTATATTTTGTGGGACAGCCTACTCCACGATGACGAGCGCCAAAAGCACGAAAGGCGTTCGTGGATTGCTCTTCTTGATTTATCAAGGAATTGGGTTGGCCAAATATCAGGGAACAGGTTAAATCAATGTTTAGTTGATTTCTGTTCCACTAGATGGCGATCCGCCTTCTATAAAGCACATGTGCTCCTGGTCAGGATATGCAATTTTTATTTTCAATATTATATTTTATTTTAATGTATATATGTCATAATTTGTATATAATTAAATGCAACCCCGACCCACTATGTATATATCATGTATGATTTTCAAAGACTTAATAAAGAACAAGGTAACTGGAGGAAAGAAAGTAACAAAAGATATAGGAAGTAAGACTAAAGCTGGCACGACTATTTTGGCACCCCTGTGTCAACATTGCAGGGGCAGAGACCGGACGTCTCTAGTGACCGCAGAAGTTATTTTAGCCAAGATGCACTCAATACTTCCGGCAAAAACAGGACGTATCTAATATCCGTCGAAGCTATAAGCGTCAAGCCACCCAACACTTCCTGGCGAAATCGGATATATCAAGCAGGCCACATCTTTCATCAAGGAGAGCCGCGGGCCAATCAAAAGACCGCACCTTAAGTAGGTCAACCAATAGGACAAGATCATGTGACATCTCTCGACCAATCAGAGAGACACTGAGGCTTGGTGTTAAATCGAAAAGCAAGAATGGTCAGTAGTGTCTTAGCTCTCATAGGAACAACACCTAGAGTTGCTCCTTCACTTCCAACGAGGTGACATCGGCCCAGGACCTCTCCCCGCTCAGCTCATAGCTAAGTACAATCACCACCATGTGATCAGTTAATTAACAATCAAAATCGCTCCGTCTTCTCAAGCTTTCTTTCCTCCAATCCAGTTGCCTTTTATTTTCAAACCTCATCATGTGTCCTGATTATTCCTAACTGTGTGCTTCACTTACCACTCAACGACTGCGCTTCAACCAAATCTCACTATTCACATCCAACAACAAGAAACCCCGCAACGATATTGCCACATATACATTATAATATCTGCAATATATTGTCATAATTCCAGTACCTGGAGCGTAATTCTTTTAAAAAGAAAAATACAATTTACGTTTAAGTTTTCAATACTATACATTTAAAATAGAGATAAGTATATAAACTCTGGTTGGTTGATATATTAATTGGTCCAAATTATTTATTTCTTGTTCTATTTATTATATTAAATTATAATATATATAATTAATATTACAAAATATTTAATTACAATTTAAATTACATGTTTCGTACTTTAAATTAAAATTTTGATTAATTAACCTAGACACCTAAATTATCCAAGTCTTTAGTTGATTAAATGAAGTTTTATATATTAGATTAAACTTTATTTTATTCGATTTTTTTTTATTTACAAGGATGATTTACCATTTTAGTGAGAATTTAAATTCCTTTTAATATTTATTTTTTCAGAATACGTAAATTAGTAGTTTTCTTCATTTTTGAATATACTTAGTAGGATATGGTCTTGAACTAGTCTATTGGAAGGTGTATAACCAAATGTATGGGAGAAAACATTTCCTAATGGTTTAATGAATTTGGAATTCTAGCTGCTATAAAGGTTTTGACGAAATCTCTTAATAGGAATCTAGATCACTCACGATTTTCTCTTAGTTATCAAGCTATACCATTTCAATATAAAAACTTTGGTAAACTTTAATTAATCAGATCTCTTTATGAAAGAAATGTGAAAGATTTTCATGGACGAATCATAGAATATTAATTTCAGTACAAGTTCAAATTTATACTCTTTTCACATAGTTTGGCGTTCTCAAGCCATTCCGGTATAAATACCTGTTTTATGTTTTTTCAGGATGTTCTGACCAGATTTTTTGTCTTTGAAGTACATCTTTCACTACGGTGATGAAAAACAACAACCCGAAACGCCTTCATGGTTATATTTCCTTGATTAATCAAGAATGGGTATTGGTTAATTCTGTAATAATTAAATATCAATGTGTGAAAAAAATAGTACAAATGTGATATTGTACTGGGATAAGGTGCATAAATTATGAAAAACGGCATCTCCTTCGTTGAAATACAGCTTGCACCACGCTGATGAGGGTCAACAGCCCCAAAAGCGTACGTGGTTAGCTTTTCTTGATTAATCAAGAATGGGTATTTGGCCAATTCTGGAATAATTAGAAATAAACGAAAATAGTTGATATTTATTCCGATAGATGGCGCAAGCCATCATCAACTCTCAGTTGCACGATAAGGAGATGCCTTTTTCATAAATATAAACGTGTTGAGTAGATATTTATTTCGACAGATGACGTAATCCATGATAAAACTTTATTTTCATGATCAGGAGATGCCCTTTTCTTAATGATGTATAGACAATTCTTATTTTTTTGTCCCAGGTCTGGACTTCAAGGATAGACCAGATACTGAAGGCCTCTTTATCGCCTCGATGACCACAGCTGGGTCGGTGTAGATGTCTGTTCGGCAATGCCCGATGTGATGTGTTCTGGCCATTAGTCCATCATTTTATTCACTTTTGGACGTATCAGCTCCTCACATTGAACGTGAAAGTCTCTCTTTAAAAGGCAGATGACTGCCAGGAAGAGGCGTCAGGGTAGTCCAGACTTGAGTGCAAGAAGCACACCGACTCCCTAAGTGAGGAAGGAACGGAACATCGCTGTGCGGCCCACCGCTGGTTTGTTGTATGCACAGTTCATCACTTTGTGGACTGGTGGTCCGTGGCTCCATGGGATTCAGTGGCGGTGGGGCGCTGTCGGAGGTCATTCTGGGGAGGACCATGAGCTCCGGTGGGGGCTCCAGCTCCACCACCGTGGATGGGCAAATCCCACGGGGAGCTGCTTTGTATGGTTGGAATCGTAGTGTCCATCGGACTATCAGCCCTACTTCGAGGATGAGTAGGGCTAGCAGCTTTATAACTATTGTTATTGGCCAATTTTCCTTTAGCCAAGGAATGAGGTTGATTATGCTTTGAATGCAGGCCAAGATATGCGTTGTCGAAGCTCCTAAAACAAACATTTTTGTGATGTGTTCTGGGCTGGCTGAAGAATCCTGACATTTGGTGCAATTCGGAAAGGTTTTGGATCCACTTGTGAAAATCATTGGACGTAGATGTCCTTTTCTGAGACGGGAAAACATTTCTTATTTCCAAAAGATGTGAGGTAATTTTAGCTAAGATAGAAATATTAAAGTAATAGGGTTCAAATTACTTTTGGTAGATATTCCACTATGGGTTCTTCCATCCCATTTTGTACTGGAATTTAGGTCTTTATATTTTCTTCGTGTATTATATTGTATTGAATTTCTGGTAATTTTCCCTTCGACCACTTGGTAAACTGAAATTGAGATTGATTTCGATAACACTTCTTCTCTAAGAATATATTTATAAATGTTTATTGTTGGAAATGACTCAGGAAGACGGCTCTAGATGGCGCGCGCCAAGAGGTGCGCCACAGAGTGCGCCACAGAGTCCGACCACGTGACTTTATGCGTCTATAAAAGATGGAGAAAAAAGTATGAGACAGGCGCGCGGGGAGAGTGAGAGTCTGCAGATTGGGAGAGCTCAAGAGAAGTATAAGGAAGATAAAGTCTGAAGTCTGATTCAGAGATTCCTAGGAAGCGCGCGCCATAAAATAAAGTGAAATATAATGAGGATAAAGTCTGAAGTCTGATTCAGAGGTTCCTAGGAAGCGCCAGAAGATAAAGTATAAGGTATAAAGAAGATAAGGCCTGAAGCTCAAGTTAAAAGGCAAGAGAGGTTCATTGGAACCCAGAAGATAAGGCCTGAAGCTCAAGTTAAAAGGCAAGAGAGGTTCATTGGAACCCAGAAGATAAGTCTCTCTTCAAAAGGCAGATGACAGGCAGGAAGAGGCGTCAGGGTAGTCCAGACTTGAGAGCAAGAAGCACACCGACTCCCTAAGTGAGGAAGGAACGGAACATCGCTGTGCGGCCCAGCGCTGGTTTGTTGTATGTACAGTTCATCACTTTGTGGACTGGTGGTCCGTGGCTCCATGGGATTCACCGTGGATGGGCAAATCCCACGGGGAGCTGTTTTGTATGGTTAGAATCCTAGTGTCCATCGGACTATCAGCCCTACTTCGAGGATGAGTAGGGCCAGCAGCTTTATAACTATTGTTATTGGCTAATTTTCCTTTAGCCAAGGAATGAGGTTGATTATGCTTTGAATGCAGGCCAAGATATGCGTTGTCGATGACAGATGACAGCCAGGAAGAGGCGTCAGGGTAGTCCATGTTGAATAATTTATTTGAACATTGAATTATCTCGACTTCTAAATACTTATTTGAACCTTGAATGATCTGTACTTAATAATTTATTCAATTTTTTAATGCTTAAAGTTAAGTAATAATTTATTTGAACATTGAATGTGCTATATGCAAGTTTTTATGAATTTCAAAATATTTATTTTGAACTTTAAAATTTTGGAATTTCAGGATATTTATTTGAACATTGATTAATCTAACTTCGAAATAATTTTTTTAACAATGAATTAGGTGAAATTTAATTCAAATTTAGAATTATATTAACTTTGAAAATAATTAATTTGAAATCTAATGATCTGAAATTTTGAAAAAATATATTTTTGACTGCCAAATGTTCAAAACCTTGGGAATAATTCATTTAAACGATGCGTGATCGTTACTTCGGGTAAATATTTCGAATATACAATGATCTGAAGGAATTATTGGTAATTTTTAATGATTTCACAATATATTATCTGAACGTTTAATGATCTGACTTATTTGAATGCTAAGTCGGCCTGCCACTGAGTAGTGCTCCCAGTCTTAATGACAAAGGAAGACACATTCTACTTCACCCAGTCATGATGGTTGTCAAACAGACATCATCAAGGGTCACAACTTGACACCCTAATATGATTGAGTGGAGTTAAGAAAGAAGAAGAAGACTTATTTTATATCAATAAGATGAAGGGACACTTGTACTGGCATACATGTATGTTTCTACTGCCTAACGTTGAATGATCTCTGAATAAATTATTTGAATTTTGAATGATCTCTTAATAAATTATGAACAGTAAATGATCGAAATAAATTATTTAAGTATTGAATATGATCTGCATATATTATTTGAACGTTGAATGATCTCTGAATAAATTATTTGAACGTTGAATGATATGAATAAATTATTTGTAAATGATCTAAATGAATTATATGAATGTTAAATGATTTATCAATGAATTATTTGAACGTTGAATCATCTGAATGAATTATTTGAACGTTTTATTTATTACCAGTTGCAAACAAGACACGCTATATCCGATCTGGATAATTGCGCGTGAAACACTATTTGCAATAATTCATATTGTATTAAAGTAGGTAACAGAATTATCAAAAAGAAAATAAACAATTAAGAAAAAGAGCATTGAATAAACATATACATTAAACAAATAATTTGAACGTTGAATCATCTGAATGAATTATTTGATCATTGAATGGTCAGAACTTACTTTTTAGTTATAAATTATTTGAACGTTAAATGATCTGAATTTGTCTCGAAATTAATCATTGCGAACTTTGAATTATTTGAACAAACTTTGGAGGAAATATTTGTGGATATTGAATGATTTCAACTTGCTTTGACAAATATTTATGAGAGAAGACGTGATTCATATAAATAAATGTATGCGGAACTAGAAGACTTTCCAAACTTGCCTCGGTAAATAAGATCATAAGGAATTAGGAAGATTCCCTTAATTGGAAAATATATTTAATATACCAATACTGATTCTTAAAATTAAGAAATGCTTAGGCCAGAAAAAAGGGTTTTTAATTTCTCGGCGCTTCGGCAAAAATCTTTTGCCTTCGTCAAGAAAAAAAAAAGCATTTTACAAGGCGGTATAAATGTATCTGAAGTTGCAAGGCTTTCTTGCAAACTAAGATAGATTTATAATACCTTTCTAAATGCTTAATATATCATTTTTTTCTTGACGAGGTCAAAAGAATTTGTTGGTACGTCGAGAATATAAAAATCAATTTATCTGGCCGAAGTTGTTTTATTTTTTAAGAATTATGAATGACGGCCAGGAAATTTCTATCTTCAAGATCCCAATACTAATTCACAAACTCAAAACTACAACAGCAAAGTAAGTAAACAATTTGATATTTTTACTATGCATATCCTTTATTGATGAGATACTACTTGGTGTCCGAAAACTGTCAAATAATGTTTAAAAGATAAAGAAATGTACTGACAGTCATAGCACCGGTGACAGGACTTTTAAAGAATCATTAAAACTATTGATTTTATATATTTTAAAAACAGTTTATAATCGTAATTCTTGAGAACAAAGATACTTCGGAGAGTAAATATTTTTATTACCTCTGAGGTAATATGCTGCTGTGATAGAGATGCATGAAGACATCTGAGTCTCTTCATTGGACACGACAACAACAACAATACAGTATACACACCCAAGATAGTGGACATTGCGACTGCTGTGATAGAGATGTATGGGGACATCTGAGTCTCTTCATTGGACGCCGAACAACAACAACAATACAGTATACACACCCAAGATAGTGGACATTGCTGCTGCTGTGATAGAGATGTATGGAAACATCGGATTCTCTTCATTGGACACGACAACAACAACAACAATACAGTATACACACCCAAGATAGTGGACATTGCTGCTGCTGTGATAGAGATGTATGGAGACATCTGAGTCTCTTCATTGAACACGACAACAACAGCAACAATACAGTATACACACCCTAAGTGTTTTTATTCTCCCGAAGTATTTTTATTCTCAAGAAATATGAATGCCGGCCAGGCAGCCTCAATATTTACATTAGTTTATAATCGGTTAATATTATTATATACGCAATACATATATGATTATTGAAATCTATTGAATGCATATATAATCTTGAAGGTACAATCAAGAATATACAGAATACTTCTGTAGAATAGAAACACAAGGCAATAAAGCCAGATCCGATATAAATAAATAGTGTGTTATGTTTCTGTAGCATCGTTGAAACCATCATCAGACAAGAATACTAAGAGCATTCTGTTACAAAGCTGTTACAAAAACGTCGCATATTATTTATTTATTTGAATATGTCCTTTTTACCTGAAAACATTCAGTAATTTTGTGTCTGATGATTGTAACCACCCTGTTATCATCACACACTATTTATTTTTTTAGATTTGGTCTTATTAACTTCTGTTTTATAAAATGTCTAAAACCCTTACGCTATAATTTGAGTCAAAAGGTATTTCATTAAAAAGGTTTATAAAAAATGGCGTACCTGGATCTGTAAAGAAAACAAATTTTTCTTAAAATATTTCGAGAGATTGATCCCTCTTTTTCAAGTAAACACAGTTTACTGTGCAATGAATTGATAAAGAGGGAGCAATCTCTCGAAATATTTTGAGAATATTTTCTCTGCAGATCCAGGTACACCCTCTTTTTATATGAACTTAAGCTATGCATTTATTTATTACAAAAACTTATTTAGATATTATTTTAGATATTTTATAAAAGTATACCTCAATTTTCTCAATTTGTGTTTTTTAAATGCAAATTTTCAATAATGTCAAGTTAAAAACCAATTAGATACAATGTTGATTTTGTTTCGAATTTTTAATGAAACTGAATCCAATAATTATTAATTAAACAACATTATATATTTATTGATTTACAAGAGAGTGAACAAAATATAAAAGGGAAACTAATATTAAACAAAGGAACCTTTTATCTTTCGGTTAGCGCCTATTTAACGGTGAGCTTACACACACTCTGTGGGAACAATTAATTAATATATATACAACAGACATTCAAAGAGTCTAAATATATACGGATAAAAGATTACATGAGGAGCTTCTTTTTAGATTTATTGCGAGCTTTCGAACCTTTCGGTTCTTCTACAGGCATGGATAGCATGGATATACTAACCATTAGTATATTTTATGCTATCCATGCCTGTAGAAGAACCGAAAGGTTCGAAAGCTCGCAATAAATCTAAAAAGAAGCTCCTCATGTAATCTTTTAACCGTATATATTTAAACTAAATTCTACTGAGTTCATGTAGCCGAAAATTCAAAGAGTTAACCTACATTTTAAAATTTCGACCAAATGAAATTCTGAAAGAGTATCTGGAAATGATAATGCTGATGTTAAGAAGAAAAGCTCCAAATTTATTTCAGAAAACAAAACCAGAAAATTTATTAGATTCTTAAGCCAAAGCATTACTTAAATTATTCTAGGTAC